>JAPZEB010000009.1:18987428-19001239 GCA_029783705.1 Chaetodon striatus | reverse complement strand
ACGTGTCAATATCTGCGAAGTGTTTTAGAGATGGAGAGAACATGTTAGCCTTCTACTAACGGGAACCAAAGACCACAGCTGCAGCTTCAAGTTAACTTTATGTAGCTAATGTTAGCTAGAGCCTTATATTGCAGTACGTCTTCCGCCTCACTCCCCGCCGCTACAGACTGCCTCATCGGGAGGAGAGTGGGCAGAGGCTCCAGAGATGGACCCCCAGTCAGTGGCTGTAGCAACACAAACCCAGCCAAGACAAAACCCAACAGCTCTGAGCCCCCGCTGGATATGAAAACTTTCTGTTACTGCCATTACACAAGTTAGGGGCCGTACACATACCGCGTTTTTTTGTGCCTTCAGATTCATTGCTTTGTAAAAGTGTGGAGGGCATGCTCAAACGCCAGAGCAGTGCCTACTTTTCAGCACACACCGCATGTGATGTGATGAGGAACAACCAATCACAGCCCACAGACTCTTCTTCCATAAATATCAGTCTGTGGTAATTTTGAAAAAGTTGATTATTTTAGTGCAGGGCTGCCAAAGCTTTTCATCTGTCCCACAAACAATATGCCCACACACTTAAAAACAGCGCCTGGAAGAAGATCAGCTCGGCACTCAGGATTTCAGGTAAACAGGCTTTGATAGAGTACTTGTTATAATTGCTTAGCAACCTCAGACACAATCTACCGCTGTGCTCTTGAAAGCTGGCTCAAAGGGCCCGTACACGTGCCGTGTCTTTAACCGCCAGGAAAACACAAGGTTAAGCGCTAGGCACTACTTTTGTGCCTTTTTAAGCCAGCTTTCAAGAGTGCAGCGGCAGGTTGTGTCTGCGGTTGCTAAGCAACCTTAACAAGCACCATATCATAGCCTATATACCTAAAATCCTGAGAACAGAGCTGATCTTCTTCCAGGCGCTGTTCATAAGTGTGTAGGCCTATCGTCTGTGGAACAGATGTAAAGCTCTGGGTAGCCCTGCACTAACATGATCAACTTTTCATATTTATCAAAGACTGATATTTACGGAAGTAGGGAAAGATATCCGTCAGCTGTGATTGGTTGTTCCTTATCACATGACATGCAAAACACACTGCTTTGTTCCATAAGTTGAACTTTGTTTATGTCAGGGTGCAGCCGTTGCACCCTGGAAAAATAGGTTCTCAGGAACACGTGGCATTTGAGCGCACTATCGCACAGCTACCTTGAAACAAACACGGCATGTGTACGGCACCTTACTGCCTTACACAGGTTAGAGCCGGTGCTGCCTCTGGCCACTAGCCTGCTGTGATACCAGGCACTGGGGGGTGCGCTAGCTGAATACGAGCCACTACAGCCACCAGACAAAGGTCCATTTGTGGAGCTGCTGCCCAGGCACAGAGCAAGGCAGAGGGAGAGTTGGGTTGCTAGATAGCTGATTCTTGTCTCATCTGTGGTCTGATTGACAGAGAGATAAAGCAGGGCTACGTGAATTTGCTGGGCGTAACCGCACAGTAAAATAACATTAAATAAATAAATAAATATATGGGAAACACTTGGTTACTGCATGAAGCATGTGCATATGCCCATAGTTGTATTGTGGGAGGGGCTTAAGACCAAGAGGGAAGAGGGGAGCCTGCTTTTGCTTTTCAGATTTCTGCCTACCCCAGTTTAACTCTGAAAAACATCCATTTAAAAAAACAATTTTGCCGAATCAGATACATCCTGGACCAGCTCGTGAAACAGAGGGAAGGTCTAGATACTGATGTAACTTGACACTTCTCATAACCTCATTGACATTTTTTAAACCATGCTGATACAAAGTGAAACATGAATCTTGAGTTCTGCTCAGAAACAGATTTTAGGGATAGTTCAGGGGAAATTTGAAAACATATCTGTCTTCACTTTGCCAATTAAAAGACTAAGGACAGCGTGACAACTGGTGTGTCTGTCCAAACAGGTGTTGAAGGGGTTCATGTTGATATCTGCTGTAAGAGGTAACTCCCCTAAACAAGTAATGGAATAAATTTGTGCTCTAGTAGATGAATATAATTGAAAGTTTTTTTTTAAACAAAAGTAATTGAGAGAAAAAAAATTAAATGCTGCCATCTGTTAAAAAAAAAATCTAATTTCATTACATATTTAACAGCCTGGAAATTCCATCCTTCCCCATCAGCAATTAAAGTGCTCATGTATCGTTCTGCATATCAATTAGCCCTCGGCAGGTCAATTTTCATTTCAACTCAGTGCACAGCTGATTGTATTTCTTCAGAGTTGCGTTGGTGTGACTATGCTGTCACTCCTCTTTCTCTCTTTCATTAGAGGCTCGATTATATTTAAAAATTTGACACCATCGATCCATGCCAAATATCTGAATTTATTCATATGCGAATCCTTTTGAAGCATTTGTGAGAACTGCTCTCAAAAATCTCAATTATTCACCACGCAGGAGTGGAGGTTGTATGAATATGAAAACAAAAAAAGACGGAAATAATGACTTGCTCTTTACAATAACAGTGCCGAAATGGTTTAACAAAAATGCAAACACTGCATCAACAAAACTCTTTTCTTGCTCTGATTTTTCTGCCTTTCTTTTGGTGTTCTAGATTCTAGTTCATGTGGGCTTTCTGACGGAGGAGTCTGGGGACGTCTTCAGTCCCAAAGTGCTGAAGGGGGGTCCTCTGGGTGAGATGGTGCAATGGG
Organism: Chaetodon striatus; assembly: GCA_029783705.1. Taxonomy (NCBI): domain Eukaryota; kingdom Metazoa; phylum Chordata; class Actinopteri; order Chaetodontiformes; family Chaetodontidae; genus Chaetodon; species Chaetodon striatus. The sequence goes on along the minus strand of JAPZEB010000009.1, from coordinate 18,998,569 downwards.
CTGACATCCTCACCGCCCTCCATGTGCTGGGACACAACCTCAAGGTATCGGTTTCTATCAAGGAGCTGCACGGGTAAGTGTAGATCTGACTCTGATCCTGTTATTTTCTCAAAGCTACAGGCAGAATTGCTGCAGTCAATGCACAGTACTCAGCTTTGTGTCTCTCATTCAAATTTAATGTGAGATTCTTTGGGGCAGGAATCATCTGCTGTTTAATGTTTTATTCTTTTTTAGCTTATTTGTTGAATGAAAATGTCGTGTTGTCCATTGTGCTGCACGCTCTGTCAGCGATCGGCAGCCCTATCGTGGCTTCGCTGCCCACACACTGTTTTCGATCACCTTTGGCCACACACAGATAAGCTATCTCTCCTTCTTGCAGAGTGCTGTCTCAGCCTGAGGGCTTGACAGCATCTCTACAGTTTGTGAATCTCCTTCCTGCCGCAGCTCACCGACTACAGAGTGATAACGGGCTTGTCACTCGTCATCACAAACATAAGTGCTTATACCAGTAGACACACACATACATATATACACAGTGTGCCTTCCAGTCAGACAGACGGTATGGTTTCATCTTATAATGTAAGACTATTGATTGTCACGCTGTCAAGGTGCAGCAAGGGGAGTTCAGACGGGTCCAGTCCTGCCTTGGACATTTCCTCGACGCCGTGATCTCGCAGAGCTGCTGCGGCTTCACGCTGGCTGCCCAGGAAAATAACTGTGTACAAGACGAGATTTGCTGTCGATTCTTTTCTGCCAGTGGGTGGTGTGAAGCCGGAGCAGACAGACTGATGGTAATGTGCGCGCTTGTTATTGAGCACTGTATCCATTGCTGTAGGGAAGAGGTAAGGGCATTGATGAGTTAGAGCTGCCCTTTGATCTTAAATTTCAGGCTGTGAAGAAAAGCTGCTTTGATAAGAACAGGCCCAGGAGATCAGTGAGGTGGGGAAGATGCCGCAGTGGGAAAGCTTCTGCTCGCCTTGCCATTATTTACCCCACTAATTGGTGTCACGGTGTATTGAATCACTGCTGTCTGTCTCCATTGGGAATATACCATCAGAAATGTTTTAAGAACCGCAGAAGACTCACAAAGACACATCGGCCAAGGCGAAGGTTAATACTTTCCAGCGCATGAATACAGTCCATATCAGTGTATGTGTGCATTTGAGTTTTAATGCCACAGCAGAGACAGACCGTATTGAGAGATTTTATTGGTATATGTACATTTATATAAGAGTGCAGTGCTATTCCATTAGGCCTGATATTGGTCCCTATTCATCAGAAAATTAAATGTTCAGCCTGAGAGAAAATATAATGGAAGGTCGAAATTGAAGCCAAGTGGATTTATCAGGCTCGGATATTATTATACTATTCCCTCTCCCCACGAAACACAACCCAGTGTACACATCCCACTCTCTTTTATGGCTGTCTTAAATTGGCCAGTTAATGGCAGATGCTGAACATCCATAAATCCCTATTCTGTGACTATTAATGAATAGAAAAAGGCAACATTTCTCTCCATCCCTTACTCTCCCACATGCTATCAAATTGACAGATCGTTATGTGGGCTGTGCTTCCACAGATTCCCTCAGGCTTGTATCTATTTACATTTCCTGCTCTTCACTTTCCCCACCCAGGCTTCGGAAAGGAGCTTAATATCGCTGAATGGCCTGCTGTGGCTCTTAGCGTGGACAGGATTGTTGATACGTTTCGCGTTTTCGCCGACAGACAGATTAGCCACAACGGGAGCTTAGTTTCGGCGGGAGTCAAGCTGTTGGTTTGCATCACATAATTGCCTCTAATTGGCAACATTCGTGCTCTCTGGTGGCTTCACTGAGTAGTTACTTTGGCTGGCATCTTCCCTTTGCTGTCCTGCTCAGACAAATCGGCTATACTCGCACACACACCCCCCCCCCCTTCAGCCAGACTCGTTTCTCGACAAGATCCTGCAGATGCTCCACTGAGGTGCCATCTCTGAACAAAGACACTCAGTCTTTTCTCTATCTGCACGCTGCAAAATGTTCTCAGGGGACCCTTTTAATGGTAGTGTAGTTGTAATTGTTCAGTTAATATAACTGTCATTGTGATACAGTTGCATTTGATTTGTTTTTTTTTTTTACATCAGCCTGTTGCTACAAAAACTTCTTTTACAAATTTTTTTTTACTAAACAAGGTTCAGTGTTTAACAAAGGCGACAGTAAATTCAGACCCATCAGATTGCATGTCCCTGTAAATCAGCCAGACTTTACTTGTAACAGTGACTCATATCTTCTTGATAAAGGATGACTCACCTGTTGCTGCTGGTTGAGTTAAGCCAGAGCTGTTTTCATTGTGGCATCAGCTCTGCCTTTTGGTCTAACATCCAAGCAGAAAATCATCATCATCAGATAATTCGTCAACAATAAGTCAAGACAAATCTAGTTTATCAGCCAACCAGGCCTGTGTAAGCGGCAACACGAGAAGATCCGTCTTTTCAGTTAAAAATCTGCAGACATCCTGTCTCATAACAGCACTTGTCCTCACCAGCATCACACATTCTCTTCCTTCTACCTCAGGACACAGTCCTCCACCCTCCTCTGCAGTAGCAGCGGGTCTCCTACCAGCTTGTGGTTTCCTCTAATTGCCTGCTCCTCCCTTTTCCTTAGCTCACAGTCTACAACTTGTGATTTGAGGAACTACAAATTTATATATACGTTCAGTTCTACATTACAGTATGCTGATCATCATAGTTATGTACAGGAAACCTCTCAGACTTCCCTGGCCCAATAGTAGTCATGGCGGCCATGCAAATTTGATATTAAAATTAATAATACATATTAACAATTTCTAAGCTCATGTCTTGTGAGACCCCCAGAGGCCTGCACTTAAGCCTCATGCAACCAGCACACTTGGGTGCCATTGGCTGTTCTGGTGTCAGTCAGCTGGTCAGTCCACACTGGGCAAACGTTTGGGTAGCAGCCACGCAGACATTCAAGGATCCCAGACAACCCAGTTTCACTTGGAAGTCGTCGAAATCCAGCACTAGGGCAGTGACTTACAGCATCAGACTTGAACAAAAAAAGCCGTTCTTTCACGTGGGCATGACACGTGGTCGGTCGCTGTTATGGTTTAATGGCAGTCAGCAGCATGACGGAGAAATGTGGTGAGACAACAACGAAAATTAAAGCAGTGAAAGTCTGTGTAGGGTGGATGGAAAGGGTATTGAATGGGTCCATCAACCACCGACTTTCACCCAGGAGGCTGGTGTTTGCTTCACATAAGACTGTAAAACCAAACCCTGTTCTTTTTTCCTGAACTCAATCGTGTGCTTTTGTTGCCTAAATCCAACCACATGTGTTTGTTGGCTAACTGTAACCAGGTGCATTAGGAAAAAATATGTCAGTTCGCAGTGTTGTACCGATAGAGTGCATTTATTTTGAAACAGACTGTATGCAAGCGGTAAATTTCCTGTGAAAACCTAAGTGTCTTTGGATGAATCAGGCAGAACTTGACACTGTGTCCCAGAACGTCAACAACCAACGCACCCAGGGGACCTTGCATGTTGTATCTGGACGTGCAAAGACCAAGAGGTTGACGTTTGTGCTTTTGAGCGAAATGTTTCATCACCTTTTGAATTGGTTACAATGATGAAAACATTTGTTTACTTCTCAGAATTTAAATGACTTAAGTGATCCCCTGACTTTTCATCAAGGGCCATCAGGTCAAAACTTGATCAAATGCCTGCAAAACAAACGACACTCCCATCAGCCTAAGCTATTCTTTGTGAGTAGTGCCAATTAGCGAATTTTAGCACATTAACCTGCTTAACTTTAATGTTGAATGGATAAATATTACACCTGCTTAACATCACCGCATTAGCACTATCAGTGTGAGCATATTAGCATTTAGCTTGAAGCTTAAGTACAGCTCATTAGAGCTACAGACATGGATGTTGACTCCTAAACTTGTTACACATCATTAGGCATTTTTTTGTACATTCATTTGTACATCACTGTTTTTTTCTTAAATGTTGTACCTCAAACTGAGCTTGAATATCATGCAGCAAAAAAGCTTTGTAATATTTATGGGATAACAGATTTTTCTGAGCTATCACACAGCACATCCGATCACACTGGAGAGAGGAGGCAAAGCATACCAGATCCAGTCTTTCTGTTCTTACCTTTCAGAATAAAAGCCCTAGACATACACTGCAGAACTGTTTACCAGAGGGAACATAACTTTGCTCAGAGCATTTAGCTAAAATGAAATGCAATAAAATAGCTTATAGAAGCTTAGGTTTTATAAAAACATGCCTCAGACTTGCTGCCAGCTGCTCCTCTGGGTCAATAGGATAGTTGTTGCAAATTTGCATCACTGTCGACGAATCTATTGCACCGAAACCTTTTATTAAACAAGTGTTGCAACTGTTGCAAATTCGCATAAATTGTTTATTAGTCACGCTCCTGATATGTAAAGGCCTTTAGTCTTGTTAATCTATGATAATAGGCTATGAAATTCAAAACACTACTCTCTAATTTGCTCATATATCCTGAGGCATATGTTTCACTGCAAGTCTGACTCAGCAGTATTGACTAATCAGTGTATAATCTTTTAGACAGTGGAAATCTTGTTTGTTTTCACAGTACATCTCACTTTGAAACGGAGTTTATGTCAAAACATACACATTTAAAGATGTAACCAGTTTCGGTAATGTGAGTTTGAGTCATCCACCGTGTGCAGCCATAAACTGACAGCATTATATATAAAAAGAGAAACAGTAGGAGTGTAGACTTTGAAACTTGCTGACAGGAAGTTCAGTCATGAAGAGCATGTATGCATGTAAAGGGAGAGTGCTAGTAGCAGAATAACAAGAGAAGAAGTACAGTCCTGGGTTTATTGTGACCGAGGTGGCTGTGACATCACTGCTGTCAGTAACACTGGGCACTTGTCTCACGCTGAGGGGAGGGCCCTACAGCCCTACGGCACTTTGCAGAGTGGCAAAGACAGCTGTCACTTCCGCTTGGGAATCTCATCCCCTCCCAGAGCGACACGGGTAATTAGCCAGCGACGGAGCATGGCGTCTCAACACCTGAGGAGCAGTGGAATGGGGGGGGGAGTGTGAGAAAAACAGAGGAGGGTGAGAATAAGTAGGGGCAGAGGAGGCTGCAGCCTGTCAGGTTTTGCGATGTCTGTCAGCAGAGTGAGGAACTAATGTACGCACACGTTGACACCCCGTAGAGTTGTGATCCAGAGATGGTTTTCACACTCTCCCTGCCTTCTCTGGCTTACTCATGCTGTTATAATTGTACTGTTTTTACGTGCCATTGTATCTCAGGCTCTGGTTTAGCATGATCTGAGTGCTGCTGTGTGTAACAATGGTGGTTCTATATCAATTATGTTGAGTGGGCCTCACTTGACAGAGCACATTAACACATTCACCAGGTAATTTCACCTTCTTTCCCCTTGCAAACATACAGACGTATTTAAATTGTGTGATCAGTAACCCCAGGAAATTATTCTACAATTTTCAAACTCGGGGTCAATTGTGTCCGTAGTGCTCCAGCCTCAGCAGTGGCAGTAATGACAGGCATGTGCAGGACGTTCTGAAGTGTATAAAACTTGAAATCAAAGCTGTCTTTTTCCTCAAAGCTCCAACAAAGAGCCTTATTATGCTGCCAGTCTCAGGTTGTGCCTTTCCATAAGTGCTGATGCTCTCTCGCCCTGCAGCATTCTGATTGATGTGCCTTTGTTTTCATGCTCTGAGATGAAAAGCAAAAACAGCAGCATTGATAAAAATAGCCAGTGTAGGCCATCAGTGGGATAACGTCATAGGGGTTTGTCTTCAGCACAGTGTTGTCTGGTGACTAATTGAGGTTAGCAGTGCAGTGATTTTCGTGATATTCCTTAACTCTGATTACTGGTAGGCTTGGGTGATAATTATGGTATACCAGTGTATTTAGAAATCCAGACGGCATGATTTTCAAATAGAGACGCTTGTCTTTTCACTAAACAGAGATGCTGTATTGAGGATGTATCATATGTAGTGACATCACATCACGCACCACCAGAGGTCAGGCTGGTGGAACAGGCAGCTGGGAGGTGGGGATAACGTTATAGGTTAGCGACGGCAAAGAGAGACAGTGGGGAAAAACAGCTCACTTTGACATCTAACCCTATGAACTGAGGGTTTATTTCGACCAAACCAGAGTTAGTGATAATTGGAACAGTGCACTAATAAACTAAATGACTGACATGACTAACCAAGACAGTTTTGGGGAGTTTTTAATTGCTTCTTTTGAGTCTGAAATAAGTGTCTTAGATATAAGTTAACAAGGCAATTAAGCCAACTTTAGACTTAGTTTGGTGAAAGAAAGAAACTTGAATTCAGAAGATGTTTGGTTGTATTTCTTCATTTACAAAGGAACATATGTGTTAGGATATTACCTTTCTTGACATGTTGTGATTGTATTTTGTTTATTTATTAGACTGGAAAATCTAAGAGAGTGTAAGAAACATAGTTAATTTGCAGATGGGTGAGAATTTATACAACTATTTATATACATTTTGAGGGGGCTGTGCATTCTCTGAACCTGTTCTGGTTGCCAAGCACTACATTTACATTTACATTCATCAGCCATTAAAAGCGCTATAAGGCAATGGAGTAGGCCGAAAAAAGTATATATTTTTTCCCCACAGGTTATCTGTTTCTTTTAGTGCTGTGTGAACATAGTTTTCATGAAAGCTACAAACTGTAGCTTTAAAGTTTTGTAGAATTTAGTAAAAGGATAGCGTCCCTCGCAGACTGAAGGAAAGCCACACTAGCAGGGAGACCATGGACCAAGCTGTAGATGATTATTTGGCAAACTGATTTTGATAATCACAAGATGCATCACGTACAGTATTGGTCAAACATTTTATTTTTAAAGCTTCTGCAATGTGAACATTTGATGCTTGTCTTTGTCATTTTTGGACTAAGTTTGACAAAATAAGACATTTGGGGACGTCACATTGGGCTCTGGATATTCTTCATTATTTTCGGACATATTCTAGACAAATCAACTAATCAATGTTGTTTTCATTCATTATAACAAATACCACTAGAAGCAAAACAAGGTCAAAAAGGAACATCGGTTATTTTCTTTTATTTATTTTTCTACAATTCTTTCTGTCTCATGTACTACTGTCTGGAATTAGTGACAGTAAGGTAGTGAAATTGGGTCTCAGAATATTTTTTTTACAGATTATTTTTTAAATGACCAGAAAAGTTGAAACCACACAGATTCACACACACCTAAAACTGCACCTCAGGGACTTTGTTTACCTCATTTTAAGAAAATTAGGCCCTCTGTGATGTTCAGTGTTTCCAGAGTAGGTGAAGAGAAAAATGGGGATAGAACGCAAATTAGCTGCTGCTTTTGCACTTCACTCCCTCTCAATAAAAAGAAAAAACAGGTTTAGAATCAGAGCAGAGCCCAGATGTATGTTTTATTGATGTGTTTATTCATACATGCAAAATCATTTCCCTTAGTAACTCTTAAGTTGTTGAACCCATGTTAGAGTGATGCTTGCGCACTGCGGTAGTGACCATTTTCACATGTTGTTTCAACATGAATTTTGAGCCAGATCCTGCACATCAAAGTGGCACATCAGCTGCATCTGATCACAACAGCGTCAACATCTGAGTTTTCCTCTCCTCCTGTTATTCTGCAGTCTCAAGTGGTCGATTAGCATGCCAGTCTCTGTTCCCTCTGGCAGGCCGGCTTTCACACACACAGTGCCACATCGACTTTCTTCTCTGCCCATGTCATTCCCTTCACACTGTGAGCCCTGCAGCATTCAGTAAACCCCTTGCCCACAGCCTCAACTCCACATATGCGCCTGGATATCTGCCACAGCCAATTCCCCTCACTGTTGGACGTATGCACCCTTCCTTTAAGAAGCAATGCGGTGTGACTATTGAGTCTCTAACACTCTTTTGTCTCTCTGGCTTTCTCCCTTTCCCCCAAACTGGTGAGTTGCCATGGTGCTAGTGGCTAGCTGTGAAACAGAGAAATTGTGCCCGATGGTGGTTGTCAAGTGGTGTCAGGAAATTTGTGCAAGTCTTGCACCTTTGTTCTTCTTCTTGGAGTCTTTCTCTTTTGGAATCCCTCTCTCACAACTCATTTCTCCTCTCTGAAGTCTGAGCAGGTCATTAAAACACACTTTTTTTTTCCTGTGGCAACCCAATCAATGTTTCTGCAAACCATGGATGCTACATTTTTTACTTTGTACTGTTGTACATTCAGTTTCTAAACAATGCTGTTGTGGGGGTGTGGTTTAGGTACAAAAGCCATGTAGTTATGGTTCATATTAAGATCATATTTTTGCTTCAAAAGCCCAGGTTTGATGGCACAAAACCTGCTGGAAAAGTAGGGACCAGAGGGTGTAATACTCCCAGGTTTGCTGTGTCAAAGGCCACTGAGAAACGCCACGATTTGTTGGAAAAAACACCCAGATTTGGTGCCGCAAACACTGGGTGAGACACCATAAATGGTCTCAAAAAACAACTGGTGTTGTTTTTTGGTTTCAAACACTGGTCTGCAGTGGTCTGTAGCTAGGTAGGCACCTCATCCACCTATAATGACAAAGTCAACTTATATACACTGCTCAATAAAAGGGAACAGGGCGCCAGTGGCACACCTGCCAATGCTGGTGCTCTCCGGTGAATGACAATCGAGCTGCACGGTGCTGGGCTGTGAGCACAGGTCCCACTAGAGGATGTTAGGCTCTCGTGCCACCCTCATGGAGTCTGTTTCTGACAGTCCGGTTTAGAAACATGCACACTAGCAGCCTGCTGGAGGTCATTTGTAGGGCTCTGATGGTGCTCCTCCTGTTCCTCCTCACACAAAAGAGCCCTTACAGCCCTTCTACGGCCCTGTCCAGGTCTCCTCGTGTTACGGCTGGTCTCCTGGTATCTCCACCATGCTTTTGAGAGTGTGCAGGGACACACAGCAAACTGGACAAGTTCGACTACCTGTGCAATCTGATTGGGCTGCAGGTACCACCACATGCTATCAGTAGTGACAAGGACACTAGCAGAACACAAAGCTAACAAAGAATCAGTCAGGAAGGATAAAGAGAGAGCAAGTGTCTGTGGACACCACATGTAAAACCATTTCCTTATTGGGTGTTGTGTAGTTTTTGCCTCTCCATTGCACCTGTTGTCACTTTCATTTGGACCAAAGCAGCTGAAACTGATTCACAATCACTTGTACTTCCTAAATGGACAGATTGATACCTATGAACTTAACCTGACTTGGCATTATACTGTGATGATTAAGTGTTAAGTGTTCCCTTAATTTTTTCAGCTGTGGTTGTTTTTAAAGTGCTTTATAAATAAAGTTGAGTTGAGTTGAGTATTCATTTGTTAATGTATATTGTGCACTTTTGTTTGCAATTTTGTTGTATGAAAACAAAGTTTTTCTTCTGATACATATGAAACTTACAAATGTAACATATTCATGGTTTGCAGAAATGTACAACACAAACATTTTCTCTAGGCGACTGGGCTGTCTGTAGAGCTCACTTTCATACTGTGTTTAGATGAAAAATAAAAGATGAATTCATCCTCCTGACAGTGTTTGCCTGTGTAGCCAGAGCCTGATATAGCTGACACCTCTGTGCCAACTTCAGTGTCATCCAAAACTTGTTAAAAACACATTTGGAAACATAAAGTTGTACACAGTGACATAATCCTTCATTACGATGGACCAGCCAGTGTGATTTATTCTGAAACAGCTCTGTAATTGCATTTCAAGTATTTGAAGAGCAGCTCTGCCTCGTAGACTTCACTAAGCATGCTCATGGATGTGTTTACGCTGCTGAAAGGAATGAACCACATTTGCTATGTTCGTCACAGTAAAGCGAGATGTCACCGTTATGCAACAGTATGGCTCTTTTATGTGTTTTTAACAGTTTTTGGTGACAATAGAGCTGTAAATCATACAGGCATGGGCTGCGCTAGGCTTCAGCTACACAGACAGTACTTGTTAGAGGGATATATTCATTGCTGGTCTTTTCGTGGGATTTGTTGATAATGATAAGAAAAGATAAAATAATGCCAGCCTTATCTTTTAATCTTGTGTGCGTGTGCTTTTGTGAAGAAGATAAAGAGAGAATGAGAGATAGAGTTGTTTGTGCCTGCTTGTGTATGCATACCGTACTGTAAATGTGTGTGTGCTCATGTGTTACAGTATGTGTGTACTCCCATTTCAACACTCCGGGCTCCTTAATGCACTTTAATCCCTTTACTCTTCCCTTAAAGTTTGCCTGGATTTGCATATATCCAATTAAACCTCTGAGCAGCAGAGGCTTCAGTGGATCTGTGAGGAGCGGAGTCACGTACAATTCTGCACTCAGTCACTGTAATACATCTGCTCGCACATTAATGCCCGTCAGCATTAAACTATGAGAGGCCACACAGGCCATAATTCAAACTCAAATTCACACACATACACTGGTGAAAGCACACACACATTATTTGTACTGTACTACTACACACTGCTGGAAAGTGAAACCACACACGTGATTGAAAGAAAACACAATCACATATATACATGCACATCTACATTTAAATATGTCACATAATGCATCTTCAGTGAGTGTGTTTCAACTGTAAGAGCTATTTAAGTGTAATGTGTGAAAATTAATATTAGTGTTTTTAGCCATGCTAGCGGCGAGATTCTCAGTCCACCAGTTAATTAAAACGTTATAAAATATCTCAACTATTAGATAGACTGCCATGAAATTTGGTACAGACATCTACACTCACCGGCCACTTTATTAGGTACACCTGTTTAACTGTTCATTTTTGCAAATTGCTAATCAGCCAATCACATGGCAGCAGCTCAGTACATTTAGACATGTAGACATGGTCAAGACAACCTGCTGAAGTTCAAACTGAGCATCAGAATGAGGAAGAAAGGTGATTTAAGTGACTTTGAACGTGGCGTGGTTGTTGGTGCCAGATGGGCTGGTCTGAGTATTTACTGGGATTTTCACACACAACCATCTCTAGGGTTTACAGAGGATGGTCGCAAAAAGAGAAACGGTGAAAATGTCTTGTTGATGCCAGAGGTCAGAGGAGAATGGCCAGACTGGTTCAAGATGATAGAAAGGCAACAGTA
>JAPZEB010000009.1:18959773-18970582 GCA_029783705.1 Chaetodon striatus | reverse complement strand
ATGGTTGTCTGTCTCTATGTGTCAGCCCTGTGATAGTCTGGTGACCTGTCCAGGGTGTACCCTGCCTCTCGCCCAATAACAGCTGGGATAGGCTCCAGCCCCCCTGTGAACCTTAACAGGATAAGCGGTTACAGAAAATGAATGAATGAATGAACTTGCTTTGGCAATGTAAACGTATGTTTCCCATGCCAGTATACCCTTTGAATTGAACTGAATCAAACTCCTCTGTATAAAAAAGTGGAACTTGCGTAACACAACAGGGTGATCAACGCACTACCGTTTTAATTTGAATAAACATTTTGCTATGTTTCATTGGGGCTAAACGCATCCCTGATGCATTTTCTCATCAGCCCACATTGAGTCAGAAGCCAGCAAACTGTAACCTCAAAAGTTGTTTATTAACCCTGTTCCTACAGGGTAAAGTCTGTTTAATGTCCAGTCCAACAGATTTGAATGTTTACATTCTCATGCACAGATCGTCCTGAAAATAGCTAGATAAGACCTGGATTACAGCGCATGTGTGAAAGGGGCTTTAGTGAGCTTTAGAGGTGCTGGTAGGCAGATTCTGTTACCCTGACACAGAGCCAGGCTAGCTGTTTCTCTTTGTTGCCAGTTTTATGCTAAGCTAAGCTAACCACCGGCTGGCGGTTGTTTCATAATGTTACATTTTTTTGCAAATTTCCCAAAATGTCAAACTGTTACTGTTACTTATTTATTTATTATTTGCAGTAGTAGTCGTTCAGTATATGTGATGAAATGTTTAAGTTTATTGAGATACATCCTAGTTTACTTACAGTATGTGTATGCCAAGCTGAGCACATAATGTAATTACTCAACACTTGTTTGTTTGTAGTGCTGTTGCTAATGATTTCAGATTGCTTCTCCTGTCAGCAAGCTCAAGAGCTGCCTGCCTGTCTGACACACTGTTGCCTCAGACTTTAATGGCACCATGGCAACAGTGCATCATGGAAATAAGGGAAACAGGCGGCTGATAAAGAAGCACTAAAATGTCGGAGACACCTGCCCAATCTTACCCACCAGCTGGGTTTGTGTGCCGTCTTCCGGACATGGCTGCTGCCAACATAACTCACCTCAGGGACGTTTGATTTTATCGTCATTGATGATGGCATGAAATAATGAATGTTGCTCACATATTTTTGTGGCCGAGCAATGCAATCAGTTTGGGCATATAAATTGCACAGTCATTTTAAAAATGTTTTCCGCTGCTGAATTCAAATCACCCTCTATGAAGCATTCTTTTCCTCTCCCTCGCTCAGATTCTATTATATAAAGATGCCCAAAAGGCAAATTGCATTGCGGAATATCTGATGAAGTGCCAGATACATTTCATTAAACTCAGATGAAATAAAGTAATACGAGAGTGCTAAAAGGAACACAACACTAAAAGGAACCATTTATCAATTTAAAAGCCTGAGTGCTTTAGTGGCCCGACAGTAAACAATGAGATCTCACTTTAGCTACCAAGGGAGACATTCACAGCACATTCACATTCTGTACTGACAATCCCGACAGAATGTGTCCTAATATAAGTCGTAATTATTGAAATCATCAAAAATACAATAGGTTTAAAAATGCAGTAATTACAGTAATATAAAGCTCATCTCCGCAGACATCAAACTGCAGTGACTTTTCTTCATCCCCATCAAAAGTGCGTCTTCCTGTCACTGCTGCGTCCGCATCGATGCTGTTAGCATAAAACACTAGAGAGAAAAGGAAAAGCTATTGATCAGTGTTCCCTCAGCGAGTTTGGCTCACTTTCCTTCCATCAAAGAGTCAGACACTGAGTGACAGGCCTTAACAGTGACACTGATAACAGCACCCAAAGGACCCCGAGTGCAGAAAAACGTCAGCCTCCTCGGCGCCGTGCGACCTGTGGTCCGCTGTCACTTTAATCCATTGTTTGACATATTGATGCAGTCATCACTAAAAATAATGAAATCAATTTTCAGAGCTGTCACCTGTGATGTATTAGGTCATTGATTTTAATGTGTGGCTTGTGGCATGATATAAGCCTCTCACAATTACGCTAATGAATATGTCAGCTTTGATTAACCATCAGATGCTCAGCTCCTGTAATTACAATGGCTTGGTTCTGTGGACACACACACACACACACATACGCTCTCTTCCCTGCTGTTTCTTCATCTGCGTGCACATCTGTGTTTGCAGGTGGAGCCGTTCCTGCCCTACGAGTACACCTGCGAGGGGATGCTTGAAAGAGTTCACGCCTACATTAAGAACCAGGTGAGTCTCAGAACCGGGTCAGCAGGCGTGCTGGGTGAGGTCATAATGATGTGATACAAGTTATTTGTATGGACACATGTTGCCCCACAGCAGATTGGGTTCGTCACAGGTGGCGTGAGTAGAACATGGAAATAGAAACCAGATCAAATACTGTGGCTCTTGCAGGAAGTAACGCCCTCAAGAAACCTGTGTTTACAGACCAGAGCAGCCATTTGTTACTAAAACTATGACAGTTTAATTAATAAATAGTTACTTAATGTCATTGTAACCATTTAGGTTAAATGCTAGTGGGCAGTCTGTGTCCAATATGTGTTTCATATACCGTACTGTATCTGTTATATATTGATAGTAGGTGGACAAGTGTCTTAAACCTGAATTTTTTGTAATGCTCAGTAGTGGACAGCTTCACTGGTTGCAAAAAGAAGTCTAAATGTAAAGAAGTCTAGAGTAAATTATCCTACTTCTCTCTGATTTATTACCTCAGTAAACATTTTCCTAATGAGTTTATGGGCTCAGTTGCTAGTTTCAAGTCTTCTTGAGTACAGCGTGATGTTCACTTTGTAAGTTATGGTCCCATTTAGAGTAAAATAGTCCATTAAACACAGTATGCTTCAGGGCGTGGCTACCCTGAGATTAACAAGTCACAACCACAGCAACTTGTCAGTCAGGATAGAGGCGTAGTAATGTGTATTCATTGCACTGTGGACATTTTAATGGGTGTTAACCTGTTTTTTTGATGTCCATGTTGTCCACTTTCACCGTGTGTTCTCATCTCATGACAGTTAATTGTAACATTTTGGTTGCCTAATATGTCTAGTTCAGGGTTGAGTGTTGCTGTAAGACACTCTGGGTTCACACTGGACACAGAAGCACAGTGAAGGGCGCCAATTTTATTTGGAGTGCTGCCCGCTTCCTTGTGGTGCCCATGTTAACCAGTTGGGCTGTTCAGACAGGACGTGCCGCGGCCCAGAGCTCTGCAGCCAGCTTCTGATCTGCAGTATCAGTTGTGGCATCTGGTCTATTGTTTTCACGAGCCGCAAATGAATCTGGCAAGAAAACACTGATAATCTATTATGAACGATACAAAGGATATATTAGATATAAAGTAAATGATGTGATTAAGATAAAATATGCGCCTTGTGCTTCCACCTATTTGTCACTTGTGTCCAAGCAGAGCGAGAGAGATGAGCAGACCCACAGTCACACACACACACGAGCAGACAGAGATAGAGCTCTACATGTGATTAGAAAAGAGCAGAGGAGCAGAACTGCTTTCTGATCGGTGCAGAGAAATGCACCGCTGTGTGAACAGCAGGAACCTGCTGACAGGCAGCTGCGTGACAACTGACATATCGGGGCACTGTCGCATACAGTGCGAACATATTGTAGGAAGTCAGCTGTTCATTTTTTCCCAGTAAGCACATTCTATTTTAAGCCTGATTTTCATTAGGCAAAATCCTAATTAATATCACAGTGAAGTCAATTATGGACCCACCTAGCTAGCACTAGCTTTTCGGTATAGGTTGGCGTGCAGTGTCCTCAGTTTTGTAAGGATGGCGGTGGCCAAACTCAAGACCTTAAAGCAGTATTCCACATAAAGTTCCAATGTCCTCAAACGAGACGATAATAAAGTCCTAATGTCTTCAAACGAGTACTTCCAACTTAGCTTGTTTCTATTGCTAAAATTGGTCAAATTTGTTGCCATATCAAACTACAAACATTATTTATCATAATTTTCATATGTTTCAACCATCAAATGTGATCAGGTTTTGAACCTTGTCCACATTTGTGGACTGACTTAGCAGAGATGGCTGCCATCTTGTTTTAACATGGATTAGTGTATTGTGCTCTTACTACCACTAGATGGCACAAAAAAGTGTCCACCAGTGAGGACAACAGGTCTAAGTTAAGCAGAATTAGGTCAAGTAAACCCAAAATGTGATGTCCTCATATGAGGACACAGGGTGTCAGGAGGATATAGTAAAAAATTGGTAAGAGTCAACAAGTGTTGCTGTGATAGTTAGCACAATTAGTGCTAATTAGTTAGTTAGAAAAGTAGAGCAGAAAACAGTTGTATAAAGTCTTCTGTGGTTCTGGAGCAGCTTTTCAAACAATAACCTTGACGATGCCATCAGCGTTATTTCAATCACGATTTGGAGTCCCTTTATAACAGAAAGCTTTTGTTGCAAACTCGAGGTGAGGCATTTCCTGAGCCAATTAAAGGGTCTAACAACAAGATGCATTGTGGAAAATGTCAGCTAAAAGTCCAAAAGGACGTCTTGGCCTTTGCAGAATTTTGGCCATTCTTTTGAAGTTAAGCATGTTGTGATTCCCCCAACTTTAGAGAAGTACAATATGAAATACCCTTAAATATACCCTGTGGAGTTTTCCTTCTAAAGTTTCTGTTTAATTGTAGTTTACTCACCACGGCACATTGTGTGTATCCTTGAGGTCTAATAAATAGGGTGAATGCATTTTCTTTCTCCATAAAACATTTGCAAAGCTAATTTTTTTTTCAGTTTGAAACAACATCGTTTTTACCAGGCAGTGGAATGTGTATCACCTCATGTGCTACCTTGTGCTCAAGAGCAAACAAAACAGGGATCCACACACTTCACTGTTGCTCCGCACTGCAGCTTTAAAAAACACTCCTCAAGGACCCTTTAAAATCTACCATATGTTTGTAGTTTGCACCTATATAAGCTGACAACACTGGCAACAAATGAAGCTATGTATTTAGACACGTTTTAGCAAAAAAAAAAAAAGTGTTTGGAAGGTACTGCACTGAGCATACGGACAAATATGGAGATGTAGATTATATGTAGGAGTTGCATGCAGAGATTTTTTTAGTTTGTGTACTTTACTTCAGCTGAAACTGGGTCACAGTAGGAGGAAGCTGCAAACTTAACTTTGAGTATTCATGTTTGTGACTGATCGATCTGCAGAATTAGCACATTTTGTTTGACCTTTTTAGATCAGTAAGGGTTCTCAAAGTCCTGGTTCGCTTCTTTGGACTCTTTCTAGTTGGACCAGACACCTCAGATGCAACTGATTGGACCTGCTGTACAGTATGTCTCACTCTGTGCTTTTCTGGCCTTGTCACCAAACATCGGAATTTCCAATTTTTCACTACAGTCTCCCCATTTTAAGTGTCTCAGTGGTAGTAACCACAGCACAAGGACAGAATATGAATGGGGGAGAAAGCAATAACATTCGAGCACCACCACAGAAGACGAAGGATACATGTATTCACCTCTGCTCATTAGGTCAGTCTTCACTGGGAGTCTTCTCAGCTTCTTTGTTGTGAGGAGAGGAGAATTAATTGGATGTTGTATATTGGATCCTTGTTCCTGGGCCAGTGCGTTGTATTTCTCAAGTATCTGTGCAGCGTTTTTATTCGTTTATCATTTGACCATCTCTTGGAAAAGTTACACACCATCTAAACTGGGCAAAATTAACTGAAACTGACCATCTTACTTTCTACATAACTACACCCGTAGTGACCGTATCACTGCACAGAAGGAAGCGTGCATCTACTGCTACCTCACTTAGCATTACTGAGCTAGCTAACGTCAAAGCTCAGCTTAAAGGATGTCATTACTGTTTACATCTTGCGCTGTCACGAGCATGAGCGTCACATCCTTCTACGGTTTACAGGTGAAGTTCGGTAGCAAGAAATTATTTCATACAAGAAACGCCCTGATAAGGTCTGTGGATTGTCTTGAATAATGAGAATTCAGAATTCAATACTCGGGCAGTGATTAGCGACGTCAGAAACCAACGAAAAAAGGCGTCCTTTAACATTGGCATGATATGTGGCCAGTTGCCAATACAGTTTAACGGTGCCCGGTGGTGTCAGGGGGAAAGGCAGTGGGACAAGGACGAAAGTTAAGGCAGCAAAAGTCCCAGTGGGGCAGGTGGATGGGTCCAATGAACACAGACTTTCACCCTAAAGAGCGCTATTTTTTGGGTGAACTGTCCCTTTAACAACAAAAACATCAGTTAGAATTTTGTACAAATTCACAAAGTCTCTTCTTCTTAAACATTCAGCTGTTTGAATCCAACTAATAAACTGAGGGTATTCCTCTATTATTTTCTATTGAAGTTCCCTTTCTGGGATTTCTTAGTTGCTTGGCCACAATATTTATGACTCGGCTACACCGCCTGGGTCAGCTATTAAATTCTTTGCAGGCTGCAGCTGCAAGCTTAATAGACTCGCACGGTGACTAATTTTTCTCAATGATGGTCCTCGAGGACAGTGATGAAAGAGAAAAGCAACGCTCATACATAAAAATGGATTTGTTATCCAACCTTTTACACGCATCAAAATGAGAATTCATCAGTAATCAAGACATGATGTTATTGTGCATTTTTCTGGAACCCAGGGTGAGTAGTCAGACAGAAGAACAACCAGAAATAAAACCCTTAAACACACCCATTTATACCCCCACACACACATTTCTATACCATCTGTTTACAGACGTTGTTGCCCTCTGGTACATCCATCATGTTGTGATGGTTTGTATAGTGTCTTGCAGTGGCAGGTTAAAGAAATGTGTTAGCCTCTGCTCTGACACCATCTCTTCCCAGGCTGTCAGACACACACACACACACTCAACGTGCCGTGACTGACTGAGACTGTGACTGCCCGCCCGGCTTGTACATTGTCAGACTCCCAATCAGACTCTCCTCCCTCTCTTTTCTTCCACTTTTCTCAACCTTCTCTTCCACCATTTCAGACTTTTTCCAATTTTATTTCTACTTTCTCAAGTAACTCACAGCTCTTACCCTCATTTCTCTACTGTCTGACTGAACCCCCCGTCCTCGTTATCTCCCACAATGACTTCCTCTCACCTCCAGCCACTGGCACAGCTCCAGTCTGACCCTTATACAATGTACTCTTATGGCAGCTCTGTCTCTTCCCTGTAAACATTGTCCGGGGGATTGTATGATGGCACAGATTTCACACTAATCCCATTAGGATTTGTTTTATTGTGTCCCTATGACTTCGGAGAAAGCATTCAACTGAAAAAACACATGATCGACATTTCTCATTTAATACAGAGGAGGTCAAACACTGTATTTAGAGAGGAAAGAGACAGGGGTGTTTGTTTTCATTGTGGATGGTAACATACAGGAAGAAAAAAGAACAGAATTTGAAATGATACCCTCCTCCTGCAGCTCTCCTCTCTGTCCTAAGCCCCTCCCACCAGACGACCATGGGCTTATACCCAGCCTTTACACAGCAACTCAGTGTTTCCCATACATTAATTTTTAAAATCTTATTTCATAGAAGAGTTGCACGCCACACTCAGCACCTCTTTGCCCTGCTCTCTCTTTCTGTTTACCAGAAAGAATTCGCCCGCTAACATTGACCACACAATAGTCCCTTTGCCTCACTCCCTGCACTGTGGACTGCTTCCCTAAAGAAGAGCAGGCTGCAGCTCAGGAGACACCTTATGGTCACTGGCAATAGTTGCTCTAATTTGGCCATCGCAAACCCCCCAACACTGGGTGTCACAGCGAGCTGGTGGCCAGTGGCAGCACTGGGTCTAACCTGTGTAACAGCAGCAACAGAAAGTTTGCTGATCTAACCGGGAGTGGGGGCTGTCTGGTCCTTGGAGCTGGGGTTTGCCCTGGCTGATTTTGGGCTGCTACGGCTGCTGACTTGGGTTCTGCCTCCACAGCTACTACCCGCTCTCTTCCTGGTGAGGCAGCAAACACACTGGAATTGGAGGCTCTAGCTTACATTTACCACATAAAAGTAAACTTAAATCCACAGCCATGAGCCTTTAGCTCCGTTTACCAGAGCTAAACTGTGGGCAACTGTGTTGGCTGTGGGTTCTCCATCTCTGAAACACCTCGCTGACAGTGAAACATTTTTTATTTAGTGTATTGTCAGACTCTCTTTTTAGACTCTTTTCAATAAGTCTGTCTTCCTTTTTTTTGGTTGCTCTGCAGTGCAGGCAGTTGTTACCAATGCTGGAATAGCAGCTTTCTCTGCAGAATTCTCTGCCATTAAATCAGGCTTTCACCAAAGGGACGTGCACACGAATCTGCATTTGCAAAGCAGACAATAGGAACACCCTCTCTCTGAAATCACCTGTGATTGGCCAATTGAAATCTCCTGTCACGGCCTGGATTTTCTAAAGCCTGAAAACAGAGCCAAGAGGAGGTGCAGATGTCGAGTATTCTGTCAGACCACTTGAATTACAATATGCTCAAGGTTTACTATGGAATTTTTGCCAAAGTAGGCCAAAAATTAAACTGCCTGTCAAAGCTTAAGAAAAGGTAGTGAGGACGATGTCTTGTGAGAGGCTGTGGGGTCATTCACTGGCATGTAGTGGTTCAGAATAACAATGACCAGCATTCCCTCGCGGCAGGACATTTATAGATAACATACATCTGAGTTACCTGATTCAATGAACATGAAACCTGATGATGTCACCATTCCCCAGTAGATGACAAATCAACAACAAGTGATGGCTCCAGTGAAATGACTTAAATGCTAATGCCCATGTAAAAGCTCTATGCATGAAATGGATGTTTGTTAGTATCGGTCTTTCTCCCCAAAGTCGTTTTGACATGTCACAGCAGGAAGAGCACAGGTGTGAATAACAGGATTAATGAGGGCTTGATTCCATTTAGCTGCCACAGTTTCGGGGTCCAGGTGTTGTTCATGCTGGCTCACTGTCACTCTGTCATGGCTTACTGGGACACATGATTAAAACTGAGCCATCATTAGTGTGACACCTGTGTTCTGACTGCTGTGACAGTTCAAAATGTCCGCTGTGAAAAAAGTCCAGGTTGTGTTTGTTAGTATAGTCATTCATTGCACTGAAAAACATCCATACTTAAACTTGCAATAAAGTATTGCCAACTAATTTTCAATACTGCTTTTTGTAAGGTAATAATTATTATTTCTTATGTCCTTTGCATTCTGCACTTAAAATACTCATCCTAATCAACTGTATGTTTCATTCTAAAAGCTCTGATTAAAAAAGAAATTGCTCAAAAAAAGCACACAACTACAACAAGTGGATCCATGAGGAAGTTACAAGGTCTTGTGTATGATTACAATAGACAGTTCAGTTAATTACTTGCCTGCAGGTTCTCCTCTAATTAAGAACATAATATCTACAGTACGTGACATGGTTAAACAAAGTTCCTTCTAACCTGTGCGGTCTCCTGGTTGCAGGTTTTGCTTGTCCAGACCTCGGTGTTTGAACTGTTGAGTCAAATATTACCATAAAATCTAAGTCTTAAAATGTCTTAAATTCAATTAGGAATAGCCTTAAATGTGAATTTATGTCATCTTACTTGCCACAAACATTTAATCTACTTTCATTTATCCATATTTTAATTAGTTTTTGTTAATATTAATGAAGGTCTCCTGCAATCAGATCCACATTTCTGATGTTACAGATCTTCAAAGCTACCACTGCGACCTGTTGGCCCCACACACGGAGCTAAATGCATGCACACATAAAAATAAACTAGGTGAATAAAAAACACCGTAATTAGAAATCATAGCATATCCATAAACCCCTGCTATCCATCTCCATCTCCTAACCTTGCCCCTTTACATCACTCCTTATATTCTTGATGAGCTGTGTGTGGGGCTGTGTGTGTGTGTGTCAGAGATGTTGCCTGTGTTTAGGAGTGGAAGTGCAGCGGAGATGGAGAGATTGGAAGCCTAGTTATTGCCTGCGGGCGCTGGGAGCCTGTTTAATAAACGGGTCTGGAGGCCAGTGGGACATGTCAGAGAAATGTTATTACCTGGGTCTTATGAATAGCCCCAGCTGGAGGGGGGATCTAATCAGGGCTCTCGCCAGAGCCTAATTCTGCCTCCAAAGCTCATTTGTTATTGGGTGGCATAACTGCATTCATATCATTTCCTGAAAGATTGACGAGGACTTGTCAGCTCTGATAAGCACCTTTGTATCGTAACGGTTCTTTTATTATATCCTCTATCAGCTGTCCGGATGTATGTGTGGCAGAGCTGAATGTAGAATTTGTCACTGCTCTGTGGTGGAGTGTCGAGTTTATTTCAGCTGACAGGTCAAAGTGTTCGCGATACAGCACTGAACATATTACTGATCTGGGTCACTTTATCTCTGCCCCTGCAGGACTTTTGTTCCCCTGAAGTTCCGTTTCCTCCAGTAAACTCGACTTGGCTGAGCAGCCCTCCCAGTCCTTTCATCCTCCTGCCTAACTCCAGCATCCTAGCCTGGGCCTCCAACGCCAGCTCCTACTCATCCTGGCCACCGCTCAGTGCACTCCGGCTTTTGGCTTCGTCGGAGGGCCAGTCGTGTGTGAAGGCGTGCCAGAGTGCAGGACTCATCTGCGAACCTGCCTTGTATCGTTTCATCAACATTAAGGAGGCCTTCAACGCGTAAGATGTTTCCTCGTTAGCATGATTTGTCGAATGAGCATTTTTTTTATCTTTTCATTTTATCCCGTTGACACATGGCTCCTAGTGCTACTGGATAATTTCTTCTGCTGTTGAACTAAAAGTTTCTTAAATGTGCTGATAAAACACAC
>JAPZEB010000009.1:18942383-18953194 GCA_029783705.1 Chaetodon striatus | reverse complement strand
ATTAGAAAGTGTCACATTTATCTTGCAAGTGTACTCTTCTTCAACGTTTTGTTTACTTCCTGGATTTTTCCCACATGTAAATTCTGACCAATCAAGAGCAGCTTTCTCACACAAGGCATTTGATCTCACTTGTAAATGCAGTTGTGAGAACACGAACCAACTCTAGGCAATTATACAACTCTGTAACAAAATTCAGACCAAAGCAAGCAAACTCTGGGTCTGAAAGCACCCTAAATCTATGTATGAGGATACACTGGTGAAAGGCACACTGAAACCAACAAATTTTCTCCCAGAAATATGTTTGCCTGCTTGAGGCAAAAAAAAAAAAAATACATTTAATGAGACACCACTGGAAACTTTTTAACAAAAAGATGGCAGTCAAAGACTGTAAACTAGTGTTGCCCCCCAAGCAGGTAAAGTTTACTCTGGCTCCAGTCGCCCACTCAGAATGTACAGTCATTATTTTCTGAATTTAAAATTTTCCACATGTATTTCTGTGTCCTCAGACAGTATGAAACATGGTCAGCATTAGCAAACAGGACGGTAACATCTTACCAATTAATGTTCCAGATTTGTCATATGGCCAATTTATACAAAAGAAGAAACTACAATTATCTGTATGACTGTGACATCAGCAGGGAGTGGATAAATGAACATGAGAAAATGAGTTTCATATATGCTCTCTGTCTTGTGTGCCGTCACATGTGCTGCACTCTTCACAATTTAAAGATTAGGGCTGAAGCTCTGCAGATACATTTACATTTTTAATCAGTTTGGCTTTGTTTGTGTGTGAAGTTAAATTTTAAATCACCTTTACAGATGGACATTATAATATGCAGAGTAACGATACAATGTCACTAAAGTCATTATCGTGCTAGATGCTGCTCCACTGAAGCCGAAACCCTGCGCTAATATAAGAGGATTTTAATGAGACATCCTCAGAAGACAGAGTTAGAATTTGCCGGTTTTCATTTAATGATGGTGTCTCTTTGACTGATAGTGAGGGCCATTTCACAATACCATTTCTCTTCTCCAATTCATAATCTCTGAACTAATATTGAACTTTCTCTCAGAGACCAAAGGAGAAAAAGTACATGTGTGTGTGGTAGCAGTAGTCAGGGAGGCTTTGAATCGTTCATGGCTTTCATGGTGTGGATTCAGGTGTCGAACAAAAACCTCTGAGACAAGAAAAAAAAAAAGAATATAAATATACCACTTCAGCGTTTTCTGAAAAGGTGTTTTTGTTAAACCTACAATGCTGCACCCACAGTTAAGTATTTTTTGCTATTTTCACAGAGGATAAAAGCTCCTCTCTATTTCTGCTTTTCACCACTTTCATTAATTTCTTTGTAAGAGAGAACTGCCCCAGTAAGAAACCTCGATACTGCAGAAACGGCACAATGATGGTTTTACATCCTGCAGATAATATGTGCTCCTATGGCAGGTGTTTTGTCCTGACTACCTGTTGATTTCATCAGACGGATACTCTGCACCCTGCTGTGGATCAGTCTAGGACTGTGTGTGCCAGAAAGCTTGGAGGCTCAGCGGTGACTATTTTAGGTAACACGGTGAAGTGAGGCGGAAAAGAAATTTAATATGGAAGTCTTTTATTTCTCTGGCCTTGGAACATCTTAGCTGGCCAAAAGGTAACAGTATACACAAATAATTAGAAAGAGTCACAAGAAGAATACAGGCCAGTCGCCAGCTTTTATAAAGTGACTGAGTTCTAGATACATGTATATGAGCTGACTTTGTCATCAGTAGGTGGAGGAGATGGTGGATGAGATGGCTGCCAAGCTGGAGATCAATGTTCAAGAACGACACACAACACCACTTGTTTTTTAGCAAAACATTACTGTGTTTCCAGCAGAGAATATGTCACCAAAAGTGGGTGTTTTAAGCTTAAACACAATCTCGTCCTGACCATTACCGCGTGTTTGTTCCTAAATATAACCACAGCATTGTTAAAATGTAAAGAGACATAAAGATACAACATGTCTCCTACATAATGACAATAGACTGTAAAAATAATGGACATAGCTACCGGGATGTCACCCAGTGGTTTGTGGATTTCTGGTGTGAAGGCTAGAATTTGGCACTTTGGCTGTCGCCATCTTGGTTTTTTGGAGCCAGAAGTAAAAGCCCAGTCTCTCTCTTCGAAGTCGTCGAAATCAGGCACTTGGGCAGTGACTTGCAGCGTCAGACAATGATGAAAAAAAAAAAAAGACATCCTTTAACGTCAGCATGATACGCGGCCGGTCGCCATTATTATGTGTAACAGAACAGTTGTCATGAATATTGACATTAGCGAGAGAGACTGTTTTCTGTACCCAGCTGTAAACATGTTCATTTCTGCTGTAAAGCTGGGCATTTTAATATGGGGGTCTATGTTGATTGACTTGCTTTTGAAGCCAGCCTCAAGTGGCTGTTCAAAGACGTGCAGTTTTTGGCACATTCGTGTTGGCTTCATTTCTCAGCCCTGGAGGTTGCCGCTTGACAATAACGTGCCAACAAGTCCTCCAACCCATTCCACAACATATTTCGTATGTTGAAACCTCTGAATATGACCCACAGGTGCGTTTTCTTAATTAGCGCATCTACCAGTGGACAATAGAATAGTGTGTATCGCATTTTTAAACACATGGGTAACATTATGAAACAGCAAGTTGTACCAAACAGCAAATTGTACCAAAACTACGTGGTTTGTTACTAATGTGTTCACACCAAACGTGATGCAAATTTTCACGTCACGTTACTCGCATGAGTTTGAACCTTATAATATTTGGTGTTGACTCGCTTTATACATGTGAATAAATTGCGTACATGTGTGAAATCGCAGAATCAATGAATGAGCTTTCACCAGTATGTCCTCGGAGTTAAACATCTCCAGAGGATCTCAATGCTGATATATATTACTATTGCAGCGCAACTTTTTCCACGGAAGTTCAGATTTTTCAACTCTTGGGAAGAAGCGTATGAAGCATAATCGTACTACTTGCTTAATTTTCACTGCTTTATTTGTATATTTTGCACCATTTAGGTCGCAGCGATTACACCGCCTGGCAAAAATGTGTGTCTTTACATTGACTTTTACTCGCGCAAATCATTTTATTGGCACAAGGTGTGAACACAACATAAGGTTACCTTACGTTACTCACACACGTCACAGTAAATCGCTCATGTGACATATGATTATGTCGACAAACTACGTTTCATTGTGTAAATAACTGTACATTGACTTTTGGTTTCACACAGGACACGAACAGTGGTCTCTTAGATGAAAGTCCTGTGTTTGTTTGACCCATCCACCTTCCCTTCTTTGCCTTCCAAGCAGACTTTCTCATTCTTCATACTACGTCGCCTGGCTTTCTTCTTCCTCCCATAATAATTACTACTGCCATTAGGGTCACTACCTAACAAAAACACATAAATATGAGTCGCGATTTCTGTTTGGAAAAAAGCCCGTTCTCTACACAGACCAGAGAATCAACATGTGAGAAAAAATCTTCTCAGATGTTAAGGCATGTCCGACCTGTCTGCAGCCTTAATAGATTCGTCAGCCTAACCATACTAAACTACAAATGCTGCCAAATACTTTTCTGTGCCTGTAATTATTCATACAAAAAAAAAGGGGAGAGTTTTAAAACTGAAAACTAAGTTTGAAAATGCCAGGAGCCATAGTTCATTGTGGTGAAGGATAACTCTGAAATCTGAGGTGTAAACAGAAGGCTGACAGAGAAGAAGAAAAGACAGAGGTTAGCCAAACATCCCTTGCAGATTACAGACATACGCACACTTGTAGCACCTAATATGCAATCACTTTTGCTTTTACCTCCTTAAATATTTATTTAGATTAGAGGTTTTTTTTATTGGTTAAAAGACGATTGAAGTGATTCCCCCACGTTGCCAGATCTCAGCAATTACTTTAGTGAGTACGATGTTAGCACATAGAAATGATGGTAGAAAACAAGCTGCAGGGTGTAACAGAGAAGAATTATCTTTAAACACACACAGAATAATAACTATTCTTACATAAACACAGCACGGGCCCTGTCACATTTACACACATGAATAGAATATATTGTGTATATAATATTTCGACCTTGTATGGGACGCGTTTGTCGTTTCAGTGCTGCGGCAGAATAACTTTCAGAGCACTGTGAAAGGTTTTCTTCACAAGTGAATAAGACAGTGGCCATGACACAGTATGATTCATGGCATGGCAGACCACCTTCTCTAAAGAGAGAGGTCACAGGGACCGGGATTAATCACTTTTCTCCACACACAGCAGGCATCTTCATCCTTCCTGCCTCACAGTCACGTCCTCACCGGTGCCCTCTGTGCTCCCTCTTATACCTTTTTTTATCCTCGTGTTTCTCATTTTCTTCCAGGTTCTTCTTTCACTCTCTTTAAATCTCAATCCTCACCTCATCTCCTCTGTTGAAGATCATTTCATTCCTTCTCTCTTAGATGCTGAAACCTTCTCCATGACCAATTACCCACCCTTTACATGAGTGTGGCGTATTTGATACTCTTTTCTAATCAATTCTCTCTCGTGCTCGCTCGTGTCTCCTTGGCTCTTTAGTATGGGTGACAGCGTGGAGATCAACGCTGCCTCCTCCAAAGATAAATGCATCACATATAATGACTCTGTGCCCTGCTCTTTGTCTGTGTGCACACTGTATGCAGATGCTTCCTCCATAATAATAGGTGCCTGAGAAACTGACATTTAATGGAGTGCGACTGTTATGACTAAAGAAGTGCAGAGTGGCGGAAATATAAGTCAATATCAGACCATTTATTATAAAGTGCTGCGCACCGAGTTAGTGATGTGTATCTAGGATAGATGTTACAAATATATGTTGTAGTTTTCTCAGTTATAATGATGGAGTTCTAGTAGTTTGACAATAATGTTATTTCAATCAGGACAGACACTAGAATGAAGTAAAGGTAATATTTAGTACGGAATAAGAGTGTACAGATTAACAGGTGATTGGTGCTGATTAACATTTAACAGAAGTTAAATTTGGCGCTTGGACACCAGAGGGAGATATTTTGTGATTGAGGGACATCTGAGCAGCAGCAGGAAAGAGACGAGGCTCATTTGTTTAACATAGGCCTATAGAGTAATTACCACCCAACCTCCCACATGTAAACACCATTTTTATATATTTTTTTACTATTTAAAATAGTTTAAATCCTATTATATTGTAGAGCTGTGCGCAGTGTATTGAATTCACTAGGTGTAAATCACTAGATATAACAAAGTCTGCCACAATGCAGTTTCGATTTGACTCAGTTCAGGGGCCTTTTATTGATATGAGATGATATCATCTGCCCATTTAACAGAGTCGGTTACAGAAGAAGCTGCCATCACTTTTGTCTTTGCTTTTGGCCATAATATATTTTATTTTTATTTATTTATTTAATCTTGATTTACCCAGAAAGTCCTATTGATATCGAAAATCCTGGCCAAGGTAACAGCCAATCAGAATACAAAATATGTAACAAATACAACATATTGTACAAAAATCCACAGTAAAACAACAAATATTCAAACATAGTGGCCTCTCAAGAAAAACAAGCACATGTCTCTGTCTCCACATTCTTTATGATGCCTTTAAAATTCATCCATGGATGTAAGTGTATCTAATTTTAGATCTTTTTGAAGATTGTTTCATGTTGAAGGTGCATCATAGGAAAATGCAGTTTTCCTCAGATCTGTAAAAACCCGCAGTACATTAAAAACCAACCACTTGGAGGAGCGTAGCTCGTAACTACCAGAGCTGACACACAGCAGGGTGCAGAGGTAGGCTGGGAGTTATAGATAAAAAAAATATACCAGTGCTGTTGTCTGCGAGTGGTTAAATTGACTTCACTAACACACATAAAACAGCACATGGGGTAAGTTAAACGTCTGGAAGAAATCTTTTCATGTTAACACAAACCATGATCTTTGCCCTAAAATTTCAGAGCTATCTGGCTTCAAGACTTGAAGGCAAACTTCTCCCAACAGCCATAAATTATGCATTAACTGCAACTCCATTTAGTAAAAGTAGAAAGTTTGGCTCAATAGTAACTGTCAAGGTTCATAGACCAAATGGATGTTGTTGTTTTTCTTGGTAGTCAGCATTATAAGCTGAAGCCTAACTTTTAATAAATTAGCCTAGCTGCTAACAGGCTTTCCCTCTACTCATAGATCAACAAATTAAGTTAATGAAAGCCTGGTTGTTCAATAAATGAGTTTCAAATTGCACTTGTTTTCTATTGTTGGCAAATTTACATTCCTTTTCTTACATTAATTTTTATTTAGACACACTTGAGTACTGTTTAATAGTTTAATGTGAGTAATCACATATGGAAATTACTTAAAACGTCCATTACTAAAAGTTACACAGTCAGATGCCAGTGATAGCTCAGAAATTATGAGAAGAAACTGATCATCTATCTGTCTGCCACCTTAATTTCTCTTTGATCACCCCTCCTTCATCATACCAGTGAAAACAAGAACGTAAAGTTCAACAGCTGTTAAAGACAACTGATTACTTTTGTTTTCATATCTCTCTGTTCAGTGAAAATTCTTTCATCTAATTGCATTCTGGCTCATTATGCAGATTAATTGACTGGTTTGAAAATTTAATTTGTTCCACTTCTTCTTTTGTGTCTTTTGAGTTCCCCACGTTCGCCTGTGATCAAACTTACATTTCGATTGCACTTAACAGCATGAATAAGTGATATGGAAACTTGCCCGAGGTCTGCTTTCCTTTTTTTCTCAGGACTGGATGTGCATGTAGCACCTGAGGTAACAGTTACCGCTCAGCACTTACAGAGAGCTCTGCTGCTGTATGATAAGGCTTTGCTGTCTACCACAGTGAAGTCTGCTTCATTTCAACTGAACCACAGGCACTGCAGGTAGCTGTGAGGGGGCAGCGCAGACAGAGCAAATATATCGAATCACAAAGGTCCATGTTGATTTTTCAGCTTCGCACCCTCAGTGAAGAATCAATATACAGGCACACTATACCTGACACACTATATACTCATTAGAATTTGAGCTGCAGCAACCCCCATAGATGATGTTAAAAGCTGTTTCATGTTAAGTTTGCCAGAAACCACATCATTAATGCAAACTCTGTGGCAAGAGGCATCATTATTTAAACACTATAGGGTTTTTTCAAGACTTAAAGCAGCTATTGTCAATATTTTTATAATAAAAATGGATTAAATGACAAAACAATGTGACAATGTGAAAGGTGGTTGTTTGTAGTGATGAAACTACAGAGAGTTATTGCCTGAATCTAAAGCTCTCTTCTGCTTTACAGGGCTTTAGAGCTAGTTTCAGCTCATTGTTAAACTGTTCGCTTGGCAGCTTTACTTATTCAGTCAAACAGTCCTCATTCCTAGGTTGTCAAACACAGACACATGGTTGAACCCCTCCGCTTCTGAGCTTCTTATACCTATAACCAATTAATGGTTTAATGGTAACTTAAGTATTTTCAACCTAGACCCTGTTTTCCCACATTTTTGTGTGCAAGTGGTTAATGGCAACAACAGGAGACTGGTCCACTATTGAGGCTGCAATGTAACCACTTGGGGCAGTTGCGCACTCTCAATGTATGTCCACAACCAGTGCTCGATTTTGCCAAGGATAAGCTCAGATTATTATTATGTTTCTAACAGCATAATGGAAAGGATCCTTACAGAGACAGACCTTTGTGTTGAGAGTGAGATCTTTTTTGTTTGACCTGAAATTGCCATCGCAAAATCAATTTAAAGACTCCATTTAAATGAACAGTAAGTTTAGTGTGTAAAGAGCCAGCATATTTTAACACCTAACTTTTAACACCAGTGCAAAGCTGGCCATGGACAGAGAAAAGATGACAGCAGCGATGAAATGTGGAATCTGTGTCGCACAGTCAAAGGCATACAGCCACACAACGAAGCAAAGCACAGCTCAGAGGATCACAGGTGACTGGGAAAGTAAACTCACTTTCAAAAGTTGGGTCACATTCTTTTCAGAAAGACGCAGGAAATAGGTGAACAGGAAACAGGCGAACAGAAGCACAGCTTGTGGTCGAAGACAGAAGGCAGAGTTGATTATCGGGGATCAGACGAAGCAGGTGAGTCAGAGACAGGCAGGGTCGATACCAAGGAAGCAGTCTGGAAACAAACACTGAAAAGTCTTGTATGAGGCAAAGAACAATCTGGCAAGGAGTGTCTGAGAAGCGGGCATCTTCATAGTGAAAGGGTGTAATGATCCACAGGTGAGCAGCATCAGCCTAATGGTGGGCGTGGAGGACTGGCAGGAGAGGGAAATGAGTGGACAGGCGTAAAAAGCAGGTAGTTGTGGGGACGAGGAGGGGTAAATGGAAAATTACTAAATAGGCTGAGGAGATGGCATCTATGGAGGACGAAAGGTTCCCAATGTGACATTTGTGAGTCTTCTGATGATAAAATAATTGTTTATTCAAATGGAGTCTGGTGGGTTTGGCGATGGCGATTTCGAGGCTGTTTCTAGTTAAACAAAAAGGATCTTACTCTTTAATAAAAAGGTCCATCTCTGTAGGGATCCTTTCCATAATGTTGTCAGACACTTAGAATAAAAAAATTGAACCTGTCAGTGGCAAGAACAAGCACTTTTAGGGTCTCACTCAATACTGGACCAATTTCAAAAACTGTTGTTGCCAGTCCAGGTGGAAAAATACCAAAGTTACCCTTTTACCATTGACATCCCTATCCTAAATGCTGAGTTATTCTTTTAAATTGCAGCAATAGAAAAGTTTGGCTGGAAAGCGGGCAAGTGGGGCTTTTTGTGCGAATATATTGTGGTGGTCCCACTTAAATTCAATTTTGTCCTAAAGTTAGAGAAGAGTCAAACTTATGAGTCCTGGGAAATCCTTTTCCACATGTCTTCAGGTTCACATTTGTTACATCTCCAGCCTCCTCTTGACAGACTCATGGCCTCAGGGCAGCCCCTCATTCTGCATGATATTCCACCCTCTTACAGTAAATGGACACATTTCACATTAGACCCATCTGTATGTATTTCCTCAGTAATGCATGTCCTGAGTGGCAGTGTGGAGCACAATGAGGAGTCAAGAGGCTACTCCACAGTCATTCTCAGTTACTGAGTCATCCTCATTCGTGGCTCCCTCTGCCAGCTGGCAGCTCCAGCATCAGACACCCAGACTGCATCTGTCACAGCTGTCTCACTGTCACCCTCTGTACAATTGCAAAGGCCACTCCATTACTGAATCTATAGAGATGAGAGTGTAGCACACTAGACATATAAGAACCAATCCTCCACAGTCTTGTGTGGCAGCTTTTGACAGAAGAGAGGGGCTGGCTGTCTGTGGCACAGCTTTTAGGTAGATCTGAGAGGCTCAGCAACTGCATACCTTCAGTCCTGACAAAAAAGGGAGGCTGAGAGAGTAGAGGGAGAAGGATGAGAGCGAGAGATCCTCCTCCCATATAGACAGTCCATCCGCCCTGTGACCCTTTTGTCTGAGTGGACTGTCAAGCTGTAACAGAAGTGATTGAGATGGCGTGGGTGTATGGAAGAGAAGTGGAATAAGATCTTTCTGCAGAGAAAAAGAGGGAAAAAAGACATAGATGAGAAGACAAATGATTGAAAAGTAGGAATAAGAATCAAGGCAGAGGGATTAGAGGCCAGGAGCTGGTTTTTAGAGAGTCTGGAAAGAGTGAAGTGGGAGAGTAATGGCAGAAAAGGAAAAGGCAGCATGTGTATATGACAGACTTTATAAGGGCTTCTCCGGGCAGCTTCAAAGTGATCCTCTACAAACGCCATACCAAGGATATACAGTAAAAGGCAAGAGGTCTCAAATGGGAATCGTAGAAAAACATGTTATCTTGGATCAATGTTGTTAGGACCTTGATGTAAAAGTTTTTGGAGAGATCAAAGGTGTCTTGCAGTCTTACAGCCGGCACGCTGCATGTTCTTATGAGTTATTCAGTGAACTATGGATTGGTGCAGGAGGTGAGAGGGCTGTGGAATCAGATCAGAGAGGGATAGAGTTAAGAAAGTGCTGCACCAGCACTATAGCTTGTGGTTTGTCCCTGAAACTTGAAAGGTGAGTGAGTTGTCTATGAGTGATTGTACTTAGGGGTATACTATGCAGGATTTTTCTGAAAAAAACAGTATATAGACTTATCCAAAAGTAATCCCTCCAAATAATAACTTATGAAACACTAGATGTGTGTGACTGGGTATTAATCTGCAGAGACTTTGCCCTCTGCCTGTATTTCTTCTTAGTGTGCTGTGTTCACAACATTTCTGGGTATGTAGTCCCCAGCCAATAACAGTGCCCAGGTGAGGTTCAGACTTTAATGAGTGCTCTGGGAATGAGTCCTAAAACCCAGAAATGAGTTGGCAATTTAGTACTCCTGGTCCCCTCGTCTTGTAGTAACATGCTTTTTTAATGGGTTTTTGGTCTGTGGTTAATGCAAGCTGAAGAGACTTTTACTTCAGCCAGGAACACTGTAGTCAAAGAAAACTTTATTGCCATTTGTGGGGTCTCTCTGTCTTTCCAAGGGCCAAGGCAAAAAGCTTCTTTCGTGCGCCTGCATGGAAAGCCTAGGGCGGAGAGAACACACCTCTCAGCCCTTCCATGTGCTTGCGTGGAAAGCCATAAGGCAGAGAAAGAAAACCTCCCTGCCCTTCCATGTGCCTACATGGAAAACCTAAGGCAGGGAGATCAGCAGCAAAGACCCACCGGGAACAGAACAGAGCAGCATCAATGACAAACACAAATGACATTGATAAGTCAGACACAGCATGAAAAGGAGGAGCT
>JAPZEB010000009.1:18920943-18936508 GCA_029783705.1 Chaetodon striatus | reverse complement strand
GGGCTGAGTTGTGTCTGGTTTTGAGGCTCATGTAACCACTGTTCATACTGTGGAGAGTTTTATTAGTAAACTGGAACCAAAAAATGAAAGGAGTCCGAGAAAAAATAACTAAATTCACTGGGCCGATTGCCAGCAACTTTTAAGGTAGAACGTTAACTTGTAATGTTGCTCTATGCATGAGGTGACGACCTGAATCAATCAACACACCTTAGATATTCCACATGACAACTTTGACCATCACTTTAGTTTTTATATGACATAGACTTTTAGTAATGAGTGGATCTTCAAGCGTTTATATATATTAATTTTGGCCAGGTTACGTGAACGGCATAAATTCTAATCCTCACTTCAAGAAAAAAAAAGTGTTGTGGATCATCATTCCTGTGGGCTCCAGCAACACTAAACCCCGAGTGGGTTAGAAAAAGAATTGTGAATGGATATAGCATAAAGAAAGTCTTCCTGATTGAACTTACACTGAGCTTTATCACTAAGACCCTGCAATGTCTAATTCCTGTGATTGCCACTGATGACCACCTGAACATGGACACCTTGTAAATATGTGTTAGCAGAATATTTCCTGACTTGCTGAGTCTAAAAACTCCATTGAACAACTGATGGACCAGTGAATAATGGAAGCCCTGAATTTGGATGGGGCTACCGAGAGCCAAGACAAGATGACTGATAGGAGATGATGATCCCTCCTTTAAATCTACTGAATGGGTTCTTCTTTCCACAGCTGCCTGGATTCTGTACGCTCCAACGTCTTCCTCATTTGAATATGAAAGGGCACTGGAAGCATACATCATGATGATTGATTCTGAGCAGATTGAGGGAAGAGTCATTTGTCACGTTGCGCCTCAGAGTCCAAACCATTGCAATCTGTCTTTATATCAGAAAACCAACATGTTACTAACTAATTATCTATTCTGAGCTCACCATCACACCTGAATAAGAACTGGCTGCAGCTGCCCACTCTATAGGTACTGAATGTTTTTTGGCAACAGTAGCCGCCTGCTCATTAACACCTGCACCCCACCTATTAGCACTGCTCTACTAGTCAGGTGCCCATTGTAGCATACCATGTGTGAGGACAAGCCTTGACAGTTTTGGCATGCTCTGAAGTCTGCTCCATTCTCCAAAAATGTCACAGGTGTTGAGTTGAAGTATGCTTCCTGGGTTAATGTGCCCGTTCAGCTGGAAGAAGCATGAATGTGGCATCTGTTGTATTTTTGTTCAGGACAGAGTTGCATGTGTGGGATAGCTGGTTGCCTCCCTCATCTTGTTTCACTGTCTGCTGGGTCTGTTTCCTGCATATCCTCTTTAATCCAATGTTGGGATATATTGCTCTCAGACATAATTACTTTAGCCCGCTCCCAGGCAATAATGTGATTTTCTGTCATACAGTGATTTTAGAAGGCTAATTTTAAGTTTTCCTGCTCTGCTTGATGTTTCTTTGAACGAGTAGGCACTTCAAGAATCTCTTTTTCTTCTTAGATGAGAGGCATGGGATTTCATAAATCACACCTCATTTCTCTTTTCCTCTTTCAAATTTTATCCTTGGGGGTGTACTTGAGGCTGGCACAGTTTGATAGGGGGTTTTACAAGGGATGGATGGGATGTATTTCATTAGCCTTTGCATGTGCGCTGTGGCGCCACTTTCTTCAAGACAGTTCTATCACACCTAACAGAATACATCATCACAAAACCTTTGATTTTTGAAGAACGTCAAGGTATGAAATAACCTCTGCTTTGTGCACATAGACAAATCTGTTCCTCCTAGGCATCAAAATACAAAACAATAACAGGCTACTGCTTCACAGCCAAAGTATCAGCACATTCATCTTGGACTGACATGAATCAACAGCAAGTCCAAGTCTTAATCAGGACAAAACGATAATCTATTCTTATCAGCCAAGCCCAAAATCTCACCCTTAGTTGGTTTGTTTTTCCTCACCAGCACGCTTTAAGATTAGATTCACGAGTGTGCTGAGCAAAAAGCAGGGTGCTTATACACAGGGTTAGTGCGTGTGGGTGGAATAGACTAGGGGAGGAAATCGTTTCGCCGTTAAAAAAAAACAAGCAGCCATTGCATTTATATTGCACCAGTTGAATTAAATAGTTACATGATTTCTTTCCACTTCAATAAGATACCCAATAACGAAACTCCCTTCAGGTTCAGACAGCTCATGCATAAAAACCTCCTCTTCTGAGTGTCTATAAATCTAACAGGGCAAAGTCATTCAAACAAACTGTATACAAACAGTTATTGTTTTAAGTGGTTTGTTTTGACCCTCAGACTAACACAGGCATTTACACCTGCTGGGATCCAGAATAAGAATAGAAGCCATTAAAAACACAGTATCTTACACTACATGGCACTTCAGAGACACACTGGAGGTGCTCTGAACTTTAATATTAATCTGACATTGGACTTTGTGGAGGAGCTGCAGGCTGTGCTTACGGAGGAAACCCTAGAGGGAGGAAAGTTGTCCCTGGCACTGACAGATATGAGGTATAAACAGAATCCTTGTATAATGTTAATGTGTTGTTTTTTATTTTTAAATAAATATTTTGTAAGTCATTTCACTTCATTTATGTTTACATATAACATATCACATCCAAGGTCCTGCTGAGTCCCATTTTCCAATTATTGTTAATAGACTGAGGACCTCAAGTGGACGGTTAATGAACAGCACCCCTGTCTGTGAGAGTAATGTGAAAGAAAAAGGATCTGTCAGTATGTACCATGTTAATGGTGTTTATCTGGCTTGATGTTGCTGCAGCTGTCATCCTATCTAACCTTCCACCCTCCCACTCAAGTAAAAAACAAATCCATCTCAGGAGCTGGCAGGGGTTGATCACTAACAGGTTTCCCACGCTTGCACCTTGTAGTCTGACCTTTATGCTGTTGCTCTAAGTGCGTCTTTGTTTGTATGTTTCTTTCTATGTAGATGTTTGCATGGTGAATTAATAATTTTTTTCTTAGTGAATAGATCACTCTAGTAATGGCACAATAAATAATCCAATGCAATGAAAACAAAGTAGTACTCTAATAGAGTATTGCACCCATTAAACCTCATTGAAAGCAATCAAGCAGTCAAGGCTGAAGTCCCAGAGACAACTACCTAAATTAAATTGACTTTAAATGTGCCTGCCATTTTAGTTGTTATTCAACACATTTAATGTCACACATCACAGACTCCCACCTTTTGCATCTGGTTGACAGATTACCTCCAAGTTCAAATACCTTCATGACAAACAGAATGGGTGTGATTTTATATGCGATAGCTTTGATCCATAATAAAAGATTTTCTTAGTGTTTCTTGTTGAATCTCTTCACTGCAATAAGAAATGGAGGCTGGTGAAATAACACTTATGATAATAACACTCTTACCCAAGCAATGGGATGCTTTTGAATCTGATTTCAATCGAGCCCTCTGCGTCTCCCCCTCCCTCAGTAAACTTTGCTATAATAAGCATGATACAGATCATCACACCAGTATCTTGAGCCAAATTAGCCTCAGGGCTTTTTCCCCTGGTACATGCCTTTCATGCTTTTTTGTCTGGTGTGTGTATCATTCGGGTGCTTCAAGCAAATGTTAACAATTTCAACTTTTTAGCCTTTACTTCTTGTTATTTTGACTGTTTAGCCATTACTTTTAATTATTTTAACTGTATAGCCATCACTTTAGGTATTTCAACTGTTTAGCCATTACTGTTAGCTATTTTACCTGTTTACCATTACGTTTAACTAACCTGTAACTCTTTATCCATTACTTTTATGTAACTATTTCAACTATTAGCCATTGATTGACAGGTATGTATATTTAACTGCTATTACTTTTTAAGCTTTTTTACCTGTTTAGTCATTACTTTCAGCTATGTTAGCTTATTAGCCATTACTTTTAGCAAACAATTTCAACTTATTTTTAACTGTTTACACATTACTTTTAGCTATGTTAACTTTAGGCTTTGTTAACCATTACTTTTAGCTACTTCAATGATTTATCCATTACTTTTAGCTATGCTAACTTATTAGCCATAACTTTTAGCCATGTTGCTTATTAGCCATTACTTTTAGCTGTTCTGACTGTTTAGCCAACAATTTCAACTGTATTCTAAGCTATTTATTTGAACTGTTTACACATTACTTTTAGCTACGTTAACTTTAGGCTATGTTGACTTATTAACCATTACTTTTAGCTATTTCAATGGTTTATCCATTACTTTTAGCTATGCTAACTTATTAGCCATTTAGCTATGTTAGCTTATTAGCCATTACTTTTAGCTGTTCTGACTGTTTAGCCATTACTTTAGGCTATGTTGACTTATTAACCATTACTTTTAGCTATTTCAATGGTTTATCCATAACTTTAAGCGATGCTAACTTATTAGCCATTACTTTTAGCTATTTTGATTCTTTAGCCATTACTCTTAGCTATGTTAACTTATTAGCCATTACTTTTAGCCATGTTAGCTCATTAGCCATTAATCTTATTCGCTATTACTTTTAGTTGTTTTGACCGTTTAGCCATTACTTTACAAACTATTTCAGCTGTATACTAAGCTATTTATTTAACTGTTTATTCAATACTTTTAGCTAGCTATTTTAACTTTTCAGTTTACTTGCAAGTTTGCACTGTAGATTCCAACAGGGGCTGACAACTGCTGACTGGTCAAATATGTTGAGGATTAGCATCAAAACAACTCATAATCTTATTTGGCCATTAAGTTCCCTCCTTAACACAAAAAAAAACCAAAACATTTTTTAATCAAATTGCAGTCATGTTGTTGTTTAGTTGTGTTAGTAGAGTTTAGTTATGGCAACTGATTGAGTTTTCCATCTTGGCAGTTGCAGGGGAAGGCTTATAGGCCTACACACATGCTAGCCCTGCTATGGGTCGGTTCTACGAAGAATACAGGCAGTATTCCTCTCAAGTTAAATGGAAAAACAGAAAGAACACACACACATGTAATATTTCCAGGAGCACTGGCATGAATAGGAATGGGTCAGAGGGTAGTTTAATTGAATTTTAAATGGTCTAATTCACAGTGCTAAACTCGGCAGCTTCTGGATAAATTCTGTTCTCGTCTGAAAATCATTTTAAATTCCTCAAAGCCTGGTCTATTCTTTTTTTTCTGAGTTGGTCTCATTTTAATTCAAATTGACTTCTTCCCTGAAGTGCACTCCCTGCAGAAACAGAAGAGGAAAACAGCAAAGTTTCAGGAGCCAAGTGAAACTGTAATCACCCGAGCTGAATAGCCACAAGCAACCTCATCAGCATTACTGCCTCGCATTTTACTCATTAAGAGTTTAAGTTACATTCAAAGGGGGAACAAACAAACTACAATATGTGTGGATTTTGTGAAATATTTGTGGATATCTGTGTTTTAATAATCACTCACTAGAGGTCATACAGTCATGTAGTTGCATGAACCACTGCTTGTAATGAACAATAACCCATAATTTAACAGATCCTACTTTCTGTCCACATTATTCTTTTATTATTTAGCTGAACAGCTGATGAAAAGAGGTTTATTCATGCTCTGGATTACCAATGCATGAATAAAAAACTGTATGGTTGCATAATCTCCATGAGAGTTATTGCCAGAGGTTTCAGCTCAACAGTGCCTGAGATGTGCCGAGTCACTGCGAGGTCTGGAGAGAAATACATCCAATATGCTTTAGTCATTATAGGAGTTAATTAGACAGGAGCGCTAAGAGGATTCTAAGGAAGGATGATGAGCTCAGAGAGATGATGAGCCACGCTGAGAGGAGACGCCCAGTGAACTTCAGTGTTTACATTTTACTTTGCTGGACTGCAATCACTGCAAACAACTGAGAGGAGGTGATTATTTAAATCAGAAGGAATAGATGAGTCATTGTGTTTGTGATATGCTTCGACTAGACGTTGGGATGTGGCAGGGTATGAATTTCAAAGTAATCCCTGTTGTCATAATAGAGTCAAGGATGCTTTCCATGGCCCTTGATCATAATTAGAGTATCAAATGAAAATGACACCCTAACTTTTTTACCCTGGGTGAAAACAACAAGAATCCCCCACTCAGTAAAACAGGAGGAGATTCTGAGAGAGGCCTACAGGAACAGATGTGTCCTGACGCACAGGCTGAATTTTGTATAGACAGTCATTTTCTGTATTTTTACTCAAGGATTTTATTTTATTTGACCATCACTATTACAGTTACAGCTCTTTTGTGTAAGCCAGATCTTTAAAAAGGTCAAAAAGCCACAATAACACGCAACAGCCATGTCGTTTGGCGCCGTAATCCACCACACAAGATGTGCAGTATTTTCTAACAAAGACCAGAATGACTGTGCAGTTGCACCAAAGTGGCCCAATTCTTTATCCGAAATTGTTTGGAGACAGTCGCTGAGAGCAGCTTGTTTCATCGTAACATTTTTCTTTGTGCCTCAGGCTGATTAGAAAAAAGAGCTTATCTGAACTCCACTTCCCCCTCTCAGGATGTCCCCTGCTGGACTCCACTACCTTTTGTAGGCTGCCAGATCCAGACGCTTTGAATCCCCCCAACACCCCCCACAGATGGTGCTTCAGGAGTCTCAATGTAGGACCAGCTGCATCTCGCTGGAACGGCTAATGTGAGGCAGTGAGAGACAGCGAATACCTCTAACAAGATAATGTTCCTGGATATTAGCTGACGCAGTGCTGTCAGTCTGTGTTCACTGGACAGAACTGCAATATCAGAGTGATACAGTACATTTGCAATATGAATCCTTTAAAATATGAAACAGTGACAATACAACAATACCACACACGTCCATGACAGAAGACTAGGAAGGTATAATCAGGGAAAGAATTGAATGTAAAACCATGTATGTTGTGAAACAGCAAAAAGCAAGCCATAACATTACAGTCTGAGCTCCTGCAAGGTGAAAGTGCAGTGCAAACTGAAGCCATACAGTCATGTAAAATTAATTTGGCTTTCAAGTGAAACAAAAATCCCTTGAGTCTGAAGTCAGTCAACTATGTCATTATCAATTAAAATCTTAATTTCCATCATAGAAAGACTCCATGGATGGATTATCAGCAGCATTTTGCTGATTAGCCTTTACTCTAAAGTGCTGCTCTGGGTTCAAAATTAACTTTAAACATTAGTAAGAAATGAAGAGAGGGTGCCTTAACCCTCGCCATACATACAGGACAAATAGTAAGATCATTTACAACATTATTATACTTTTTTTTTAATAATGTGCTTTAGTGCAGTACTTTAAGTACATTTTACTACTGCCCTTTGGGCCCCTGGGCCTGTGTCTGGGAGGCGTAATTCATCCCTGGTTGACTGTACTAGGCAAAATCATTGGAGTAACAGTTATTTTGTGAAGTTATAGTAGGCTAATACTTGTAATATCTCTGCTGCAATCACTGTCTTAATCAAAAGAATAACTATGATCCGATTATTTAAGACTCCCCAATGTTCTCTACTGTATGACCTTAAACAATAAGTCTGCTGCCAGCAGAACTCAGAATTCAACTCCAACTCAACTTTATAGCTTCTTTCAAACAAACATGTGGTCCAAAGTGCTTCCCAGAGTAAAATTGAAACAACATCAAATAAAAAAAACAATAAATAAAATTTATTGTGACCAAAAATTGCAACAATTAAATGTTAAAAATCCATACACAAAAGTGTACAAAAACCAAGGATAAAATAATGTATAAAAAAAAAAGAAAAAAAAAAAGAAAAGAATGAAAAATAAAACTGATGCTGGTTATAAATGTGCCTACTGGGCAATCTCACTGGATTAACAGTGAAGACAGATTTAATTGTATGACCTATAACTCCTCTATTACAATCAGTGTCTTAATCAAAATGCATGAAAGGGTATGTAATTAATATAGTTGCAGTCATTTTAAAGACTTCCTAATTTTCTTCACTGTATGACCTTGAACCATCAGTCTGCTGTGTATAGACATTTGTAAATTCAACTCCAACTTAACTTTAAAGCATTTTTCATACAAAAATGTAGTCTAAAGTGCTTCACAAAGCAAAACAAAAAACAAATAAACAAACAAAAAAAATTACAACGAAACAATATAATCTTAAAAATCCCATATGTAAAAGTCAATAAATTAAAAAAAAAAAGTAATGTAAAAAAACAAACGCAAAAAAAAAAAAAACAAACAAAAAAAAAACAGCAATGTGCCACCTTGGTAAACTCAATGGAGTAACAGTAAAATCAAATGTATATATGACTTAAAACTGCCCTGCTGCAATCACCGTCTTAATCAAAATACATGTAATAACATCAATTAACTTTATAAAATTGTCATATAAAAATGTAGTCTAAAGTGCTTCACAAAACAAAACTAAAACAAAATAAAATAAAAATGAAAACAAACAAAAAACAATAAATACAATTTTGGAAGTCTAAAAATTACCACAATAAAATGTGAAAAAATAATAAAAATAAATAATAAATACAAGACATAAAAAAACTTAATTTTTTTATTAAAATATTTTTAGTTGCACATTATACGCCTACATAAACATCCTGCTAATATACAGTTTATGAATATATGCATAACAACAATATTTGAACGTTTGGGTGGTGGACAGCATCAGGAAATATAAACTTCAAAGAATTTGAACTGCAAAGACTATTATTTAAAATTAAAAGGACTTGGACATGACTTCATTTCCATTTTTAATAGACTAATTATTCTTATAATAATAACAGATTATTAGAACTGTGCGGATGAGAAATAGTTTTAAAAATAAACAATAGTCCAACCTGATGGTTGTCATGGAGGAGACAGTGTTTGGGCCTTTCATAATAAAACGTCTCATTCTTAAACTTCCACCTTTGAAAAAAAAACTGTTACATGGACTTCCTGTTTGTCTGACAAAGGCGGAGCTAAGCGTTTGTTCTCCAGAGTAACGGACCCGTTTGTAGTTTTCATTTTTCGGTGTTTACAATGCAGGAAACTCCACTTTGCTCTGTCAGCTGACATTATGGATAACAAA
This sequence comes from Chaetodon striatus, assembly GCA_029783705.1. NCBI lineage: Eukaryota > Metazoa > Chordata > Actinopteri > Chaetodontiformes > Chaetodontidae > Chaetodon > Chaetodon striatus. The sequence continues at coordinate 18,927,502 of JAPZEB010000009.1, read as the reverse complement.
CAGAGAGTTGGACAGCTTCACTGACGCATTTTGAAATTTACCGGCCAGGATTCAACACTGCTGTAAGTCATGTCCGTCGAGTTTGGCTCGCTGTTGTGGCCGTTAGTCACAAAATAGTACATTGTGTGCGCGTTTTGTTTTTAACACTGATTTTAACCCTTTCAGCACTGGAGAGATACAAACTCTGGCAGCTCTTATTTTATCCTCTTCTACGGTTTAACCCCTGAATATGGTGTTAACTCACAAATGTTAAAGTCCCTGTGCTCGGCTGCTATTGAAACTTTTTACAGCCGACACACACAGAGCAATATAACCCATGTCAACTGCTCGTCATGCTTTTTAAATGAATATTTCCGCTGTGTGTTGATGGTATCTTTGTGGTTATACAACAGAGGCTCCCTGTGGAAGAGTTTCAGCCATGGTGCAGGAGTACCAGTCCCCGGTTCGGGTCTACAAGCATCCATTTGAGCTGATAATGGCGGTGAGTAGTGTCTAATGAGAGTCTGCCTCTTACGTAACTCAACTGGAGATTAAGGTGCAGCTATTACCATTGCAGCCACTGTGGTGGTGACCCTTGCACTCTGTAGTCATACTCTTCTACTTTTGCTTTTTCTAGAAAACTTTCTGTCTTTGTTCTTTCTCTATAAGGATCCCCAGTAGCATCAGCATGAATATTACATAATTCTTCCTGGGATTCACACACACATAAACAATCATAAACACAACAAATAAAACAGCATCTCTTTGAATTAACAATCAAGTATGGAAGAGAAACATAACAAACATTAAGACAAACACAAAATTATTAAACGATCACAATGCATCAAGAAGTTATGGCAAATAAGATTTTTCTTTTTCTCACATATAATTTGTAATTTTTAAAGATCCCGTGTGGAAGATTTAGAGAGATTTAATGGCATCTAGCAGTGAGGACTGCAGATTGCAGCCAGCTGAAACTTCTCCAAGGGCCTGCACTATGACGCAGGATTTGGAGTTAGCAAGATAACCTCAGGGTTAACACCCCGACCTCTGACCAGTCAAATCTCTGAAGACAAAAAGTATCAATGGACAAAAGTCTGGAGTCTTAAGTAAAAAAGGAGTAACGTATGTATTGTTACAGGTCAGTGGTAGTAGCAGGTCATCGCATTGTTTCAGGGCTCTATTTCCACTGGTTTCAAAACAGTGCTTCTAACAAACACAGAGATCATTAACATCAATAAACACATTATTTTAGCTGCATTTTAACTTATGCAGAGCTGATTTTAGTCAGAAACAGTCTGGTGTTACTTTAAAGTGTTTTATGTGACATTCATCATCATCATCCAAGTAAACAGCAAAGAATACTCTGCACTAATGTGACATTTAGCCTAGTGATACACATAATTTAAGACTCAGCCAACCATGACTTTTTGGATAGTATTTTTAATATTTCTACATTTCCATTATAAGATTACAGAGTATCCTTTACATCCCTCACCATTGACATTTTACTTTCTCGTAGTCACATACACCTCACGTACCGTTTCATATCATATGAAGCAGCCTACTTCTTTCATGGTTCTGATGATGTCGCTCGTAATTAACACCTCTGCCGCTTCCACATGAACATGCTTGTGGCTGGACAGGAAGACCCAGAGTTGACCGAACTAGTTGATAACCAGCTTTGTAGTTCTTGTTATCCAGATGGCCAATGTTAGGGTTAGTCAAGCCAGATAACAAAAAGATATCCTAAGTTGATCTGGCTTCATAGTACAGGCGTCTGGTTAGATTTATCCTTCAGTGCTTATTGTTCAGGAGGGTTTACTGGAAGTTGAATTATCTGTAGAGGTCTCCACCTCTCCAAAGCCAACAGATCCAGTGATGTGATCACTGATGTGAAATCAGCTTTTCTGCTATGCCTTTTAGCTAGTTGCAGTAGGTCTATCCCCGCACCTGCTAATGTGTGCTCACCTTTTTTTCTGATAACTTCAGATGCAGATGTTGGAGAGATTTTTACCATGATCCCAGTTATCACATTGAAAAATGTGTGTTTTTTTTCTTGACACTGCTCGTTGCTGAGGTGCTGCTGTCTATGGTGGCCAACACAAAAATGCAAATGGCCTCATCCAGAGCCAGTGTTTGGTCCATATGAAACTTGGCAGTGCAACATGTTGAGCTTCACAGATGGGGACACGCTCCCTATGCAGATACAAATGGCTCATTCTTGGGAACGAACACACAACATTTTTTTTTACTTTCAGGTGATAATAATGGTCCCTGAAATGTCTGTTAAATGTCTGAAATGTCTGTTGAAACAGATTTCTGAGCTAGCCCTTATTATCTTTTGAACAGTACTCGCTGGCACTGAATTCCACCTGACCATGGCTCTGTATATTCCCTGCATCACACTTGTCGTCACTTTAAGTAGCATGAACCTTCTTTCCATTGTATACAGCAGTTTTTTTTGTGTTTTTGTGTTGTGCAAACCGAGAGAATAACCTTTAACATGATATCTGAGGTGTTTGTGTCACCAGTACATTTCAGACTAAATTCAACAGACACTTTCAGAAAGCCTACAGAGTTTCTGCAGCCTTGTCTGCCTGCCAGGGTCATTTGTCTTCTTTCTTGATATACACTTACCTGCAGTGAATGCTGTGGGTTGGGTGAATAAACAGAATTCTGTGTACACTCTTTCCTCTTGATGCTGTGGTAAATACAATAATATAAAGAGTACATACTGTGTAAACCTGCTTATTTAACTCTGCATTGCTTTTTCAAGTTCCTGCATCTGTTGCTCCTTGTAACTCAGCTTGTGTAATGTTGTCGCTGTTATTCAGATTTCCCACAGCCATGAAATTCCTGGAAAAGTTATGAAATTAGAAAAAGTGTTTTCCAGGCCTGGAGAGGGTTGTGAATCAACAGTGTTTTTGGAAAAGTATTGAATATATTTTGTTCTGGCTATTGTTTAAACTATGATCAGAAAAATCCCCAAACATATTTTACATCACATGAAATCTGTTCCCAGTATTCGTAATATAAAATCTAGTGCCGCACTTTGTGTGTTTTGAGACCAGCATTGTGTCGCTGCATTAATGCCAAGACAGCCTTTTGGGTCACTGATCCACTTTGATGGGGAAGACTGACGCGATATGACAGCATTTAACCTCAATTTATTGAGGTATCACAGTATTACCGCCATCACCATCTTGGAGTGTTGGAGTCAGAAGGGACCATATTCTGGCAAGAGGCTGTCGCTTAGAGATAGGGTGAGGAGCTCGGACATCTGGAAGGAGCTCGAAGTAGAGGTGCTGTTCCAGTTAGAGGTGGTTCGGGCACGTCTCACTGGTAGGAGGCCCCGGGGCAGACCCAGAACACGCTGGAGAGATTTCATATCTGATCTGGGAACACCTTGGGGTCCCCCAGGAGGAGCTGGAAAGTGTTGCTGAGGGATGTCTGGGGTGCTTTGCTTGGCCTGCTGCCCCCACGACCTGGTCCTGGATAAGCAGATTAAAATGGATGGATGGATTATGGAAAAGTTTTGAAAATTCATTGAACCCTGATTATTTGCTTTCTTGTCATTACAATTTGATGCTTATGAGAGGTCAGTTGGCAAGTGAGTTGCTTTGTATGATTGCAGCTGTTAAAAAGGGGAAAAAAAGCTATCAGTTATATAATATACCTTGAATTTTCAGGCTGAATTCCTCAGCTCATATTTCTCTAGCTCTAATAATGTAACTGTCAAAATATTTGGATTTAAGTGCAGCACTATTGAACAGTCGTACCAAGCAAATCCACTGAAATAGCAACAGAGAGCACACGTTTGATGTTGATATATTGCTCACTTCACCTACAGCCTTCAACTCAATGCTTTAAATTCATGAACAGAACAGGAACTCTGTGTGAAGCAAAAGTATGACAAAGGTAAAATAAGTTTGCATTTCCTTGAGTGTGTTTTCACCAACTTCCACAGTCGGCTCACGCTGTTGTTTCCTGCTCTCTGCAGTTATATATTAAGCCAAAGACTTATGCAACGTCCTCAGAGCGGGGTAAAAAACCGTGACCATCACCTGCAGTGACACTTTGCTCTGCAGACTGTAACTCCGTCACTCAGCAGTCCCAGGTTGACACCCACACAAGCTTTATTTCCCATGAAACATCTCTCAGAGAAAATCAAAGGTCTAAAATTCATCTCGCATCACTGCACTTTATTGAAAAGCATCTCAAAATAGGCCTTTTGTGGAAAGTAAATAACAGCTCCTGTGAAAAGATCCAGGCCTCGACAGCCTAGAGGAAAGAATCCAATGAATAGTCTGCCACCTCCAGCCTCCATTTATCTCTGGACTTTCTCATTAGTCCACCTGGCTGATGTTACTCCTGCTAACAATCAGTGTCTCGGATAGAGCTGCATGTTTAACCAGTGATATCATTGTTGTCCCTTCCATCCCCTGGGATTATATGTATGTAATAGATATACTAAGCTTCCTGTGCATGGTTTACAGACACCCATAGAATTGCTTTCAATCAATATTCCCTAAGTAATTAAAGTATTATTTTGCTCTACAGTCATTAGACTGTTATTGGTTTGCTCATGTGAAATATGATGGTGGACTGAAAGTTTACTCTGCTGATCTTTTATATTGTGTACTCCCATTACGCTTTTAGCTCTGACAGGAATATGGAGGACAAATATTTACATTTGTATGCAATCAATGAAACATATTATTGTTACATAACAATAGCCAGTGCTGCTTATTTACCAAGGCAACCCTTCCCATTAGTTTGCTGAGTGGATAATGTTATCCTGTTGATCAGATATCTCATATGCTGTGCAGTGTCAGTGCAAGCAGGATGCGTGAGTGTGTTGCTGAAAGACTCTCGCTTAGGCGTAAAGGGATACTTTGCCAATTTTCAGCCAGCATAACAATGTGGGTAGTGTGTGTAAATGAACTATGGTAAACTTCCCTCCATCTTACCAGCCCCCAGATGTCCCAGCTCATCTCTCAGCTCACATTAAATTGCACTGGCTCTTGGGCTGTTGCTTGAACGACAGATTGTACTTTCACATTTTCGTATGCCTGCCACAACGAACATAAAGAGTATAGCAGCAGACTGTGCAGAACAAGCCTCAAATGATCGAATGTTAAAACTAGGTAAATAAAAACCAAGACTCAGTTACTGCATCGACTATTTCTTACTTAAAATGTCTTCAGACACATATTTTAGTGCACTGTTTGGCTGTAATATGAGAATTTGTGAACAAGAACTATGCGGCATACTGTTTCCTGTATTGTAAAAACATAGACTGATATCAAACCATAAAACTAAGCAGTGCTGATCAAATATAAACCAAGATTCTGTTCCTGTATTGCCTATTTCTCATCTAAAATGTCTTCAGAAATGTATTTAAGTGCACTGTTAAGCTGTTATGTGAGAATTAGTAAACAAGAAGTGGGTGCCATACTGTTTACTGTATTGTAAAAATGAAGGCTGAGCTCGAACAGTAAAACTAAGCAGTGCTGATCAAATATAAACCAAGATTCTTTTAGTGTGTTGCTTATATCTGCCCTGAAATGTTTTTAGAAGCATAATTTAGCTCAGTGTTCAACTAATTTAAGGTTGTTTGATACCACATGGCTGCCATATTGTTTCTTGTTTCAAAATGGACAAACTTGCATTATGTAACCCACCAGTGAGAGCCCTTATTGGTCCGGTGTGGTGCAGTGTTTGTTTTCCACCTCTTGAGCAGAAGCGAGTGCCACAGCCCTTTTCCTCTGTTTCCTCCGGTCGTATGGCTCAATTTTTATTTTCATTCTTCTACTGCATAGACAGCCTAGTTTTAAGAAAAGACCATCTTTAAGTGAGAATTTATAGAGGGAAAAACACATCAATAATTCTGTCTTGTATTTGTTTGTGTTCTAGTGCCCAAATTGTATGGGGATTTTGAAATAGATACTGATTTAGAGAGGAAGAAATTCACAATGACAGTGAATTTTACGACTGGAATGAAAGTAGACCTTGTCTATTTTTTAAATTGTGCACCAATTGCGCATTGATATGACCATGCAGATGTACTTAGAAGGCTGCTTTCTTAAACAATTAACTTTATTAAAGAATATTCAACATGATTAGACACTGACACCAATCCTAGAAATGAACAAATGACTGTATTTGCTAGATCCCTGGCTTATCTTTGCTTTTGCTGAAGATATTTTCATCACTATCTGTGGAGAAGATTACTTCCTGTTCACTGTTGCTTTTCAGCCATGTGAAGGTGAAAAGAAATAACCATTTTAAAGCTGTGTAATTTAAAGATGGGCATTTTTAAAATGTAGAAATACCAGTATATTTTACAGTGGTACTGTGGTTAGCATTGTCACCTCACAGCAAGAGGATGGGGGAGCCCTTCTGTGTGGAGTTTGCAGGTTCTCCCCATGTCAACATGGGTTTTCTCCGGGTACTCCAGTTTCCTCCCACAATGCAAAGACGTGCAGGTTAATTGATAACTCTTAACAGCTAAATTGGCCTTCAGTGTGAATGTGATGGTGAATGGTCTGTCTCTATGTGTGAGGCCTGTGATAGA
>JAPZEB010000009.1:18895267-18913688 GCA_029783705.1 Chaetodon striatus | reverse complement strand
ATTATTATTATTATTATTATTATTATTATAGTAGGATCAGTAAAGGTTCATGGATCTCTGTTTCTAGGGAATAATGTATTTAAAGTATTACTTTCCCTGAGTTGTTAGTATGTTTTTTTGTTTGAATAATAGTAGTGTACACTATCACAAATTCAATGCACAGTGTGAATGTCCCATATCTGATTTGTAGTCACAGTATATGCGTGTCCATAACATCTGCTGTGCATCTGCTGGATCGATAAATGCATAATGAGACGCCTCACAGAGTGCACTGACATCTTGTGGACAATGAAAGCAGCTTCAGGGACAGAGGCTGTGTGCGTTGTGATATACACCCAGCAGCCACAACATGGAGACTACTGACAGGTGAAGGGAATAGCATTGATCATGTTGTTACAGTGCAGCGTTGTTCTGGGGAAACTTTGGGTCCTGGCATTTATGTGGATGCCACTTAACACTCACCACCCACCTAAGTACACCCCCTCATGGCAACGGCACTCTCTAATGGCAGTGCCCCCCCCCCAGGAGAGCAATGCACCTTGCCATGTCTTAAGAATTCTCAGGAACAGACCAGAGACTGTGACACAGAGCTCAAGGCGTCAACCTGGCCTCCAAATTCCCCAGATCCCAATCTGATCAAGCATCCGTGAGACGTGCCGGTACCTCACCTTTGCACAGGACTCAAGGGATTCGCCACCGGTGCCCTGGTGCCAGACGCCAAAGGACACCCCCAGAGGTTCTTTGTCCATGCCTCAACAGGTCAGAGCCAAGTTCGATCCAAGGAGACCCAACTTTGAATCAGACTTGGTTGCAGGGCATCGAATGCTCGATCGGATTGGGATCTGGGGAATTTAGAGGCCAGGTCGATTCCTTGAGCTCTGTGTCACAGTCCTTGGGTCATTTCTGAGCAGTATTTGCGATGTGGCATGGTGCATCGTCCTCCTCGGGGAGCCAGTGCCATCAAGAAGTGCCTCTGCCATGAGGGGGTGTGCTTCGTCACTGATAGTGTTTGGGTAGGTGGTGTGTGTCAAGTGGCATCCTTATGAATGCCAGGTCCCAAGGTTTCCCAGTACAGACATGTCCAAAGTCCGGCGTGGGGGTGAATCGCGGCCCACAGCCCGCAGCTTGTTTAAAATGAATTGTATGTGGCCCACTACACAAGTAAGATCACTTTACATTTTCTCTGCTTACCTCACAACGGCAGGACTATCATACAGTTTGTAGACATGCACCAAATAGGAACTACGCAGGTGGAACTAATGTGTTTTCTTTACATAGACAGACGGTAAATAAGCAATGGTTACTTAAGAGCAAGACATTTGCTGCAAGGTAGCAGACATAGCCACGGCAAAGAACCATAAAGTCGACAGGCAGGGCCGCCGCTTTCAGGAGCCGTGGAAAGTTAATTACTTTTTCACTACAAGATGAAACAGTTCCCCATGTCTCATTTGTAAGGGATTTTTTTTTAATAACCCATACGATGAGAGAAGCAGCTGGCCCCTAGGTATTTTCACATTATCTAATCTGGCCCCCACTCAAAAAACTTTGGACACCTCTGCAGTAGAATATTGCACTGTAACAAGATGATCAATGTTATTCACTTCACCTATCAGTGGTTTTAATGTTGTGGCTGATGTGTGTATCTGCACACAGCGTCTGTCCCTGAAGCTGCTTCCATCGTCCACAAGGTGTCAGTGTATTCTGTGATTTTAACTGCTCTCAGATCTGCAGTGCACTCGGCGCATACGTTTCCACTCTCACACTTTGTCTGCTCTTCTAAGAAATCGAAACAAGAATTGTTTAAATAAAGAATTTATCACGAGCATTAACATTGATGTCACTCCGGAGTGTGTGTGTGTGTGTGTGTCTTTATATTGAATTTTAGAAAACAATGACTGCAGTAACAGAGCTGCAGTGGGGTAGTAATTCTGTGTAATCGTAAAGATGGGTCATGAATCATCTTTACAGCAATAGGTGAGATGTTAAGAGCGAGCAGATAATGTGAAATCTCTTTTAAAATATGCAGTGCACCGTCTAGATTGCATGTAATGTTGTTTTTGGGCTTGTTAGCCGTAGCTGCTGAGTTTTCTGAGGCTGCTCATTTGAATGCAATATTGTGCAGCCCCTTGTGATCTGGCACGGGGCCAAGCAGACAACTGATTTACATAAAACTTTAATTTCCATAAACTTATCAGATGCTTCCAGCTAAAGCTTAATTGAATTTCCCGGTATTTTTATTTCTTTTTTTTTTCCCCCCCTTGGTTTGCAAACTTGTCTCATGTTGTTGCTTTTCCCAACACAATTCAAAGTCATGTGGATTGAGTTTTCTGAGGGGCTGATTGAGCAGAAGCTCGACTTCCTGCTGGCATGTCAGGGTTGTTAGAATTTGGAAGTGTACTGACTTTGCCAGAAGCTTATTTACTGAATTACTCAGCTTGCTCTAATGACCTCCCAAGACACACATTGTCCACATAAATAGCAGCACCTCTTTCTCCTGATACACCTGATTTGCTATTAAAACCTCCTCTTCCCGAGCAGTTACGTGATTTAAGGCTGAATTATTTTACCGGCGTTCACAGGGGTGAAAAACAAGGTCTATTATCCAGGTAACAACAAAGTTTGGTGAGTCAATCGAATACTCTTAAATAATGTATCACATTTTATTGGTTGACCTGATACAACCTTGTGAGGGAGGGGTGGTAGCTAGCTGACCTACAGTCAACAAGGGTCGAGGTGATTTATGGGTAGGTTATGATTTATGAATACTATCAAACGTAAAAAAAATTATCAGAAAACCAATGGTCAGAGGTTACAGCTTCTCAAAAACTGCATTGATCTTTTCAAAATATGTCTGTGGCATTTCACGAAAACCACAATTGCCCCCCTCATGGTGCTAGAAGCAGTCAGAAGTCACACGGTTGGATACTCTGAGGACCATTGGTGTCTAGGGAGAAGTGGCGTTTTCCTCCAGAAGCCAAGGGAAGCCAGGCCGTGTAGCTGTCATTAAATAAAAACACTTATTTCTTCTTCCCCATTTCTCTCCTCTTCATCGAGCATTTTACAATGAGCGAAACAGCGCCCCTCTAAATGTGACGTGGTGAATGAGCGGTGAAACACGGTATTGCAGGCCGAGTTGGCGTCCCTTGGTGAACAGGGGAGGCTGACGTCATGACACCGCACACCTGTGATTAATTAGGACGGTGCCAAGGGAGTTTGTATTGATATGACATTAGCAAAAAAAATAGCAAGTGCAGTTATGGAGGGTGGAGATTTGGAGTATTTAGCAAAAAACAATTTTACCAAACTACCACTACAGCAGCAACTTAAACTTAAATCTGACGCAGGCCAACGCCGAAGCTCGAGCTGCGTACGGAGAGGAAGAAATGTTTCCGGACGTTGAATGAGGACAATTATGTCCGCAGTATCTTACTGGCCCTGCCTTCTTGACAAGGATTCCTGCTCACTGAACAGTCCCTGGGTCACTACAGGATTCACCGACCTCGCCGACCTGTCCCGGGCAGCAGAGAGACACGGTAAATCAAAAGTCACGCAGACTGTGAAATTGAAGCTTTTTGGACGGAGTTGTTTTGTTGTTGTCCTTTAGGTCATGCTGAATAATAAACATGTGGCCTAGTTTTTAACAACAAGGATGCATGGGAAGTATTTGTGTATGTCAAACACGTACAACAGAGTGTGTGAGTCGTGTTTGACGTGAACGTAAAACTTTAACTTCCCCTGTGTGAGTGTGTGTGTGTGAGAGAGAGCGTGTGTTGGTGTTGGAAGTATTGGTCAGATAACAGGCGTGTGTAAGTCCTGGTAAAAATGATACCAGGCGCTCTAATAGCTCATCTGGTTACATTAAACACATACAAGCTGCAATGTACTCTTTACTGTCCCCCACCCTCATAGATCAGAGGTTTTGTCTCACTTGGCTTCCTCAAAAATGTTCCCCACGCCACGCCACTGTGTTTTACCCTCTTTTCTTAAAACCAGGTGGATAAATGTTGGGACAAAACCAAAAGTTTCCCCCTACAGTTGACATGTACTGGTACAATTAGCCATCTGACTGAAGTCATAACTACCACTACCCAAAGATAACAGCAACTCTATATGGCCCTGCATCAATCGTGGAATAGGAGGTCATCTTTGTAGTTTTTGTGGATGTATTCTGAATCCAGGACCCTGTTGTCTAGAAGTATTGTGATTGGATTTTTGCCTTCGAATTGGTTAAAATTTTGAAAATTGGCTGTCAAGAGAAAAAAACAAGATTCTTAAATCGGATTAGATGCAGTAATTTGGTCTTGGTTTTGACCTGGATCAGACCTTTAGTTTGTGTTATTCAGACCTTTATAGAAGCACTGTGATATGTTTAATCCCAAAGATCAGGATTATCCTGATCCCAGCAGAAAGATGGATTCATGGAAGATTTTAGGAGCAACATTCGAAAAACTTTAAAACTGATCAAATATCTACACGTAAGGCTGCCTATGAAGCCTTTGATTACAGAAAAAAAAAGAAGAGTGTAACAGATTTTGTCCATTTTGAAACAAAAATTACTTGGTTTTAAATTTATCATTGACTTTAGTTACAGTGACACAGTCAAAGGTAGTTTGTAACAATGGCACCCCCCGTGCTGTTTTCTGTCCCATGCTGTTCTACCAGTTGTTCTTTACATAGCTAGCAATCTATGTTGTGATATGTAGATACATTTACAGTGCTAATCCCCGTTGTTCAATAAATTTAATCTGGAACCTAATGATCCGGATTTGTTAATCCCATGTTTTTCTATCCAGGATTAGCTAATCCACTTTACTTCAGTGCCAAGTTTTAGGGCAACATTGGATTGGATCACCCTGATCTTGATGCAGACCTTTTGAGATTACCAAATCTGGATAATGAGTGCTCTCAATGGTCTCCAAGTCCGAGGTCAGAGTTCTCTGCTGGGAAACGATGGATTGCTCCCTCCAGGTTGGGAGAGTTAGTACCCTACACACAGGAGTTCAGGTATCTCTGAATCTTGTTCATGGAGATGGATAGGCAGTTTGGTGCAGCATCTGCAGTAATGCAGGCGCTTTGCTGGACTCTTGTGTGAAGAGGGAGCTGAGCAGAAAGGCAAAGCTTTCGATTTACTGGTCCGTCTACATCCCAGCCCTCACCTATGGTCATAAGCTATGGGTAGTGACCAAAAGAATGAGATCATGGATACAAGCACCAGTTGAGGTGGTTCAGGCAGCTGATGAGGATGCCTTATGGGTGCCTCCTGTTAGACGTGTGCTAGGCACGTCCAATGGTTAGGAGGCCTTTGGTTGACCTCGATCATGCTGGAGGGATTATATAGCTCATCTGGCCTGGGAATGCCTTGGGATCCCTCAGAAGGAGCTGCAAAGTGTTGGGGAGAGGGACATCTGGAGTAATCTGGAGTGCTCAGCCTGCTGCCCCGGGACCCTGCCCTAGATAAGCAGATGAAAATGGATGGATTGATGGATGGATGTAACAGGATAACAGATCTCAAGGATATTATAATTTAATGTGTGTATTCACCAATTTGTTTAATTAAATTTTGTTCCCGAAATCCACCTTTCTGCTGGGATCAGGATAACCCTGACTGTTTGGCTCACAGGTATCCAATTCTATCAAAAATTTTTGAACAATACATACCAAAGGTTTGATCCAGATCATATCCAAGACCAGAACGGGATTTAATGTGATTTAAGAATTCTTGCCTTTCTTATGAACAACCTGAGATTTGATCCAATCTGATTTCCTCTGAACATCCTGGGATATGGTCCACAGTTTAATGAGCTATACTTGAATTTCAGATTCCATTTTGTAGTTAATCATGTGGATAATACTGCTGTCCAGGAGAGTTATTCATAAAGAAATCTCCCAGGAAAAAAAGCAACATTCTGACATCTCATCACTGTTATCCTTTGGCTGCACTGAGTACAGATATTATAACAACAAGATTATGTGGAATTTGTCTCGGAAGGAACGGGCCTGAAGAAGCTGCTCTCTTTCTCTAACCTGCCTCATAAGCTGCCGGCTGATGGCTGATATGCGAGTCTGGAGAAGCAGCCAATTTAAAATTTTGAATAATACTGCAACCAGGAACACTAGATCTCTTAATTCGTTGGTGAGCAATGCAGGCGATAGGAGGGGGACTGCATCAATAATGTGCTGCTGAAATAGACCTCCTGTTACAGATATAAACATCCCAGCCTTCAGTGGGAATATGTACATGGTAATGAATCATCTTCTCTCAGAAACACCAGAGGCAGGCAGGGGGATACTCAGCATGGGGCTGATTTTGGGTGTTGTATTTTTTTGTATTTACATCTCATAAATGGCAAAAGGTAGACAGGTTGTACTTGCAGAATAATGACTTATGCACCTCTTCCCCATGGTAACATGCGCTTTATCAGATGCCAAGGTTGAATGATTATCCTGAGATGCTTTGAGCTTTTAAGTAACTCCAGTGAAAACTCATCTGTGGCTGTATTGGACACAGACCTGCGTCTTTAGCTTGAGGTTTTAAAGTTTAATGTAATCATCCTGGAGGTCATAACAGGCAGAGGTGTGGACTCAGGTCCCAAATTTTATGACTTTAGACTCGACAAAAGAGCGCCAGTTGGAAAAAAAATAATTTTGTTTGCGTGCAAAAACTGTGGTCAACAAAAATCAAATTTCTGTATGCAAAATGTGTGGGTCTAACTTTCAAGTGGAGACACAACTTCCAACGTTGTGTGATATCTGTAGTTGTACGAAGAACATAAAGCCGAGGTTACCTGGTTGCCTGTCTCGACACATAAAGCCTGTTGCAAGAAATCTTGATGTCATGTTCAATAGTAATTTATGTTCTGAACAACATGTCACAAAGCTTGCACAATCATGCTTTTATTACCTCAGAAACATTGCTAAAATTAGATCTATATTAACTTTTAGAGATATGGAAACTGTTGTGTTTGGGTCTGGATTATTTCCTTTATTCGTGTCTCAATCAGAAAACCTTGCAACGACTATAGATTGTCTCGAACTCCGCCGCAAAGTTTTTAGCCAAAACCAAGAAGCACGACCACATCACACCAGTTTACATTGGCTTCCTGTTAGTTTTAGGATTGACTTTAATATTTTATTGATATTTACTTTTAAGGCTCTTCTTGGCTCCAGATTACATTTCAGACCTGTTAGTCCCTCATGAACCTTTACATAGTTTGAGATCCTCGGGCAGAGGTCTTCTGCTTGTCCCAGAGTCCAGACTGAAGTCAAAAGGAGACAGAGCTTTTGCGATCAGGGCCCGAGGCTCTGGAACGACCTGCCCAAGAATATAAGGCTGCCTGAGTCACTGGTTACTTTTAAGTCTCCTTAAACTGTATTTCTATCGGAGAGCATATCCTGACTTTATCTGAGCTGTCGCTCTATTTTGTTGCTATCTTATTGATGTTATTTCCAATTTATTATCTTGATTTTAGGTTTGGCCGTCCTTATTTTTATCTTTTACTAGATGACATTTCATGACGTTATTTGTCTTATCCTACTTCTGTTTAGTTTTATTGTGCAGCACTTTGTAACTGTGGTTTGAAAGGTGCTATATAAATAAAGTTTATCATATTACAGCATTAACATAGTTGGCAAGCTAATGCTTTGCTTGTGTGTGACTAACAGCTAAATAACATTTTTAACAAACTTGTTTTATCAAATAAATACAAAGCAATTAAAAAGCAATCATGTTTTTTGTAAATTTAATATATTATAGCTCTGCTGTTAAAATGGCATTACATTTGTGTGCAGGGCAGTTTGACTTGACAAGAAACTCAAAGTTTAGGAGCTTTATACAGATCCTGTATAATGCCTATCCAAGGCTTACCCAAAGTAAACTGAAAGCTCTTCTTGTTCCATATTTACATGCATGATCTCATTTAAAACCCCCAACAATCAGAATCACTAAGTGCTTCTGTCATTGACTTATACAAGCTTTAACATACTGAAATAAAAAGCTTCATATCTCATCTGATTCTGCAGATGATTGTAACTGGGAGGTATTAGCTGCTAAACACCATGCAGCTAAAGAATGAACGCTTATCTCATCCAAACTCAAATTTCAAAACAAAACTACAGACAACTTAACATATGTTTTGGAGACTCCAAAGGGGCCCTTGGTAACCATGGCGACATACCCCTGGTTTAAAGGCTGCTTGTCTTAAATGCTTCAACATACAGTTATGATTTTAGGCTCTAATGAAAGCTGACACTCAGAGGTATCATCTCAGGTGTACAGAATTACTATCAGTGTTACTGATACAGAATTATGGAGGCATTAATACATAGAAATGCATTTTACAACTTTGTGCATAAAAGAGTAAAAACAAGTGCTATAGTGGAAAAGCAGTTTATATTCAAAAGTAATTGACATCAAAGTATATACATAACTTCATACACACACATTAACAGCAGCCTATTTCACCATAAATAATTTGCCGTGTTGCTCCTCCACTTTATGTGACCGCTTGCTTGCGGGGGGAGAAATAGTTGGCTAGAGACCTGGATACAGCACTGGTGGTGGGACTTTGTTCATTGCTATGGAAGTTGCTCAGTGGCTCATGAAGCCAAAAAAGCTCTTTTTCCGTAGTGAGAAATTACCCAGATGATCAGCGCTGCTTCCGCACCATTGGGTCCATAGAGCAGGTGCAGTAGGGACTTCAGCCAGCGGTGTTGGCTACTTCCAGTTAAGCACTCTGCTGACTTGAATGGAGATAAACTAATTTAGTCTTGCAGCTCTTCTAGACTTTCCATATGTGATAGGATCAAATGAATTGAACCCTCAAACTGAAACAGGTCATTACACAGGGGTTGTGATACCCAAAAAATCTATCCACTGATTTACAGACTTCTCTTTCGAGATTTAAGTCTATGGGAAAAAGTCTTTTTGGGCATCACGTGACAGGCTTGGGGATTGTAACTGTACTGTTTGGCTTCCACAAAACATGATTTCCTGGGGGCCTGGTAATACCTTGTTCATTGTCCATAGAGTCTGCCATGTTGCACCACCATGTTTCTATGGTAGCCTTGGACAGACAAACCAAATCCTGGCTCCAGATAGGGCCTTTTCACATCTTCTTGTCGGCTGCCATAGTTAGCAGCCCCTCTGTGATGAGCAGAAACAGACAAACAAACGTGAGGTTTAAATAACTGGGCCTGCTTGTTTCGGAGAGGAGGAGACCTCTGTAGATGCTCCTGGTAAAACTCTCCTGAACTATGAACACTGAAAGAATTCTAACCGGGAGGAGTTTCAGCTGGTTGTGATCTGCAATTCTCGCCACTTAATGCATAGGCTCCACAAGATTCATGACAAGGCAGCACCACAAGAGTAAAGCCAAAACATCTTGATCACCATCTGGTGGCTGGCTGCAGTACAGGTCATGTACATGTGCCAAACTAAAAAATCAAAGTACATGTCAAGTAAGTTTTTCCCAAAGATGTTTTTTGTCCTTTTAGATAGTTCTTATCACGCTGATGATGAAATGTTCATTTTTCCAATAAGTTTCATTCTAACTAGGGATTTGATGCTTTAATAAAATGATGTCATGACTGACAGGAGTGTGTGTCAACCGAGCGTCCGCGATCAATGGGGCTGCTTGTTATTGGGTGGATGGGAGTATACTTGATACCACAGAGACTGCTACAGTGCAGACTCAAGGTGGAAGCAGCTGTATCTGGGATATTTTGGCTTCATTTTTGTACAGAGGAAGCAAGTGTGGATAATGAGTAGATGCCACTAAATCTATCTCCCTAAATCCTACACACTGCTCTTTTAAACTCTCTAAAAATGTCTGTTTGTTGTATGTTTATCAGCTCCCCAAAGATTTTTAACAAAGTTTGCAACCAGGACATCATCACCAAACTATAAATCACAAAGGGGGAAACAACATCTTCCCATCTCTTCTCTCAGCCCATCAAATCCTGCACGGAAATGGATTTTTTTGTAATTTGATCTGATCGCAATCAGGAAATCTTGTCAGACACAAGGTTGGAGAGTCTCAGTGTTGTGGGGATCTTCATTAAAACCTAAGCCTGTGTTTCATTTGCTTCCGTCTGACAATCCTGACCTTCCCACTAATTGAAAAGGAGAGCTCTGGATTAGTGCGCACTAAATTATTTTTAGGAGGCTTGAAGCAGTGGAAGAGAAACTTTGTCTGGGATTGTTTGCGTGCACAAACGTGCAGCTTTAGTCGAGGCTTTGTTTTACCGTCATATGCACCACCTGAGACACAGTAAATGTTTAATGCCTCCTCCATCTGAGTTGTGGAGCTGTCTATTTAACTAATCTCATATCGGCTGGGTTGAAATTCATTTTCTGACTTGATGTACTGCTGGGCCTGATTAATATGTCCACAAACAAATAGATACAGTCACGTCTATTTATCTCTGATGCTTCATACTAGCCCCTCATATCTTCTAACATTGATTTTCTCCGCAACAACAGAGACCATCAATCTAGCTTCAATTTAGGCCAATTTCTTAGCACCACCCTCATTTGCAAAAACTGTCAAGGCTCTGCTTAAGTCATATGTTGTTCACAAACATGAGACTGTTTGGTTTTGTCTCTCGGGTGTTTTCTTGCCTCACTGGCTTCTATAGTTGACATTTCCATTCCTCTCTCTCTGCTGAGCTGTGCAGGTCATTACGGGCCTGCCCTCCTTAAATGTTACAGTGGGGATACACATTTAGCCGCAGCTTTTTGGACAGATTACCAAACTTGTGTTTCTATCTCACAATATTGATTACTTGAAGAGAGGTTTAACAAGTTTATCTACACTGTCTAATGTATGTAAGTCGATACAGCAGGCACGGAAATTAACATTTTTAAAAGGTTACATTAATAAATTAGATTCTTCTGTGTTCACCTGACGAGAGACTGGAAAAGACTAAAACGAAAAATAAAATGTGTCTGACTCAATGGATAAGATTAATAAAGATGACTTTGTAAATAAACCAAACTTTGCTTCTAGAAGGGCCTTTTCATGTTTTCTTGTCAGCCACCATAGTTAGCAGCCCCGCTGCGACGAACAACCCCAAAAAATGCTGATTTTTTAAAATCTGAAACTGCTTTGTTCTGTGTTTTTACTGGTTTAAATCATCAGGTCCATTTGTTTCTAAGAGGTAGAGATCTCTGCAGATAATTCATAAATATGAACGGCTCTTTTTAGGGCCCAGTTTGCACTGGGTCAGCCTGTCAAACTTCCAGGTGCTCCTGAATCCCCAACTTTCCCCACTCGCTCTTGTTGTAGGGTACTGCTGTCACTTCCTGCTATGGTGAGTGAAACCTCAGGTGTAGTTAATAACATTAATGAGGGCTGCACTCCGTTCAGCATCAGCACCGTTCAGTGCTTTGTCAGTGTGCCCGTTGGCTCTCTGACCAGCTGATTAATGGAGCAGAACCATCTTTAATGGTGTCAGTGACACCTGTGCTTTTCCTGTTATGATGACTCAAATATCTGATGTTAAAAAAAAGCCCATGACTGTCATTTTTAAATTTCTGACTGGCAGCGTCACAAGGGGAGTGAAATACTGGGCGTGACCACGTGTATTACCAGTAAGAGGCAACACCTCCCTCCTGCCTGTTGGTCCATGTCTCTCAGCATTAGCTCAGGTTAGATGTAATCATGGGTAGCACATAGCAGGAAGTATGTAGTGATTACCTGGACAACTGTTTCTGCCAGCAGACAATAAAGGGCAGCATTTAAAGCATCCATCTTCCTTCCTCTCACCTGCCAAGCCTCGCCACCCCTCAATGAACACAGGTTTGCCTTATTGGCAGGCGGAGGGGCTGGCAGGAATCCCCCATACACTTGAATGATGTGGGTGTCTACTGAATAAAGAATAGAGTGGGCATGAGGGTGCAAAGGCAGAGACAGACAGATGGAGACAGTGAGATGAAGGTGTGAAGGTAGGCTTAGGAATGCAGGGAGCAGGGCGATCAAGGCAAATGTAGATTTTGAAGAGCGGGGCTTCTCATGGGACTGGCTGCCATCTTGCCTGCCAGTCCCTTTTCATCTAGTCAGACTCTGTAGAGGAGTGAGTATACTCAAGAGGTTGGGTGTCAGCATACTGCATACCACCACCCCTCCATGAGTGCGCAGATCTTTTCATTTGCGATGGATCTGCAGATTATTTTATGGATAAATCATTTAGCCCAGTGGTTCCAACGTTTCCTTAAGGGACCCTTTTCAATCAGTTTGTACATTCAGTGATAGAAAAGACCCCTGATTAAATTGAATTTATGGATATTTCATATTCTAGTCTATGCATACAATTAAACCAAATAGTGAACTCAGTAATTCCAGTTTGTGTACAAGGAATGATTTGGATAAATTTCAAGCTTATTTACTGACAATAGTTTTCCTGATACTTTTAGGAGCTTTGTGTGAGATTCTCTGTCTGTATAAGATGGGTTAAGAAATTCTTTATACAACTCAATACTAAATACAAATGTTCTTTAATGTTCCAACTACTGTTCAACTCGTTGTCACTGACAGCACATGGCAGTATTTGCTGCTGTTTAATAAATTCTGGATACAGTTATGTTTTGTTTTGGTTTTTTTTTTAATTTTTTGCCTTATGTTTAAAAGTGTAGGTTTATGCTTTCTTGAAGTTTATGGCAATGCTAACTAATCATTTGAAGTGTGTTAGAGTTAAGACATTTAAATGGGAAAAAAAACCAGTTAGGCTTAATAGTATTTAGTACATTATTTCAACACAAATGATTGGTATTTATTACTTAATTTAATTTAGTGTGTCATGTAGTTAAATGCTGACATTTTTGACAATGGTTAAACTACATTTTTTTGCCTGTTTCCTGTAGACTGTACTTTTTTTTTAGCACCCAGTCAAATACATTTTTCTGAATTAACTCAACTCAAAATACCAAGATGTTCACTTAACTTACAAAAAAGGGTTGGAAAATGTTGCCTCAATTTTTTTGAGTTACATCCAAGCAACATTTTTACAGTTTATGTATTATTTTTAATATTTTTAGCAATCACAAATACTTATTCAACAAATTCAGTGTTCAGTGTCTCCTCCCTGGCACTTGGCCAGTGTTCTGTTTGCTCTTTGGTTGTTTTAAATTTTCTAAGGCAGAATAAGGTTGTTTAGCAGATGATGAAGGCTCTGTGAACGTAGCTTGGGTTCAGGTTTTCACCTTGTGCTTATCATGAATAATAATCTAAACTCTAAAAATAACAATTACATTTAGTTTTCTTTGCAAAATGAATGACCTGCGCTTGTACAGCGCCTTTCTTGTCATCTGACCACAGAAAGTGCTTTTTACACTATGAGTCACATTCACCCATTCACACACACATTTTCATACAATGGTGGCCGAGGCTCACACATTGATGGAACAGCCAGGCACAGGAGGCATGAATATAAAATCAACTTTAAAATGATTCACTGTTGAAGCTATACTTGATTCATAGATAAAACAGATTAAACAAACACCTCCACAGTTCCAGTAGGTTAGGAGGGCCAGAGGAGTCTGGGTTCATACAAAATATTTCCTGGATTTTCACAGCTCCAGGTTCACTGGTATTTGACACAGTTGAATAGACAGTCACTCCATAAAGGGTTAGGGAGATTAAAATTATATTATTATGAGTTTAACATGCCCATAGAAAATTGCAGATTCTTATGTCTTATTAGTTATGTAGAAGACAGTATCATCAACTTATGTGTTAGTGATAAGTGCATAAATAAGTGCCAAAAACAAACATAAATAAATATTAAAGCGTGTTAAAGACCAGTGGTTAAGTAGTTGTTAAAAACACACACACAAGAATTAGTTGCCTCACACACATTGATGTTTTTCTTTTACATATCTGTTATTTGTTAGCATGTGAATGATAATCGTCAATTCCATAAAATACATGTAAAAAAACAACAACACCAATAATAAAACAATGATTAAATAAACCAGTTATTTGGTCTACAAAATGTCCTAAAATATTGATAAAATGCCCATCACACTGCAAGGCTCAATGTGACATCAAAAAGTAGAACTTCAAAACCATACGGTTTTAAACTTACTCTTGAATACGATGAAGAAAACAGCAGATTTAGTAAACTCTGGAACGAGAGAACATTTGGCATTATAGCTGAGTATATGCATTAATTGATTATCAAAATAGCTGCAGTTTAATTTTCTCTCACTCTCTATTAATCGATTAATTGACTAACAGTTTCAGGCGTAGACACCATCCTGGGTTCTGGAAAATTGAAACAGGATCTTGAACTATTTTCTGAGGGTAAGACCAAACTTTATTTTCAGCGGAGGACATCAGGGTGTTTTTGATCTCAAAACTTTTGATCTCTAAATCTAAATTATACAAAGGCAGAGGTATGCTGCATTCCAGTGTTAAGTTCAGGAGTATCCTGCATTTGAAAACGACTGAGACAGAATGATACACACTACTCACAACACGTCTGGTGTGTGCCTCTTGTATTTTTTTAGTCGATCCTTTACAGATGCAGTGAAGCATAGAACAAGAGCAGATGAAACACAGCCAAACTGTGTGTGGAAAATGTTTTCTGGCACCGCTATCTGCTGCTCTCTCTTTCTGTCTCTCTCTAACATTATGAGGTAGTTACTGTAAGCCAGGCCCATAAGTGATCCCTAGATGCGTGCTGGCACTACACCACTCAGTCTGCTTGTAGCTTCTGTCTTCCTACCTTGTTTGAACTACCTGCTTCATTGCACTGTGTAAAGTAAAATAAACTATTCTCATCATAAAGGGACACCTATTCTCTGGTGGCAGTAAGTTCATTATCATTTTGAGTCTGATTGCAGAACATTAAAGCTCGTGGAGGAGGCAGAGCGGCTGATTGGTCCAAACTGGCACATACTGAGGCTGTACCTCCCTGTGGCTCCAGTTATGAAGAAATCAGAGAGCTTTTGTAGCAGAGATGCTGTGTGGTTGTTTATGTAAATAAACACCACATATTGCCTCAAAATGTGCTATTTTTACACCTGATTGGGTTTTCTGCTGATTGAGGTGCGGCCCATGTTACTCAAATTGCAATCACGAGTTGAAGCAGCAGTTTTATGGAAAGCACCTGTTCATGTTCTTGCTGAAAGTTACATTAGAAGATTAATACCACTGTCAGCAGAATCAGAAATACTTTATTGATCCCCAAGGGGAAATTCTTGTCGTTACAGGTGCTCCTTACAAGTGTAGAAAGAAGATATAGTGCAAAAAGAATTAAAAATAAAAGAAAATATAAGAAGATAATTTACAAAATATATATGTAGTGACCTAACAACATAATTTACAATATGTACAGGAACCTTAGATACAGACTGATATCTGTCCATTAAATCTTAGCACCTTGACACATCGAGCTGACGGTCAGCTGGTTGTCAATGTCAGTTCTCATGAGTTCATGAGTTGACGACGTGAATCCATCAACACACCTTAAATTTCACTGACAACTTTTAACTTAACTTTAGTTTTTATATGACATACACTTTTAGTGATGAGTGGATCTTTTAACTTCAACAGGGTTATGTAAACTGCATGTTTCATAATCCTTACTCAGAGAAAAAAAAAAAAGTGTCGTGGAGTGTTGTTCCTGTGAGCTACAGCAACACTAAACCCTGAACTTGCCTGAGAAGGACTGAATGCACAAACCTGCTATTTTTAAATATCCCATGGAGAGAGACTCTCACTGCAGATTTTTGTTCAGAAAAACGTCAGTGTGCAGCCTCGTTCTGTGGGTGATAAATGAGGTGCAGACTTCCATCTGTGTCAACAACCCCGCCCACATTTAAGAGTACTGTTTGCGATGGAAACGCTAGGGTCTACATAACATGTCTGAAGGGTTACTTTTGGTTCCAAATGTACCACACTGAAAGTGTTTGATGGAAACAGGGCTCACTAGTTCTTTCATGTCACTTAGGATAAAGGATAAAGCCAGCAGCCAATTGGAAACAGGTGATTATTGGTTGAGCGAGCCTTTGTGACAATAAAACAAAACCCACCTACTGCACCTTCATTAATCACTAATTAATTGGTTTGTTAGTCCTAATGCTAAGCTAAGCTAACTGACTGCTGGCTCCAGCTACATATCTACTACCAATCCGTCTCTCTGCACGAAAACTCCCAAAATGTTGAACGGTACCTTTAAGTGACGTATTAAACCCCTCGTGTCCCAACTTGTACTCACTGTCTCTCAGTATAATGTGCTGCTGCAAGTTTAAGTGTGTCTTTTTATAAACCATAAGGACAGGTGTGCAGATGTAGAAAATGTTTTGACGGTCCTGCCTGTAGTTTGGGGAAAATGGCTTTGACAGGCAGCAGGGATGAGATATGGACCTTGACAGGTCTGCCTATTGTACGTGCCTGAGGGAAACTCATCACCTGTCAGGGCCAAAATGACTATAGGCTGATGCGTTAGCCGTGTTTGTTGCCTTTCAATTCCTTGTTTGGATATCGAAATCAACAATCTTCCCTCACCTCAGTCACATGAGCCTTACAGCCTCATAGAGCGAATGTGTGACAGCGATGAAGGCTTTCACCACCCACCCTCCCTCGTTGGCTCATCTTCTCTCTGTCCGTCCTCCTCCTGTGTGGTGCGAAGGCATTGTGGTTGTAATTGCCTTCAAGACTGGCTTAGGCTCAGGACCAAGGATCTTTCAGCTGTGATCTGTTAAGCCTATTACATACTTGTTGCGTGAAGACACACAATCCTATGTGGGTGAAAGCCTGAGTGTGAGAGCCAATTTGTGCCACTTGCTTTGGCATCACCACATCCAGTCTGTGCTGGAATAGAGTGTAAGTCTTTTCTTCTGTGGATCATTAGCACTTCAATACAGAGTAGACAATGCAATGAATTCAGAGGTATTTGATTGTCGAAACCAGCTGGTGGTGGCAACACTCCTACTGGGCAGGACAAGGCAAACAACTAATAGAAATGTGGCTGTGTCAGGATGCATCTTATTGTCATTTTGATCTTATATTTACATAAAACTCTTCACATTAAATTAGAAATAATTAAACTTGAGACTTGTTGACATTACTGTTGTGTTAAATGTGTAAAAAAAGCATCAACTCTCAAGCCAACTTAAGTAGATGACATGATTTAGGGAGCTCATTCCATGGGAAACAAAAGGCACACAGGCCTGATGACTGATCCATTGTGATAAAATCTGGTGATAAATATGTTTTCGACAGTTTTAAACAGTAGCCTGCTGGCAAAAACTTGGCAGGAATCCCACCCTAGACAGCTTCTCTGATGACTGACGTGCATGTGGGCTTAGATAATATTCAATGACTCACAATGTCTTTAAATATAAATAGACCCTGAATCTATTCAAAATATCTTAAACTTGCTGTTGAAAAATCCTCAACCTCATGTTCGTTAAAGGAAACCATCATTACCTTGTACACCCATAAGATTTATGGCCTCTTTACGTAAGGCAATTCACAGTTAAAAGTGGAGGCCGCATTCAAATGCTAGTAAAGAAGCTCTAAGTATGTCAATTTAATTTCTGCTCCCAATGAAATAATGTTCGAGGAAGCTAGCAAGGTAACAGGCGCTTCAAAGTGCATTAAACTTAGTGAAGTGGCTTGTAAAGATCCCATGTTTCAAAGAGCTGCGAAGGTTGACCTTGTAAATAAAATACAAGTATGTAAGGTTCTGACATCACGGTGTATCATAGAGCACCATATAAAGCAGCTGTTTCCGTCTTCAGTCTGACAATGCATCCACTTTAACCGATATCCGTGGGGGAGGATTCGATTTTCCCTAACTGGTCACTAAAGACCAAGGTATCTGCCTGAAAGCCCACATTGATGTGTAGCCTTGCCAACATACCTGTTATGCTGGGGTTTTAAGAGCGGAGTGAAGTAAAACAAATGATTGATGATGATGATGATGATGATGTTGAACAGCCTCGATATCAGCATTTACCTTTTTTTATATTGTTCGCCTTATTTGTCATTACTCTTCATTGGTCTGTTGGTGCTGATTAGCTAATGTGTATTCCTTCGGCGCTTATTGGTCGTTTTTAATTTTAACCAAAAAAAATAATAATTTTGTGGGGAAAAAGTAGGCCTACAAAGATTTTCAGTGTCAAACCAACTGTTTATTAACTGTTTAGTTAATCTTAGTCAAAGAAAAAATCTGCTAAGCCTGCCCACATGGCGCTTGTGTGATTTCTGTATATCATACAGGGCTGCCCACAGCTAAGAATTTTCCTAGTCGGCCAATAGTTGTCATTTAGCACCATTAGTTGACTAGTTGCCCACATGTTTACAATATTAATTTAGTTATTATATTATATATTTTGAGCGGGGCAACACAATGGTTTGAGTTGAAGGTGTGAGAAAGAATAGTCTCAGTAACATTGTTAACACTGTGCTACATT
>JAPZEB010000009.1:18854771-18867519 GCA_029783705.1 Chaetodon striatus | reverse complement strand
ACATCCTGGATATATCCTTCAAACACAGACTGTAGACCCCTCTGTCTGCTTCTCTCTGGAATCACTGTTTCATTTTAACAAAAATATGATAATACTTCTTCAGGGAGTGCAGTTAGTTACAGTGTGGGCTCCATGCTTATTCTCACAGCTTGTCAGATCATCACAAAGGGGCGGTACTTAGCGAAAGGTCAGTTGGTATCGGTTTCACTTTTAGGGTACTGGTGTCAGTGCTGGTATCGTAAATTTTTAGACAATACTCACCTTTACTCGGGATGAACAGTTTTCATTTCCATGCATTCTTTATTGTCAAAACCTAGTGCTGAAATTACCCACAATTTTATTTTTCTATTTATTTAACCCATATTTAACCAGGGAGCTCCTGTTGAGATCAACAGTGTTTTTTTCAAGGGGGACTTGGCCGAGACAGCAGCATGCAATTACAAAAACCAACCAGTTCATTCATCCTTGTACTTATGAGAGCTTTAAAATCAGGCAGAGAGACGGTTTAACTCTTTTTGAGGGTTGTTCCAAGTGAGAGGAGCAGAGCACATAAAAACAGTCTTTCCAAGCTCAACACATCTTGACCACTAACAAGTTGGTAGACTTGGCTGCATGAATGCATAATGAGAACTGGAAAACTTGGAGAGGCCCCATCCATTCCTATTAAAGTTGCTAATTGGCACATGAAGCCAAAAAACTTGATTTCCATGGTAAGAAATTACCAAAATCTTCTGCTTCTCATAGTGCAAGCACATTAGAGACTTATAGCAGCAGAGTGGCTAACTTTTAGTTTAGCCCTCTGCTAACTTGAGTGGGATTAAAATGATATGATCGATCAGCTCTTCTAGACTTTTGAATGTTATCAGACCAAATGGAAAAAATTCTGATAGTGATATGAGTCATTTCACTCAAAGAAATGTATCCACTGATTTACAGACGTCTCTTTCCCAATATAGATCTAGGGGAAAAGTCTTTTTGGTCCCCATTGCATCATGTGATAGATCCGGAAGTTGTAAATCTACGTTCGCTGTTGTGGGAGCTTGTTTGGTTGTGCTATGCTAGCAGCAGCTAATGTATCCTCAAGCAGAGATGAGGAGCTGGTTGGTAAGTCTGGTAAGCTCACTGTGCTATTCAGACAGAGAGTGAAATAAGAGGAGACAGATGTGGACGAAAATCCCCCCATATTTGACCTTTCCTCTAAGCTAATTCGAGTCGGAGTGCATGCAGGCACAAACCAATTAGGGCTGAGGAAAGCTGGGGAGAGGTCAACAGGCTGGCTATTATCTGGCTGTGCCAAAAATATACCTGACAAGATGTGGGGCAAGATTTAGGTCAAGAGAAAAAAGACCTGATTTGGACAATTGTGGTCTGTAGGTCAACAAGGCCAGGTGGATGTGGATAAGGGGGTAGACGTCGATTTCTTCCCAGGTCTCTAGTGGCCACTCAAGAAGACATCATACTGTGTATGTGTGTGTGTGTGTGTCTGTACATGTCTGTGTGTTCAGTGTCACTTTTGGGTCTCAACCAAAAGAATTTGCACTGAAATCCAACCCCAGATGTGTCACACTAGCTGCCTGTAATGGCTGTGCGATAGGTGTGGGCTGAAGTTCTTGCGGCGTCTGGGGAAAACCTATTGATGTAAAGACGTCCCTTTACCTCAGAAGCAGAGAATGGAAACCAATTTGCGGGACATATGACCTGACTGTGGTGGGACAGAGTGACCTCGCTAACAATAAGAAGGGAGCACCTTCAGACCCTCCTATTCCCTCTAATGCGAGCGGTGTCAGCTATGATTCATTTGCAGAGAGACTGCATAGATTGAGGTGTGTGACCTCAGCGCCAACCCTTTGTCGACAGAAACAGCCATGTGTTTATGTGTGGCTACAGTGCACATGTAATGGTGTCTCTGTACCCGTCTGCAGAGGTGATTTATGTTTGGTAAGACGCTGGTGTGTCTGCAGTGTACTCCTGGAAGTTCTTGTGAACTTCATCACCTTGAAATTGATTCTTCACTGAGGAAATAATTTTTGGAGGCTGAAACAAGTTCACTTTCTTCAACCTTCATCCATTTTTCATGGACACAGGATGAAAAGTTAAAATCCCACATGCAGATAGGTTTTTGCTACAACGGCACTGCACAGAGTATTTTTCACTGGCTCACATTATGCAATGGGATTTTTCTATTTACCATAATTTAAATGGGTCTACATAGGATTTCATTATGATAATATAGCCTACTATTTTGATATCAAGTGTTGTTTTGCTCCCGAATACCAAATCTAGACTCGTGTATACGCCTGAACTGTGTCAAACTGATTTTGATAAGAACAAGAAATAATTTTATTCACACATTTGAAAAATGTTTTGTGAGAATTAGATGAAAAATCAATGGTTAAAGCCAATTAAATGATCCAGTCTAAAATTCATTGACTCAAAGGTTAGAGTTATGGTTCAGTGCAGCAGTTTTATTGTCACCACGTATTGTTAGGTAATTGCACATGCAAATTGGTCGATTTTTACAGTCTGCTGGTCTCGGAAGATTTTTATTGGGATAATGAGATTTTTTTTCCTTTCCAGTACCTCTTATTGGTTAATTCAAAGATGTGTCTGTACTGCTGGCTCACAGGTTCAGTCTAATACAAAAAAGTACTGCTGTATGCACTGTGTTGATTGGACGGTACATTTTTAGCTCTTTCCGAGGTTTCTACCATTTTCTTCCCTATTATAGGTTTTTTGGGGTAGTTTTTCCTTAACCGCTGTGAGCGTCCAAGGACAGGGGGATGTTGTGTTCCTCAAAGCCCTCTTCGGGCTTTATAAATAGAATTGAATTGAATTTTCATTGGGCAGCTCTTTGTTATGCCATGTCCAAGTTCATGAGCCTATTTGTTCATGGATGCTGTCATTGATCTAACTTGTGTAGACAGTAGGGGTGTATCAGTAGGTGTATTCGTCCTGAACTGTCCAGTGCAGAATGTTCGGTTCGGCGCAACACACATTTGGCACACCTTGTGACCCAAACAGTCATATTAGTCTATGTGTGTCTACCGATTGCACATGTGGAACTGAAACTCTGAAGCTTGAGTCTTTCCTGATAAGTTTTGGTGGTGCACTAATTGCTGTCCATCAGCTGTAGCATGCTCGTCAGCTTAGCCCAGTTAGCGGGGTCAGTCAAGCGCAATGGACAACAATTTGTGTCTACACGTATGCTGACATTGTTTAGTTGAAGTTGGGTATATCTGTGGAAACACTTCCAACATTTAATTTATGAAAGCATCACCTGAGTGTGTCAATTAGTGTAACGAGACAAAACAGACTGGAAGCATTCAGGCAGCCTGATACTGCAGATTCAAACCCTGTCCAAGTAATAACTGATGCTATGGAGTGCTAATCGCTGCATATATGCAATGAACTTACATATGCTGTAACTTTTGTTGTATAGAATACCAAATTAAAGCATTTATGGTGGAGCATTGCATTACTTTATTGACTTTTTTTTTTGTAATTGAGAATATGTTAGTATTTAAGAGCATTAATTCTTACAGTAAGAATTATGGCCAGTGGGTCACTTATGAATATTTAAAATTGTTAAAGGAAATGTAAAAATATATGTTTTCTAAGGGTGGGGGTGGATCGATACAGCACAGTATCGCAATATTTTTGTGTGGCAATATTGTATCGATACATGGACGCCAAGTATCGATTTATTATTTAAATCAGTAATATTACAAGTTCAAATTAAACTTTTGGTAGCCTACTCGTATAATGAAATCAGTTACCTTTTTTAATTTACTCGACACATTTTGCTGCAATGATAATCATCAAAGCGAGATGAACAGACTGAAAACTTTACCTTATTAGATAAAACAGATGTTGATAAAGTTTTCTATTTGGGACGCAATTAACAGTTGAAATAAATCACAATATTTTAATATCGCAACAATATTGTATCATGACTTAGGTATCGTGATAATGTCATATCGTAGGGCCTCTGGTGATTCCAACCCCTAATATTTTCTGCTTTTTTTTGTTTACCCTGCTTTAGTAAAAACATTCATGATACTAAAATCGATGTACATACTGAACTGTGAATTTTGCGTACTGTTACATCCCTAATAGACAATAGGTTTAAAGTTTAAACGTCTAATAATGGATTTTTTTGGCCACTTGGAGGCAGTGCAAACAAGCTGTGAGAACAATGCAGATATATTGTCATCTTTATGGACAGTATGGCAAATTTTGTAGCAAAGTTGTCGATTTACAAACTTAGCAGAAATGGAGCAATATTAGTATTAATTAGGATTTGTTTTTCTGGACACTTAATGAGTCTAGGAACAACAGTTACTCTTGTTTTAGCTCCGGTTTTGGTCTCCACCAACCACTAAAAAAACATTTCCCCTCTTTACCTGCTAAATGCTCCACCATGTACACTAGCTACCTAACACAGCCAACTAGCTACTAGCTAGTCTCTAAATTAGTCTGTTGTTTGGTGCTGAGCAGTCAGTGTATAGTGGGTTTTTAGTGATTTTTTTTTTTTTTTGTTATAAGTCACCCCTTCCGCTTGCAAGTAGTCACATGACCTATTGTTTCTATAAAAATATTGATTATTGCAGCCAAATTTCATGGTCTAGTCAGCACAATTATAATTCACACTCAGGAGAACACATACGGGATTCAGTAGCATCTCCATGTGTCCATTTGAGACCATATTTCATCGGAGCTGTACGTCATAAAGACTGCGCACATTTCTCAAATAAATATATTAACACCTGTGTATGATTCAAGTATCACAATTTATTACAAAAACTAGAACTTTTTTCATCTCTCCGTGTTGCCATGCTTTAAGCATATAACAATACAGTATAAAATCTCAACCCAAAAGTCGGATAGTAAAAGCAAAGATCATAGATGCTGACGCAGCATTTACAGAAGTTAAGACATGCTGTTACTGTACAGAGAACATTCCCATTGAAGTACAAACATCTGCAAAATGCGTCATTATCATCAAATGAATTGCATTTTACGATAAACGATCTGATCCAGCCTCGTTCAGAGTGTTACGATGAACACCTCTTTTCGAAATTAATTTACAGGAAAATAAACACAAACACTCTGCAAATCATAATGAATGTGCTGAGATTTTTTTTCAACAGCCCAAGGCACTCAGGCTCGAATGTTGGCAATAATTACGTCATTCTTTACACAAAATCACGTCAAGCAGGTGGTGGTAGAGAAAGAATAGTGAGAGAGAAACAATGTCGTCTATTTCATGACCTCTTGAAGAGCACGTTCCTTTTAAAGAAGTCCACCTTGTCCTTTTTCACAGTGAAAATCCCTGGCAGTCGAGACAGAAAAGACGTTTGAAGGAGTCAGTCGTTTTGTTGAATTGCGTGACATCTGTTTGGCTAAAAACTACATGACCTCCTACTGTACTTTTGATGCTGGCCTGACATTTTGGTCTCCGAGAGCGTCCGCTGCTCTCTGGAGCGACATCGGCTGCTTTTTCCCCCCAAACACAAGTAGACCTGATGGTGCATTCAAGCACCACAGGATGCCAAAGTGTCCATTTTGCAGTGAACCTGTCCCACATGAGTATCTGGTAAAAATCTATCAAGTGTCCACAAATGATGTTTTCAAATATCTATAACAAATCCAGATGCTATTCATTGAAATAATCCTGATCTTTCAAATTAGTTTACCGATGCTGTGACAACAGAGTGGCTTTAACAAATGCATTGATCTTCTCTTTCCTGTGCTTCAGTTGAGCTGGCGACAAGCTTCAAATGTCCACTTCGAGGCACCGCCGTAAATATCAAGGCTCGTCTCCATCCACGCAAAAACATTGCCCACTTGCGCTTTGCTGCTGCACGTGGCTAGATTGTAAATCTCTCCCACGGATAGTTTCCGATCCCAGATGTGAAAATTTGCCAGGTCTCCGACAAAAGCTTGTGTGGCATCGAATCCTCCTCCGAGCGTGTCCTGTGGAAAAGACAAATGGATTTAATCAAGTATGATATGATTTTTCTCCTCCGGCTGCTTTATGGAAAGAATTAAATTGCTTCTTGGATTATCTGGATTTTTTTTTTGACTGATTAAATTGAATAAGGCATCTTCAATCCACTGGGATTCTTGATGAGTTCCAGTTAAAGATCTAATCACCTTATTAAACCTATTATGGGAATTAGAGCGGGGATGGATTGGAAAATTGAAATCTGATTTTTTTTTTATGTCACAGTGAAATAGAAAAATTACTTTTCCACCTTGTTAGCTAATGTTTCGCGTCATGACATACACCCATTACATTTAATCATGTCTTTTTAATAATCCGTCTGCATTATTCCTCGCCCTCACATTGTGGTAGTGAGATGGTTTTTTGTGCGTATGTCCTGTCATGTATGAAATATTGTATTTGGTATGGACCCCAGGAAGAATAGCTGCTGCTTCAGCTGGGGATCCTAATAGATGAAATGAAATGAAACCCTGTTTGTAAATTAAGAGGTGAAGATATCTCCTAATGTAGTGGATGTGTTGCTTGTATGTGTTGCCTTCATGGAAGTGGAGAGCATTTGAAACAGATGTTTGTTGTGTTTACCTGCTCTTGACCGAGGATCAGTAGGCCCTGTGGTTTGATTGGATGATATGGAGCCAGATTCTCTCCACTCCCCCTCTTGACGCCATCTTGGAAAGCTTCCCAAACGCCGTCACGAGTGGTCCAGGTTACGCAGATGTGATGCCACTTTCCATCATTGATGAGAAAGGGCAGTTTAGCAACCTAGAAGAAAACAGAAGATATGACGTGAGAGTTTGCTGCATTGAGCCAAAATAACTCACAGTTTAAAGTAGGCATGTCGATGGTTAACCGTTAATCGACTAACCGCCAAGAATATATTTCACCATTTACGGATGTTGGTCTATAAGTTATTTCTGCCACTCTTCAGTTTACTGCTCTGTGCACCATCTGGATCTGGTGGGAGATGTATTAGCATGCCCACTGTCCACCCTCCAGTCTCCACTGGTTACCCTTGGCAGCTTTGCACCACGTAACAGTGGGATTGGGTTGGACCTAAACTAGCGGTGCTGCTCATTCAACATTTACAGCCAGTAACACTGTCCTGACCCAACAGCTTTGTTGTGGAAACACAGGGCCTCTGGTCTCCCCCCAGCCCGCCCCAGTGAGTAAGTGGCTCAACTTTGAGCTGCAAACCTCCCTCAGCATTGTTAACTACGGTTAGCTCTGTTAGCACCATTAGCAGTGTCAGCACGGTGAGTCGTGCTAACATAGTGAACAACACGAATGGGGTTTTGTGGCTCAAAATAAAGCCGCTCACTCGTCAGGGCTGCCAGTTGTAGCAACTTTGTCCTGCTTTACCAGCCTTAACTTTCATCCTTGTCCTGGTGTATTTCCCCCTGATGCTGCCGTTAAACTATAACGGCAACTGGTCGCGTATCATGCTGATGTTAAAGGACGCATTTTTTGGTTGGTTTCTGATGCTGCAATTGCACTGCCCAAGTGCGAGATTTCGACGACTTAGGAGTGAGACTGGGCTCGGCTAGCTGGCTGTCTGTCAGCAGAGCCAATTGAAAATAAAAGGCAAAACAATAAAATTTCACCACCTCTAAAGGGATAGTGCTCTCAAATGCAGTGCTAAAGCTCACGCTGAGTCAGTGGAGCGCCAGACCAAAAAGAAAGGCCTTTTGGATTTCATGTCATTTTGTGTTTTTTTTTTTTTTCTTCTTCTTGTCAAAATTGAACTGGTCACCGTTTAATAGATGTTGGGATATCGAAAGTAAACTTAACCTTAACCAGTTGACACCCCAGGTTTAAAGGTCAAGTGTGTAGGATTTAGTGGCATCTGGCGATGAGGTTGCGGAATTAAAACTTCTCCAGTGTGCCAAGCAAGTAAAACAACTACAGTGGCTTTTCTAAAAATGCAAATGGACCTATCTTAAGCCAGTGTTTAATTTGTCCATTCTGGGCTACTCTAGAACAACATGGCTGACTCCACAGGAGAGGACCTGCTACCTGTGAAGATATAAACGGCTCATTCTAAGTAGTGAAAACACAGTGATTCTAATTCTCTGGTGATTACTGAAAAAATAGTAATGAGTATTATATATCATTTGTGCCAATAGATGTCCCTAAACCCTGCACACTGGACCTTTAAAATCATAATGGCAACATTCCCACCGTGTGTTAGACATGCCTTGTCATTTATTAGTATCTCCATCGGGTTGTTCCCCCACTCTATGAGGACCAGCTCGTTGGCTTGACCCGGAACTGCGTAGGAGAAAGGTGTGCCCACTCCCGGAGACGCGTTGGACTTGAGCCACATGCACACGGTGAGGGCGTACATCTCTGGCAAACTCTTCTTCACTTTCGCGTACATGTAGTTGGTTCTCAGCGGGAACGTGAGCTGGAATTTATCCAGAGGCCTGTTTTCTCTTTGACCTGTGGGAGAAAAAAAAAAGATAATACTTGGCCTCAGTTTCTTTGGAGGAGGAAGCATCGGTGTGTTTCCTCATTTTGTCAGATATATCGCTCCTAACGCACACATCCTGGGGATTTACATACTGTAGGAATTACGCGTTACACAACAAATCCACAATCTCCAGATTTGCTTTAATCTCGCATGATAAATCTATCACATGACGTTGTTAACCTTCATCTCTTGTTTTCCTCTGTCACTGCCACACAAGTTGTTTTTAAATGTTG
The DNA here is from genome assembly GCA_029783705.1 of Chaetodon striatus. Classification (NCBI taxonomy): domain Eukaryota; kingdom Metazoa; phylum Chordata; class Actinopteri; order Chaetodontiformes; family Chaetodontidae; genus Chaetodon; species Chaetodon striatus. The sequence continues at coordinate 18,858,809 of JAPZEB010000009.1, read as the reverse complement.
TGTTGCGGTGTGGCATTAGAGGTGCCCCAAACTGGAGAGCGCACCGTGGTTTAACTTTAATGGCTCGCAGAGCAAATGGAGGGATGGGTCGCTCACTGCGTGTTTGGAAATGGTTTAATCTGCATGAATTAGAGCAGGAAACTACAGGACACACCGGGCAGGGCTGCTCCAGCTTTGCGCGGATGAGTAAAACATTAAATCGACTGCTGAGGTCAGAAAAGCTTATAATGCCAAACTGGATGCGCAGAGAGGAGATTTTTTTTTTTAGCTTTTTCCGCCCTCACATGTGCCACACTGTGGCGATCTGATATCTCCTCCTGATAATCATCCCTCCATCGTCGATCATTCCACCCATCCATCCATTTATCCATCCATCTCCACACACACACCAAACCCTCCCAGATATCCCTCACTTTCTGTGCGCAAGACTCTCTTTCACAACTACCTTTCTCCAGGTCGGTGATCCTCTGGTGTAGAGACGTGAGGGTGGACTCCACTCTCCCACGCTGCTCCGTCTCATTCCGGAGTCCGGGCTTCCCCTCCTCGATGCTGTTCACTCGGGACAACACCTGCTTCTCCAAGTCGTCGATTTTACTTTGGAGCAGGTCTTTGAGGCTGTTCGCCTGCACCGAGTTGTTACTTCTGCTGAATTGCTGTTAGAGGGGGAGGAAAGAGGCATTTAGAGGAATGATTGTGAGAGATGGAAGATACAGATTCACTTTTTTACCGAGGCTTATTGCAGCATATCTGGATAAGCGTGTGTGGCAGTGTCTCCTGTGTGCGCACAAGATGGCACATTATAATGTAGACTTGGAAATCAGACACCCCAATTCCCTTTTTTTATTATTATTATTATTATTATTATTATTATTATTATTATCAGCGTAATTATTAGTGTTATTTTTAGATAAGTTAAGAAAAGTGTTTTGGCGGTAATTTGGATTATCTTTGCGCAGAGTCACCCAAAGTGTAAATGTCCCCAGAAGCAGCAGCCCTACCTCCAGGTTTTCTAATCTCTGCTTCAGCGACTGTAAAGTCTGTGATAGTTGCGTCAAAGTGTCAGCGGGGCCCCTCGATACATCCCCCATTGTGTTTTTGGTCCCAGCTTCTTTCCTCCTGCCCCCGGGCCGCGCGTCCCCGGGCTCGGCGCCACTCTGGCTCTCACACCGAGCCAACTTTGAGGTCAGTTCTCTGATAGTCTCTTTTTGGTTCATGATCGTCTCTTTCTGCTGCAAAACCGTCTCCCGCAGCTGCATAACAGTGGTCTTCAAGTCCTCTCCCGGCACGCTGTTCTGCAAAGTGGCTGCGCAAATGTCCATATCCTTGGGTACGGACGTGCAGATGAACTGCGTCTGCCCGCCAAAGTCTTGAGCCGAACTCTCCAAAAACAGGCATGACAATAGAAAAAGTCTCCAACAGATCCGGTTCTTCGTGGCCTGCATGTCTGCGTCTGTGCTTTGGGGTTGTGCTTTGTGTTTTTGAGCCGCAGTGACTTGACGCGCTCGAGTCCCCTTGTTGTTGTAATCCGCCTGTGCAAGTGCAGCCGGTTTTTATACAGCCAGCCCGGTTCTGCGCAGAGCAGGTTCACTGCATCACGACCGGAGGGGAGGGAATCGCGCTGTCCCTGTTTAATCGGCTCCAGGAGCAGCGTCACATTCAAGAGATGAAACCCATTTTGCTTTCAGGCTCCCACATGTTAAATCTTTCATCACTTCGACTATTTGTCATTTCTCGCTGTGTATTATTCATCTGGAAAACGCGCATTTTGTAGGCAGTGAAGAGGGGGTTTGCTTGCGTGGCGGGGTGCCAAGAGAGCCAGCTGTGTTTGTTTTGTTTTTGCGCACACGGAAAACTCACTCACACACACACGTACCCACGCGCGCAACACACACACTGTAGGTGGATGCAGATCAGAAGTTACTGCAATTTGTTGTCGGCGGAGTCCCGGTAGATTCAGCACCAAGGACAACTCCGACCACATCACACTATCACAGAGAGCAGAGGAGCGTCTGGAGAGGCTGCTTCAGTTGTTGGAGCCTTTCTCTCTGTGTGCGGCTCGACTGAGACGAGTGTGCACATTCACTTTGCTTCAACTCAAAGATTGCATTTTATATGCTTTATTCCTCTGTTGTTTCCAGTTTTTATGTTTATTTGATGATGAATTTTATTTTTCAGGTCAAACTCTCTCTCACTCACACACACACACACACATACACACATATACACACACTCACCTTATTCCCACAGACCCACTCTTGCAGTGGCGATCTGCTCTCCACATCTCTGCCATAATCATCCCTCAGTTTCTCAAATGATAATCTGTCCCCGAGCAATTTACCCCATCTATTATTCAGGAAGGACAATTTTATTATTTTTCCGTTGCCCACTCGGCTCTTATCTATTCAGTCAATGTTGAAAATAAAATGAAAGCATTTTGAATAAGTAATGAAAACATATCGGCTCTAAGATTAAAATTGATTTCTCCTGAAGGATGAACACGGGGAGAGGTGCACGGCATGAGAGGCCAAATTCAGCGTGTGACAAAAAGATGTTTGATGGAGGAGGTTCAATAGGTCACATCTTAATTATAATCATCTATACCAGGTCTGTAAAGCTAAAGGCTTAATAGCTGCAGGTGCCTTTTTTACAGGCTGGATATTAACACCATCAGGAGGAAGGACTTCATTTCAGAGCTTAATCTAAGATCTGGTGCAATATACTGTATCACTGTAGTGATTCTATTAGTAAGTGGGAATGATTAAGTGACTAAATGGTGCATGTGAGAGACTGGTGCAGTGTCCGTTCAAACAATGAGTGCTTGGAACGGGCCGATGGCTCGGCCTGTGGTGTTGCTGCTTGCAGCTTTCTCGAGAAACACTTATACAAACGATTTCACACTTGACACTGTGCTTCCTTGGATCCTGAGCAACACACCCACCAAATTTGAATGCTGGACTTTTACTGTGTGGTATTAATAGTTTTACTTTCAATAGTTCATAGTTTCACTTCAGAAAATAAAGTTTTGAGTATTTCGTCTACCACTGAAAACAGGCTACCCAGTAAAGCGAGATGGTGTTTGCCCAGGGCCCCCAGATCACTAAATCTGCCTTTGAAAAAGACACCTGTCATGTAATCGTGGTCAGAAGCGGGGGTGAAATGCGTTATTACAGCCCAATCTTACTCCCAACTTGTCAAATACTGATGCTTGGTCAGTGGCCCTTGGCAACAGATATCGACGCACTGAGAAACTCTTTAGCAGCAGCATGAGACGCACCAGGTGGCAGTATTTTGCGCTCTGAGCAACTGCTACAGTATAAAGAGAGAGAAGGTCCACACAGGTTGGGCGGTCGGGTTGGTGGACAAAATTCTCGCTGTTTGTGTCTTTTGTGAAACCAAAAGTCAGGCCAGTGATTTTAATGAGGACGTAGTGTGTCAGTACGTGTAGCATACTACCCTAATAACGTGTGTCATGTGACGTATGTGATAAATGTCACCTGATGGTACATTACATAAGTAAAAATCATACTTATGTTGTTTTTTTTCTGAACCTAACCATGTGTTTTTGTTGCCTAAACCGAAGGAGGTAAACCTAAAAATGAAGTTTTAGCAATGTTCTACATTTATTTTGAAAAGAGACTGAATGTATTTAAGCAGCGTAAACTGTACTTTTCTTTACAAATGGAAATTTAATTTGAAAAGACACAACGCATGTAACAAGTGTAAATTGATACACTGTCCCTGAGCATCCTAAACTGATGCTGGAGGGGCAACTTAAGCATCATAGTTTGACGTTTAGGGCCAGTGACTAAGTGACGGTATTTGAGATGTTGGAGTGAGAATGTATGGCGGCATGGTGGTGGTTAGCATTGTTGCCTCACAGCAAGAGGGTTTCGTGGTTCAAACCTGTGGTGGAGCCCTTTTGTGCAGAGTTTGCATGCTCTCCCTGTGTCACCGTGGGTTCTCTCCGGGTACTCCAGCTTCCTCCCACAGTCCAAAGACATGCAGGTTAATTGGTGACTCTAAATTGTCCGTAGGTGT
>JAPZEB010000009.1:18839501-18854671 GCA_029783705.1 Chaetodon striatus | reverse complement strand
ACTCTAAATTGTCCGTAGGTGTGAATGTGAGTGTGAATGGTTGTCTGTCTCTATGTGTCAGCCCTGTGATAGTCCGGCGACCTGTCCAGGGTGAACCCTGCCTCTCACCCAGTGTCAGCTGGGATAGGCTCCAGCACTTCGGCGACCCCCAACAGCATAAGCGTTTAGAGAAATAGAATAAATGGAGTGAGAATGTGTTGGACATAACCAAGGTGTTAAAGGGAGAGTATAGATGCCATCAGCGGAAGCATTTTACTGAAGGAACGCTAATAGCGTCATAAGTTAGTAACATTGCTCTGCTGTCCAGCACTACAGAGTGCCGTTCATTTGTTTTGTTCAAAGTTTATCAATATTTAACGTGTTGTGTCTCTATATTGCACCAAATTCGACAATGCACAGCCTTGGTTCCCCAGCAACACACCTGCCAAGTGTAAAGTAGATTGGATAAACAGTACTTGTGAGATGTGAAGGACAAACAGACAGACATTCAGTCATTTTCCATACCCGCTTATCCATATTGCAGGGGTGATTCACAGAAACAGACAACCATTCACACTCACATGCACACCTACGGACAATTTAGAGTCATTAATTAACCTGCATGTCTCTGGACTGTGGGAGGAAAGACAAGGGGAGAACATGCAAACTCCACACAGAAGGGCTCCTTCACCCTGGGTTCTAACCAGGACCCTCTTGCTGTGAGGCGACAGTGCTTACCACTGCACCACCATGCTGTTTGACAGATAGTCTTTGCTTTCTAGTAAGGCTCAAGCTGAACAGATTCCCGTTATATTCAGATTTCCATGAAATCATTCATCTTAAAGATGAATTATCCCTCTTATGTTTTGTCATTATGCAACAGCTCTTTGATTTTAAGAGGTCATTGCGTGATGATCTTAAAGCACATTAGGCAAAGTAAACAGTGTTATAATATGTGACATAACTGATCAGCATTTACGGATTGTTTATTTGTTGTCTCTTGAACGTCTCCTGCGGATTATGGTCTGGTTAAATGATGCAGCGACATCTAAGAGGAATGAAAAGGGAGAGAGGTTTTACTCTGTGTCCGTAATCCAGAGTTGATGGAGTGTTTTTGATATTATGAAAAGAAAAAAAATAAATGCAGGTGCAAGAGAAAGTAATTTCTTTTGAGCCTTTTAGCGCGGCATTAAATTCATAAGAAAAAGTGGATTTGAGGGTTATGTAACTCAGAAGTTTGTGTAACAGGTTGCTGCGGGAGGGCCGCTTATTTCAAGGTTTTTAGGAAAGGGATGAATGGACAGGAAAACACAGGTCAACACCAAGAAGCCATAGACTTTGTCCAAACCCTACTTTGTGGCACTCCAACAGAAGCATTCACAGTAAAGCAAACAGTGGATGTGAAAAGCACTAACACCAGTACAGTCAGAGTGAGGCTTTTAGCTGCATTGCCTTTGGGTGAAATATAAACAGACCAAAAAAAGAGACTTTATTAGATGTTATGCAACATGAAGCCTTGCACTCTGGCCCTGTCAGAGCACCCGAACTTTTAGAGCAAGACATGTGAGTAAACAACTTTTTCTCCCCTCCATATCAACCATCTGGGAATCTTCTGTTTATTTAATTAGACCACCGTGCTTTCCGATTCTTTGCAGAGGACATTCATTGTTACCTTCCGAAACACTGTAATTATTAATGAGCAGAAGAGACAAATGACTGGGTGGTAGTTTCAGTATTTTCCGATTTAGTTCGGTTGCGTTGATCCGACTGTATGTACTGTATAATCAGGCAGAAAAGCAGAGACATCTTCTACCCTGTGGGACCAAAGTAGCACTGCAAAATGTCCAAAGTCTAGAGCTCATTATGAATTCATTATTTAGTGCTTCCCACACAAACACATCTCAGAGTCATATGTTTAAAGAGGAAGAACCTTCACTCCTTTGCGCTCCTCAGAAACATACTGCTCTCCTCTCCTCTCCTCTCCTCTCCTCTCCTCTCCTCTCCTCTCCCTTCTTCTCCTCAAGTACACACTCAAATCACACTGTTATTTCGCCGCCTTTTCACTCTCTCAAATTAACATTTTCCTCTGGATGCCACAAGTTCACCCTGTAAGCATATTGAGTTATGCTGTGATTTAAAAAAAACATAGTAACAGCTGTTGAATTTATAATGCTGTTAGCCGTGGTGTGCATGAAATAATAATAGGGTTTGGATGAAATGATTATTTGTTGTTCCGAGTCATTGTGCGAGACATGACAGCGCAACAATCTGTGACACTGGAGATACTAATCTCATACAAACAGCTGCCAGCGGCTCTTATCACGATCCTACACACTATACCGCCTCGGTTCTGTTAGAGCTCGTGCCGCCGGGCCGCCGTCCACCTGTTGTGGCGAACCGTATCTCCTTAATAATGCATTCAAGCACAGTGGAAATGCTTTCTCCAGCACTGGAGATCAATAGTTGTAATTTCACATGTTGGCATCCTGCCTTGACTGGCTTTTTCTCCCCGACTTCTCTCTCCTCCCCACCTTCTGCTGTAGTGTGGTGACGGCCATTAAGGGGGAAAAACATCCAGTGCTTTTCAGTTTGTTTTAAATCATTTTACATTTTCAACACCAAGAGGGGTTTGGGAAAATTGTCTGTTTACATTAGGGCTGTGTGTAGAGCAACACAGCTCTTAAAGGGACAGTTCACCCCCAAATCAAAATATTCTTTCCCTCACCTGTAGTGCTATTTACCCATCTAGATTGTTTTAGTGCGAGATGCTGAATGTTGGCGATATCGGCCAACAAGGTGTCTGCTTTCTCTTGAATATAATGGAACTAGATCACACTCAGCTTGTGCTGCTCAAAGTGCCAAAAAAACATTTGAACAGCTATGTCTTTTTCCAGAAATCAGGACGCAGTTACTCAAAATAATCCTCAGATTTTGTTGGGAGCAGGTTGATGTGGGGACTATTTTCTTTCGACCGAACTACACTCCCTAATCCCTTGTCGCTGTGTAGACTAAAGCGTGCATCTACTGCTAGCTCACTTAGCATAACAGAGCTAGGAAACGTCGAAGCTCAGCGAAGGAGGATGCTATTAATGTCATGAGCACAAGCCTACCGACCATGAGTAGATAGATGCCGTCATTGATCCACTTGGATGGGGGAACACTGAAGAGACTTGATGATGATCAACCTGCATTTATTAAGATATCACAAACACTCTGGTTCAGGCCAAGGTCCACAAAAAAATATTAGACATGTCTATAAAACAAATGTTTGTTTAACAAGAAAAGAAAATGCATACAAACTTGACAGACGTTGCTGCTACTTTTTGTTTTTATGGACTTTTTTGATCACTGTACTGAGATTGCTCCTATATATCTGCATCCTTCTAGGCCACTGAATGTGAGCTCAGGGCAGTAAACAATAAACAGTGGTTTAATGAAAGTATGGAAACTTCAAATTGCATTGACATTTACAGGATCGTCAAATTTCTATTCTCCATAAAGGGGCACGGCCTTGATGTCTTATGTGTACCTGTGTGTGTCTGCCTTCATAAGCATATGCAGCAAGTTAGCAGCAGGAATGCCTGGTTGAGTCAAATTAGCAAGTGCTAGCAGTTTGCTGATCGTTGGCCTGGGAAGTGCACATCTGATAATGTGTGGCTGTATTGCTATAGTGCTCTAACCATTTTAAGCTATTAAAATAAAGTCATGTAAATCGCATAAAGTCATAGACTGTAAAAAACAATAGACATAGCATTGGTTTGTGGGCTCACATTTTGATGTCGCAAGTTCAGCATTTATGCCGCTGCCAGATGTGGAGCCAGAAGTGACCATATTTGGACATATTTGGACAAGAGGATGAAGCTGTGGAGGAGCAAGGGGTGGATCTGGTGATGCCTCAAAGACAGCCTGTCAGTCAAGTGGCCCCACCCTTTAAATACACATCACATTAAGCCTTGGTAAAATGTAAATGGGCTGTTGGTGACCCACTTTAGCTAACAACAGTTAGCTGCTTAGTTTGTGAAAAAAAATATAAGGGTTTGAACTTTTGTCAATATGGAGATGCTACACATTGTTAGTTTAGTTAGATTCTTCACAATTCAGTTGTTAAGTTCACTCAACTGAAACCAGGAGGTCCAGAGAAGACTGCCGTTTCATCAGATTTACCACCATGATGAAAGAACAAGTGGTGACTCTCTACCTCTGAAGCTGTCATAAAAATTAGAATATGTATCCATTCCTTGATTGCCCCGTAACTTATTCATACTCCTTTTGTCCCTATGTGTCCACCAATCAAAATAATCCTTGAATGCTGTAAAACAAGTGTCATAATGCTTTTGCTCTATGAAGTGCTGCGAGTTAGGTCAAATGAATGATTTGTAATTGATGTTATTTGAAGTTTAATTTTTATACAAGTAATATTTAAACTGGTTCAAATTAAATATTTGATCGTATTTTCCCATCTTTGCTGAGCAACAGTTTTGTGTAAAAGGAATTAAAGGCCTGTCCCATTAAAAGGCCTCTTGTTATCGATGATTTTAGCAAATAATAGCCCAGGCTACTAATTGAAGTTTTACGCTATATGAATATTCACTCCCTGTACAATTGCCATGAATGTTGAAATTAGGGAAAGAGACCAAAACCATTTTTGGTACTTTGCTTTACACATGTTTATTTCTGCTGTGAAGTTGGACATTTTAACATCGAGGTCTGTGGGGATTGGCCTGCTTTTGGAGCCAGCCTCAAGTGGCCATTCAGGGAACTGCGTTTTTGGCACCTTTGCATTGGCTTCATTTTTCAGCCCCAGCGGTACCTGCTTGGGTAAAATGTTTTGGTAAAGTTACAGCCAAGTTTTACAAATTCCTTGGTTAAAAATATCTGAGAACCCTGAGGTAAATACTAAATGTTCAATTTAAAAACACAGTTGGCAGGAGAGTTGTGTGGTTTTGCTAAAAGTTGTGCTTGTTTGTCACTTTGCAACAGTTATTCTGATTAAACACTGAAACTGGTTCAATCACAGTAATTAGAGAATTATCTGCACACCTACACTGTAAATATGTACAGTATGTCTGTGGAAGCTAAAGGTCACTGACACTGATGTTTTCCATGTCAGTGTAACTACACTGTGGAACTGTCTCTGATAAATACCACGAGGTATTTCATCATTTCTGTGAACAATAGCCTAATTAAGCTGCCTCGCCATACCAGAGCATGAAAACAGCTTCCATTCCTGGGTCACTGGAACTTTAGCATGCAGTGGCTGGTTAGAGCGAGGAAAATGTCATGCAGTGCACTAAGTAAAAAAAAATAGCCCAGAGAGGCTAATTAAGACAAAGACATTTACAGTCATAACTCCCCGTCACTCCCCCCCCCTTCTTTTTTGAGTTATTTCCCACATGGTCTCCAGATGGAGTTTTTCATACAGTATGGTTGCTGTCCTTATGTTTTATTAAAGGTTGTGATTTCATTATTTTCTCCTTCTGCATGAGCTGAGCGCCCATCTGAAATTGATACAATGCATCATCTGACATTGGGATCATTTTCTGTGCCGTAGCGACAGTGCTGTCCTCCTGCTGAAGATGATGAGGAAATATATAACAATGTGCACACGGAAGTCTTTTTTTTATCCCATTGCCCAGAGTGTGTGATGATTGGATACAGAATCCCTAAATTACTGTTTGTGCATGAGGTTTTACGACTCGCTCATTCATCATTTAATTTTTCTGAACTAATCTGCTGCCAGACACAAGGGAAGCACTCACATACTGTATTCATGCAAAGCTTTATGGTCGGCTATTTCTCTGTGAATAAGCAAACCGGCTTCTTGCAGTGCACTCAAATTGCCACTGATTGCTCTTGCTGTCTCGCGCATGTTTGGATTTCATAGATCATCAGTTTTTTCAGCCGACTGTGTGTTTGCTTCTCTGGTAATTGGCCTTTTTAGATATTAATTTTAATATCATAAAAGATGTCCAGCCTGCAATTAAGAGCAGATGTATGCTTGCCATATCTTGCATGACATTTTATTGGTCTCCTCTACATCTGATAGAAGTTATAGTGAAACACAGCGTATCTACAAAATAACATTAACGCTAAATTAAATTAAAGGGGCACTTTACCAATTTCACACATAAATCTCCAGGGGGGCGTCCTACTTAGTCTGTAATAACAGCTCTGTAATGTCCTCTGTGTCTCTGGGGGAGGTTTGTCATGTCTGGAACAATAACCCTGGTTCTGTCACCAGGGTTATCTCAGCTTCGCCTCAAAAAAGGCATCCAGAAATGTGTTGAGCGTGGATACAAAAGCCCTGCTTCCACCATGAAATTTAAGGTGCGTTAATAGATTGATATCATCAACGCATACACTGAGTAACATTTCAAGTTAATGTTCCCCCTTAAAGTCACCAGCAGTCCGCCCAGTAAATGAAGTTATTTTTTTCTCCGACTCCATCTGCTGTGAGAGGCAGCAAAACATCCTTTCATTTTATAGTTACAATTTACTAATAAAACTCCCCACAGTATGAACAGTGGTTACATGAGCCTCAAAAGCAGACACAACTCAGCCCTGAGCAGAGTGACCGTCCTCTACTGACCAATCGGACTGCAAACTGAAAAAAAGCGTACCGAACTGAACTGAACCATACTGCCCGGTGGAAACAGGGCTAAAAAGAACTGCATACAGAGTTGGAGGTGGAGCCCCGACCTTATGAAAGTTGCTCAGTGGCACATGGTGCCAAAAAAGTTCAACTGCAGCATATAAAATTACTCGTATGATTGGCACTGTGCCGTGTGGCCCATAGAGCAGGTGCACTAAAGACTTAAAATAATAAAATAAAATAATTTAGCTTTTCTAGACTTTGCAAATGTAATTGGACTGAATAGATCAAAACAAGTCATTTTGTGGGTCCCAAATATGTACGGATGTCTCTGTAAATCAGTGTGAGTTAAAAGTCTTCGGTGTCACAGGTCATCACATGACGAATGTAATTATACTGTTTGACCACTACAAAAATTGGCAGTGTGTTGCATTTTGGGAAATGTAGGAACCTGTGTTTGGAGCCTAGTCCATATCAAGACTAAAAATCCGGCTATCTCAGCCTCTGCTGCTTTGAGTTTGTCCATTTTTTGTATGCCCAGAATGCCTTTAGGTTATATCTTCAAATTTGCCACAAACGCCCACTTGGATTCAAGGATGAACTGATTAGATTTTCGTGGCCAACGGTCAAAGATCACTGTGACCTCACATCACTCCCATCAGTAAAGAAAGTATCATGATCATATTGTATCACGGGGCCTCTGGTGACTCTCACCTCTAGAAGATGGGTGGTCTGGTTAAATGTTTTTCTGTAAATGTTTGTAATATCGCTGTTGGACAGTCTCCAACACTGCTGCTCTTCTTTGCTGATGCATTTCGTCATATGCTGCGTTTGGCAAATGATGCTCTAATGTTTGGGACTTTTGGTGTGTTAGATAACATCTGTAACATTTGTGAACAGTGTGTTCAGAATTTTCGGTCCTTTTCATAAGAACAAAATCCTTTTTCACAACTACAGTTTTATTGTTTTGACTAGGCACTATAGATTTGTACATCGCTGAAAGCCCTCAGATAATAAGATACACATTTCTGTTATCCATCAGTAACTAGGAGAACTTGGTTTCTACAGCACATTGATTTTTCTTTGTCTTCTCATTGCTATTGCGATTGTATTTGACTATTGTTTTGGGATGAATTTGAGCAGCACCGTAGTCTTTCAGTACCTCAAGGGATGTTACATTATGAATTAGGCATCAGACATTCTCAGTATCACATCACAAACGGCCTTGTGGATTTGATTTCAATCTCAGCTCGGATTCCTTCGGCACTGTCGAAGGCTGGCTGCAGATTCCACTAACACTGTGCTGCACACATTTATTGCTTTGAACCAAACCGTTCTTGTTGCTTTCCAAGAGGAAAACTTGCTCCTGGTAACAGATTGTGTGACATTTTTTTGCAGCAATTTCACAAACGAGGCCCGCTAAAGCGTATATGTGAATTATTATTGAGCACACTTTAAATCCAAGTGAGCACAGGCTTCCAAACCACCATACTGCGCCAACATTATTTATAGATTTTTCCTTTAGATCCTGATAATCCAAAATTGGTTTTCTGTTTTGCATACAAAGTGACAGATGTAAGTGAAGGTTCGGCATAATGTACAAATCATATGTTAATGTAATAAAAGATCATGGAAATGTGGAGCACATACTGTGACTCACTGCTGCATCATCTGCTCCGCTGCTCACTTCACTCTTTCCTCAAGTTCCTGACATTGTTTTGTAGAAGCAGCATTATTTACCAACCCTATGTGTTAGCGCGGTATATGACACGTGGGAATGTTTATTCTATATGTTTATGGCGTGTGTCCATGACACTGAGCAGCTAGCCAGGCATGAACAGCGTGTAGGTGGGAGCCTTATGTTTGCTCACCACTCAGCTGTCAAAGAAGCTGTGGAAGCATGACGTGCTGTCAAGAGATGCGGTCTAATGAAGGGATGTACTCTTGCCGAGCAACACAAAAGGAAAAGTGACTGACTTGCTCAAGGCCTCTGTCTGGCACCTTCTCTCTGCAGGAGAGACTGAAGACATCATGCTAGATCACGCCTAGCGAGAGAAGTAAAGGTTGCTGAAGAAAAGTTGTGCCTTGCTAACTTATTAAGATTCAAACCGGCCCACACTGTTTTACAGGGAAGATTTATGCTGCTTTTACTGATCAACAGCAATTACAAAATTTAGAAAGAAGACTCAGTGAAATGCTGCAGCCGTCTGTTTTAGATGATTATGCATCTTCAAGATTTCATTTTATTCAAATTCTGCTAATCAGCTTTTTTGCAGTTTTGTCTGAAAAGATGTAGCACATTGTGTGCCGTACACTGAGCCTTCCTAATGAAGGGTACCCTGTGGAGTTGTGGGCCACTAGTGGCACAATGCAGTTTTTTAAGGGGGTCTGCATTCTGTTTCTATTGTTCACAAACACACTATTTCCATGATACACATCCCTGCTGCAGATTTCATGCCTGAGTTAATGAGTTAGTGGTGTTAACGAGGAGCAGACATTGGCCTAAGTGTGGTCTGGAAAACGTGCTGTGCTCCACATTGCATACTTTTCTCTTCTCACGACGAGTTGGACAAAGTGTTGCATGATGATTCATTGTTTTGCTTTATGGAAGGAGACATGTTGAATTCTACTGACAGCAATATCTCCACCTGTTCCAACATGCTAAAGAGCAGCTAGCGAGAGTGTGGATGTAATAACTGTGCGTGGGGCCCTTTGACCTTCCAGTAGAAGTGGCGTAGGCAGTAAACACAAGTGGTCAGATGGAGACACAGTTGTGAACGGCAATGTATCTCAGCTGTTCACTTGTGTTTGGTAGCCAAAACGCATTTTAAAACAAGTGTAAACAAGGTCTATGTTTTTTACAACTGTTGTTTCTACTTCATTTCAAGGACTGTATTTTAATGAAAAGTTACCAGCTACAAATTTAAATTTAGTTGTTCAAATGCTGTTGAATCAACAGCAATATGTCACCAAAATATGTTTACTTTTAAGCCAAATTTAGCCCGACTTTGTCGTAAATGCTAGCCATTGTTTACCTACAAATCCTCAAAATTTTCTGGGTCAAAATGGACCTCAGCCAGAATCCATACATTTAGTCTACAAGTCCACAGTCTAACTAACAGCTTGTACATGTAGAGGTCAAATGTGAAAGTCATGAGCGTCTGCTTAGCTCTAGTCAGAGGTCAGGAGGTCTCAGTCAGGGTCATGACCCTGGCAAAAGCCCCAAATATCCAAGAACAGTTGTGTTTTTTTGCCACTTGAAGACAGAATTTTCCTGAACAAGCTCTCTATTTTACTTCTCTCTGTCTGACTTTGCAGGTAACAGTGAAAATGTTCAAGCGTGGATCTCAGGGCTGGCTGGGTAAATCCCTGAACGCCACCGCCACCATCCCCTCCAACACCTCTGTGATCTTCAGGATCAGCGGTGAGGAAGCAGATGCCAAAATCCCAGCAAACACCATTCACAGCATCACACTTAGCAACTGACAGAAGAGGATTGCCAGCTCAAACATGGCGCTGCAGGGAGAGGAAGCGTTCTTGATTACAAGTATGCAGATGCAAAAAACCAAACTCTTAATTTAGCTCAAACCTTTTTACTGAGTGCCTTTTACTATGCAGTGTTTGTATTTTATTATTGTACTAATAACAGTCCTGAATGTCTTTAAGTGAGCATTTATAGTATAAAAACAAAAAAGAAAGAAAAGAAATATGGCCCATTTGCCAATTTCACTGATTTTCTGATCCTCAGCGGCAATATTATGCTAATGAAGATGGTTTTGGACAATTAGCCTGATTAACTTTCTCTTGTTTTGAATTTCTAGGGCTGGCCCACACTTTACACGAGCCATTAATTAATCATTACGCCAGCTGATTGTGTCACATCAGTTCAGGATTGAAGTGTTTAATGTGTTAATTGTGGCAGTTAAAAACCGGTGGCCTCTAGTAGGATGAGGGCCGAGCATGTTACTGCCTGTGCGGGTTTAATGGGCGGTGATTTACGGTCTGTTTAGACGGTGTAACTGTAAGGTGCTTTATTAATATGCTCCACTGTGCAGAGGAGATGATAACATATTCAAGAGTGCACAGGCGCAGCCACCAGCACCATTCATAACCGTGTCTGAGTCACTTTCCATCAGTTACCAGGCTGACACAGCTGCGCTAACAGCTAGCAATTGTATTTACTGTGCCTGGTCGTGGGCAAAATGAAGTTATTTCCATCAAGATATCAGTGCCTTTAGCTAATGCAATAGAAGGAGCTCTCTGTGTTGATGGTATCTCTATGCATGGCATCTCTCTACCTGAAACATCATTACACTCTACTCAAGCTCCTCACTTTTTCAAACGTCTGTTTACCGTTTTACCTGAGGGACAGATTGTACTAACAGCGCTGTGTTGGTTGCAATTGTACGCACACATTTTTTAGACTCTGGTTCGTTTTCAGATCTCGGTCAACATTGCTTGAATTTCTGATGAATTTTGTATATTTAAACTTGAAGGAGCTGTACAAGACATTTAGAGCCTTAACACATCAGCACAGAACTATTAACTATGTAAATATAGTGGAGTGATGGCGTCCTGAGCAGAGGATGAAGCAAGCCCAAGGAACAGCACTGGGATTTGAAGCCATTTTGACATAGCAGCCAATCAATGGATTTAGAACTTCAGGTTCATCATGTGATGCCATGGAGCCTCAAAACTTTTTCCTATAGACTTACATTGTGAAAGAGATGGCTATAAATCAGTGGATACATTTTCTTGAGCGTCACAACTTCCACAAAACGGCTCGTTTCACCATCACAATTTGAACCATTCAGTCCTGTATAGGGCCGTCTGCTGGGATGGTAAATGGACAATAACATCCTTGTTTGTGGGGGGTGCGACAATACAAAAATAAGCACTCAGTCAACCACTCGAAATGGACCGTATCCAAAAACTGCCAACTTTAAGAATTACAGTAGGCGAATTTACAAATGCTAGGACAGCAGGAATGGCCCGCCTTACTGTGCGTCTGATTGGCTCACCCTGATGTTGTTACCGTAACCCTAACCAGTCCGACTCCTCTTGCCTAAACCTAACCAATCCAACCAAGGAAGGCAACAAGAACTAGCCAATCATAGGGAGAGTAGGGGGAGTCATTCCTTTGCTTTCCTAGGATTTTCAGTATTTGCATACAGTAGAGACATTTAGAGACAGAGACAGAAAGGGGGGAGAGGTGGAAGGTGGACTATTGCATGCAACGTTACTGTAGGTATAAGTATTAATAACTTACTCGAAACACTGTTTTTTGACTCGCCCGCTGGAACCTGTGATTTATAAAATGTTAACAGTAAATAAAAAATTAAAAAAACAACAGTAGTCAAGTGCAAGCGAGTGGATATTGATCTTTGACAGTGGCAAATATTCAAGATGGCGACGACAAACCTGGTCACTAAAAAAGGTACCACTTTGCCCATCTAGCAGCCTGCACTTTATCTAGTAGATAAACTCAACCCTAGTCTGATAACATGTTGAACGTCTAGAAGAGCAGCGCAATTAAATTATTTTTATCCCCATTCAAGGGCTTAATTGGAAGTTAGCCGCTCGGCCACCGCAGGTCTCTGGTGTGCTTGCACTGTAGGCACCATGATGCAAAGGATCCAGGTAATTTTACACCTGGGAAGTCAAACTTTTTGACTTCATGCGCCTTTGAGCAACTTTCATAGGAGTAAACGCGGTCCCGCCTCTAGCACTTTATTCAGTTCTCTTTATACATCCATGAAAGTCACGCTACCTCTGTGTGTTGTATTCCAAGCTTCTCTGCTCTTTGTTGTGGTAGACGGTCTGGCCGTGCGTGTATGTGAGTCCATGTGAGTGTATCCCACCGGCTAGCTAATAGCCACTGCTATGCATTGTCCTCATAAGGTGGAGGTTTAGTGGTAGTAGTGGTAGGTGGGTGTACTACTAGGAAGATGGGTAGGTTAGCAAAGAGGAAGTGGGTACACTGCCCTATAAATTCCTTTGGCTTTTTGTTAATAAGTGGTTATAGTATAAACCGACAGAAAAAGAGATGGGTATATCCTGTATACTTGTGTATACCCTCCACTACACCACTGGTAATCCCTGAAATTGGGACATCGTTGTTGTGAAGTGTAGCGCCCACCCTCTGGTTTCCCTCCAGGTTAGCAATGTTAGCTCAGTCAGCACTGTTGCCATTGTTAGCACTATTTATGGAGTTAGCACCTTTAGCTGCTCACTGCTAGCTCAGCCACCTCCATGTTGAGAACCTAGTGCAGTCAGTCTCACCTAAGACTCTGAATCAGATAGACTCTGAATGTTGCGTACAGTTCCTTTAAGAACTAAAGAGTGTCCTCAGGAACTGTTTTCTCCACAGCACTTGACGAACATTATTGACAAAATCAGACAACATAGGTTGAGAAAGATTTAAATAACTTATTATATGTAAAGTGCGGTGGTGGGTGCATGCAGGGCAATACAAATGTTTTGTTCATTTTTGAAAACTTATAGCACTTTCAGCATCAAGCTAACTTAAACACGACTATTAACCTCACTCTTCAGTTGATGTAAGCATGGTTGTGTTATTCATTGGTGTGTGTGTTTTTTTTAGTTGTGGTTTTTATGTTTACATGTATTTGTACTATTTGGTGTCATAATAAAAAAGATTTGATAATTTAACATTTCTGATTCAGTGTCACTTGTCACATAAGGGCCACAAGGTTCCTTCAGAGCTTAATTTGGGAGATAGAGGGCACCCATCGACAGCTCACTCTGCTCTTTGAAAGCATGTAGCGCGTCTCCAGCGCGGTAAAAGACTGGATATTAGGAATGGATGACTGGCCACGGGGACAAAGCAGAGCTCTGTTGGGAAGCGTGGTGGCGAGAGGGAGGGGAAGCTGAGCGGAAATGGACATGGGGATCAGACCAGAACATAGTGTGACAAGGTAACAAGGTAAACTGATCCCAGGCTGCAATTCCTCTGGAAACTGAATCAATGAGGGTTCTGTTAAAATGGAAATCCTCCCGGATATCGAGTTTAGGTGAATCTATAGCACAATAGAATCAGCTGTAAATATGTTTTCCTTTGCAGTGAACATGTGCGTCATGTCTAGCAGTTCTGACCATCTGTAGGTTACATGTTTTGACATATAGAAAGACTTGGTGAGCCAGTACATCCAAGGAAAACAAAAAGTCTTGACCCTGCAGTAAGACCAGGTGTCCAACTTTGACCTGTGGCCGCTCAGCACGGTCCCCAGGGTTATCAGGTCAGGTGACTGGTTTGACCTTTCCTTTGAACAGGACATGGAGATGTAGAGCAGCCCAGACATGACGGACAGATCCCTCTCGAATGACACATGCGAAGGAACGAGCTGCAGCCATTTAGCTGGAAATCCTGCACCACAGTGCTGTATTCATACGGGTCAGCACTTGAGGACATAACTGTTTTTTCTCTCCAAAATGTTTGAAACACTTCCTTTCACCTGCTTGAACAGCCGAATTCCAGGGCTGAACAAACTCAACAAACAGTTTGACCGTATTCTGTGAACCCCCATCTTCTGCGATTTTGCTGCTTCAGCTTGACTAGCTCAGAGGTCCTGCTCACGCGGAGGTCAATGCGCTCCTTTTAACTGTAATATTTTTCTGAGATGCAGGCCTGTTTCATCTGTAAAGGGCCCTAGAGATGAGATTGTGTTGTACTGAGAGTCTAACCCCACGGGAGGAGCTGTGTTTACTGTAAGTGGGGAAACGGTTAGGAATGACTCTTGGCTCCGACTGTGCCCTTACATAAACACAATGTGAACACCAACATGCAGTGAAACTGTCAGTGCATTAGTATTCAGCAGTTAACAATCACTTTGCATCTCTTATCCCCCTGTAAAGACGGCAGCTATCTCAGCTTCAAATCGCTCAGTTTTACACAAGTATATCTGTTAAATACAACTTTGACACCATACACCATTACCCTGGTATCTAGTCGTGCGGATAGTGTTTGTTTTATTTGCTCTGTTTCTCTGTGCTGCTCACAACATTGATAAAATACCCAACATTTAAGCAAGACTACAGCCATGCTAATGGCTCTGATATACTCAGGCAGAGTGGTGCTTTGAGCTAAAGGCTAATTTTAGCATGCTAACATGCTCACAACAACTATGCGAACATGCTGATGCTGATGATGCTCAGCAGATATAATATTCACCGTTCTCCCCGTCTTAGTGTAGCCTGTTAGCATGCTAATATTTGCTAATCAGCACTTACACAAAGTACAACTGAGGCTGATGGAAATGTCATTATTTAAGCAGCTATTTAGTCATAAATATATGGAAGCCCATTTCTGTCGATGTGATGACAAAAGAAAATCCTTTGTCATTGAAATTACATACTTTTCCAAGTAATTAAGTATCTTAAAATAATGAGACTTTGCGTTAAATACAACTTAGTAAGCCTTAGTCAAAATATTGTTAAGGTTTCTCATCATTTTGAGATATTAAGTCATTATTTTGAGATACTATGTTATTATTTCAAGAAAGTTTCTCATTATTTTGAGACACTAAGTCATTATAACAACTTAGTATATCAAAATAATGAGAAGCTTTCTTGAAATAAT
>JAPZEB010000009.1:18782011-18792871 GCA_029783705.1 Chaetodon striatus | reverse complement strand
GAGCATGCGTCTCCTCCTCCAGCTCTCCACTCGAGTCAAAGGGAATTCCTGAGCGGCGCTCAACCTCGGCTCTGCCATCTCATCTCCCACGCAGCTTCTCTGCCTCCCAGCTGTTTGCCATTTTTTTATATATATATATATAGTTTTCATATTTTTTGTTTTCAAATATGCAATTGTTCCGGACAAGAGTAAAGCTCTTTGTGGTGATTTTTAAAGTGTTGTTATCAGAGTATTTGTTGAGTGACATCATGTCAGATACAACTGGATTAGCCAACAATAGCAAATCCTGTTCTTTAAATCCTCTAGCTAGAGGTTTTTCCAACAATGTGTGTAGCAAGACGACGTCAGTGTGGAAGACTGAAACAACTATACATTTAAGCACTGAAAATATCAAACAAATCTCATCTTTCTTAAAGGTATAATCCTGGAAATCAATGTATAGACTCATGGCGGTGTATTTATCTGCAGAGACTCTGCCCTCTGCCTGTATTTTCTTACTTTCTTCTTATGTTGCTGTGTTTGGGGCGTTCCTGTGCATACTGCTCAGGTGAGTTTGGGACTTTATAAAAAGGTAGCCACCAGATACCAGACCCTCAGCAGCATGCATCAAAGAGAAAACTACAAAAATGGCAAACTGAAAAAACACATATATAGCGAGGCAAAATGCCAAGGAGACAAAGACTGAATAATCTAGGGTTCACTTTTACTGTCACTTTCGCTGTCAACACTGTTTACAAACAGTAAGCGACAATCCCTGCATAATATAACCTTATAGGAATACATTTTTGGATCTACACCTTTTATGCTAAGAGTAAGATGTAAAGGTTAACTAAAGATATTTAGTTAGCTGGAGCCAACAGCTGGTTAGCATAACCTTAGCTTAGCAATCCTGGCTCTCTCCACAGGTATTGTTAGTGGGCGATTAATGAACCTATGAGTTGCTTGTAGCTATTAATCATCTCCAATAAAAACTTTCCAGCATCACACACACTGCCTCCAACATAATCTCCCTGTCCACAACTAGTCTAACAGATATGAACCTCAGAGCCATCATATGCCTAGCACTCACTATATCAAATGACACTGATCACCCCCTAAACCAACATTTAACATCACTCCCACCTGGTCGGAGACACTGGACACTTAAATGGAGAAGAGGGGAGTAGAGTTTTGTTGCTTCTGTAGCAGCAGCTCTGAACAACCTGCACTACTTACACTGTTTTAAGCTTGGATAACTGAATAAATGTGTACATGAAGATTTGGTATACTGTTTATATCTGTATGTTTCTACATGTATATCTATGACCCCTTTACACCTTGCATTCAAATGGATTTTGGGTGATGAGAAAGCTTGTGGTTATTTAAGATGCGCGTGGATGGTATCAACATGAGACCAAGTGTCTGCTTTCAGTTTGGTGTGATGAAAGTATACAAGCAAAACTTGGCAATTCATGTCACAACTGCGCCATTTCTGAAGCAATGACTAAACAAATGGTGAAGACAAGAGGGGTCAGATCTCAACTGGGTCCCAGAGTGGACTCTGGAGACAAATATTAATACCAGGCATAAATGTAACCAAATAGAAATCATATTTAGATACAATCTGGATGCGAGACACGTTATAATATGAGGTGGAAAGGGCTTCTGTGTATTGGCTTTGAAAGTGAATATCTCTCTGGGACAATTAAATCTAAATCTAGACAGATTTTGTTGCATTTGGACAAAGCCAGGCTAGCTGATTTCAGTTTGTATGCTAAGCTAAACTAAGAGAGAGGTTTCGGTTATCTAATCCTACTCTGCAAGAACTTTTTCTAGTTTAAATGCTTGTGGAAAAACACCCATACAAGGCCCCATTTCAACAAACACATCACATGCTCTGCTTTAGCCAGACCATTTCCAACAAGTTGAGACGCTGTCATGGTTACCATTGTCAAGAGATGCACAATAGCAGAGCTAATGTAGACACACTCCTGTGCACACTCAGGCTTGGCGCTGCGTTTTGTGTACTCAGTTTGGTGGCCACTTGGAATAATCAACAAGTCTCTCTCAGGAGTTTGAGGTCCACCATCTGGAGCAGCAGAGAGACTCTGGCCCTCTGTCAATCAGGGCAGCTCAGGCCTGAACAGGGTCTAGACTGGACCATGCATGAGCCAGTTAATAGTCTGAACCATATGTATGCCCCGGACCTAGTGAAAAGTTTGGCTCCTGTGCCGACTCTTGGCATCTGCTATGCAAGGCATTGTCAAGATGCTAACCTTATTGGCCAGGCTTTGACAACTGCATCTCAGCAGCATTAAAAGATAATGTAGTCTTGTCTTTTACCGTTCTTTGTGTCATGAGTTACGTGTTACATTGCTATTATTTACCTTATTTTTTTATTTTCCTGAACAACGTTTGTCCGTTCAGCACCTGTTCTGGTTTTTTTATCATCGCTCCATCTCATCAGTTCAGCCTCTTTCCACTCCTCTCCCTCCACGTTTCCATGTGCTCGCTCTGCACGTTCCCACCTGCACCCATAATCCACTGCATGCACTTTCGGTCTGCTTCATTTGTCCTGATTTCAGACAATCCTCTCATAGCCTCAACTAACAAGGTGAATTTTAATCATCCATTATCACTACTTAACCGAGCCGCCGTGGCACATGTCCAAGTCAAAGGTCACTCTTTGTTCCAGCTTTGTGTGTATTCACATCAGCATGGCTGCTACTGTCCTTTGATAGAGTCATATATATTGTATTTTGTTATCATTTCAATGAAATGTGCTATTTTGAGCTCATGCAACAGTAAAGCTGTTTATATTTATACAGACTAGTCAGGATTTAGTCTCAACGCAAAACATCTTCAGGATCCTACAGTAAGTCTTCGATCCATATTATTCACTGTATACATTATCTTGGTGGTCTTCCACGTTTTTATCTACCTCCAGGGATTCCTTCAGCTCCGGCAAATTATCAGTCAAGTGATGACACACATAAAACCCTGACAGGTACCGTGTGCTCTACCAAGATTGTATTGATCCACCGGCCATTCATGCATAGGCATGCAAGAGAGTGAACATTTTAATATACCGTGTGCTCTGCGTGTTTTACGGTAATGGAGGAGCTCACATGGAGTGTGAGGAGCCTCATCAGGGCTGGCTTGTTGTTTATTTTTATACTCACAGGAGTTTTGAGATTCAGTCCCACCTATGTGCTGTAATGAAACATAAAAATGTTGAGTGTCAACTCTACTAATGAGTACTTAGATCATTGATTTCTTTATAGATTGCCTACAACACACACGTAGATACACACTACAACAAGAGGTCTGTCTTGGATCCTGGTGAGGTTGCTGCCTCTGGCAAGTTTACTAAAAAAATTGGGCATCCTGTTTGATGATATCAGGAAATATATTGTGAGACAGCGTTCATTAGTCAGCCATCAAAGTCTTAACATTAATATCATTGAGGGTAATGCTGCAAATGAACGAGCAGCATTACCCTCAATGAAAATGCTGCAAATGAACGAGCAGGGCTGCTTTAATGCAATATTAGGTTTTAATGATTTTTTTTTTTTTGGTGTTAATGTGAGAAGGTACCTTGAATTGTCAGGTATATAATTTGCTTGGATAGGCTGAAAACACACAGTTCAGTCAAGTTATTTTAACAGATCCTCAGTTAATTTCCCAGAAAATTTACAATATAACAGTACATAAAGATACTGTGGCACAGGAATACTCAAATCTGGGTGGGTTTTCTCCAGGTACTGCAGCTTCCTCCCACAGTCCAAAAAAATGCAGGTTAATTGGTGAGTCTAACAGGTGGGAATTTGAGCATGAATGGTTGTCTGTCTCTATGTGTCAGTCCTGTGATAGTCTGGTGACCTGTCCAGGGTGTACCCTGCCTCTTGCCCAGTGTCGGTAGGGATAGGCTCCAGCCTCCCCGTGACCCCAAACAGGATAAATGAATGAATTAATGTATGAATCTTTGGTCAATTCAGTGGTTTCTGTTGTCTTGTTACAGTAGGACATTACTTACATGGCACCAAGCTACTTTCATCAGTGACATCATCACAGTCCTGGACTGCAGTGGCAGCAGCTGCTTTTAAGAATGCTTTGCTGTTTTGGGGGAATGCTCTTGGGGGTAATCATTGTCAGGGCGGTTGCCATGCAGCATCTTAATCTTATACTATCGGTACAAAAGAGATTTCAGTGTGAATCAATTTATTTTCCCTGTTAATCAGAAAATGTTTTGGGGGGGCACCCGGCACAGTACTGGGGGTCAGTATTACTACTGTAGCATAAAATAACAACAGGCATTCTGCAAAGGGCCTGTGAGGCATAATTAAGCCAGACCACAACAGGGAGCATTTTGGCTCTAATCAGATCTGAGTGGAATATTATTTGAAAAATGTTTTGGCTACCTGGAGTCTTGTTTTTTGGGAGGAAGGGACAGTATTGCTCTCCGTGACCCTACATCTGAATTAACCTTGTATAACCGTACCAGTCAGATAATCTGTTGTACATAGCGTTAGAGAATTCAGACGTGACCCAGGTCTTTTTCTTAAAACCTGTGAGAATCTCCAAGCAGAGCCTGTATTACCAAAAGAAGGCTTTTATCACACAGCGTCTGCGATTTTCTCCACACAGTGCGGTGCTGAAGACAGAGGACAGAAAACATACATTTCTGTCAAGTTATTTTAACAGTTACCTTGCCAGAAAATGTAGAATATAAAATGTATAACAGTATTGTAATGTGAAATTACGTACGTGTTGTCTTGTACATTACTGCTTCCAATTTTGATACAAAGTTAAAAAAATATGTAACTGTCTTTGTAAAGTAAGGTAAAGGTAAGGTGGTAAAGTAAGTGTAGTTGTTGGGTCCACTGAGCGCAGGACTTTGACCCAGGACACTGGTGCAAATTCAAATGGCAAACATTTTGTTAGCTGATGCTAACAACAGCAGTCCCAGTAAACCTTGACAATCACTGAGACATTAAGCCTGACACCTATCACTGTCTGCACCACAGTAACGCCATTGTTAATATGAGGCAGTGTCTTGAATTCATCTGCCGGTTTAATTCAGCTTTAATTCATCCCTCCTAAAATCTCCTAAAATGTGATTGGTAGTTGATAGCTGGTGGTCACGGAACACAGAACAGTGATGGGAATCTGAGTTGGATAGAAAGCTGCTCGACAGACTCAGGTGTGCCTCATATGTGACGGCTGAAACTTACCCAGAGCCACCTGGGACAGATTGAAGGCGATGTAATAACAGGAAGGAGAGGATATTGTACTGTGGATTGTGATACAATATGATAGAAAACTATACAATAAATCTTTGTCTGCTTTAGATGATCTATTTTAGAAGAATTCACAAGTGCACACAACCCAAGAACTGTTATGAAGATACAAGAACGTAGCTAAATTTTGTTTTTGTGGCATCTTTATCTTTCACTTTTGTCTCTTACCTCATCAGCATTCTGTACATCACAGTTGAAAATGTATAAGAGTATTAAGAAATGATGATAATTACTGTAGTGGTTTGTAAAATCGGAGCCTGTTCTCACTCCCAATTCATCAAATGCCGCCGCTTTGTCAGTGATGTTGCTGTCAGACACCGACACAAAGAGGAACCTTTCATGGTGGTATCAAGCACGTCAGGCATCGGCCCAAGTTGTCCAAAACGCTGCTGTGTCAGTGGACGTCGGTATTAGACATTGGAGGACAGAGGTACACCTTGTGGCAGTATGATACGCACTGAGTGACGTCATTTTGGAAAGCCAACAGCACAAATATAAAGAGCTAAAAAGTTCTTTTAGGGAGGTCAGGAGGGATGGTGTATGGGTCAAACAAACTTTGGACTTTCACCCAGGAGTCTGCTGTTCATTTCCCGTGATAATTGTAAGCCAAACCATGTTTTTTTTTTGTTTTGTTTTTTTTTTTGCTAAACCTAACCACATGCTTTTGTTGCCTAAACCTAAAGAAATAAACCCTATAAACCAAGAGTTATACCTACTTGTAAGTTTACTGTAAAACTTCAATTAAAAGCCCAGTCCCAATTAAAGGCTCAGTCTCTTTTACTAGCCAGGTGTGGCTACAAATTTTGACCAATAAAAGTATTTGAAGAGTTGGGATGGGAAGCTAATGAAAATTTAGATTTATAATAATTATTGTCTTGTTACAGAGTCAGATTTCTGTGTTTTGATAAATGAATCACCTCCTCAGATGTTTTTGAATATCATCGACCATGATGGAGCCGCTAGTACTGGTTTGTGACAGTAACATAATAAATGTCCTGCTTTATTGCGTCCTTGGGGAAATTCATTTTTATATAAGATAAGATGAACAATGTTTTAATATCTGACTGTGTGTGTGTGGGCGCGTACACGAGGCAGACCTGTTTTATGCAAGCACTGAAATGCTGAAAAAGAATGACACATTTGCGGTCCTTGAAAAACAGAGGTTAAGCTGTGAGGTCTTTTCAAAGACCAGTTGGGCTCTTTCTCTTATTCTGTGAAGACCTTCACAAGGCTGCCTGCCTATTCACAGACGGAAAGCCCACACGTATTAAAACATCAAAGCCTGCTCGGTGCTATGTTGAACTGTGCAGAGATCCATGAGTCGCTGTATTTTCTTGCTGTCGATACGTGCCTTGAATATATTAAGTGGGAGAGAGGGCGAGTGAGAGGGATGAATAAATAAGTGAACTGGGTTGGAGGAAAGAAACGACCAGAGCGGTTTTCATTCCATGTTCCTTTTAAATCTTTGGGCAGTAAGAATCGGATAAATTAATAATAACATAAGGTTTGGTTTGCTGTCTCCTCCCAAACACCACCACTTTCCTATGGGTGCCCCCCCCTCTCCCCTTGTGTATATTTTTGAAAATCGCCTTCATTGCTACAGACTGCTTCAATAATTCACATGAAAGTTTTTAAAGTAGATGATCTCTCAGTCTGCGAGGAGCTGCAGAAATAATAAAAGTTTCCTATGTTGTCTGATGTTTCCTCACAGCGCACCAGTGTCAGTAGGTATAACCCTGACGGTAAAGACAAATACAGCTACAGTGTGAACACATATTGATTCTGCAAAGGGCCGCAGAGGCAAAAATTAATTATTTTTACAGTGAAAATAAAAGCAAACCATTTTGGCTCCAAGCTGCTGCTGGAAAAAGTGTAGGGGACCATGAAGGAGAGATTTCTGGCTCCTATCAACCTCCTCGTCATATTGGACCCAGGTCTTCCTCATGAAACCTGTCGGGATCTCCGCGCGTGATACACTATAAGCAGAGCCTGAATTACGAAGAAATGAATATTTTTATCTCTCCTTCTCTCAGCGTCTGCGATTCAAAATTCTGCACACAGTTTGATGCTAAAGACGGCGAGCTTGTTATTGTGCGAGAGTCCTGCTTCAAGCTATGAATACATCAGTGTGGACAGGAGTTTGTTCAAGCGCTCTTAAAGATCAGGGTTAGTCTCTGAACCACCTACAGTCCCCCACACATCCAAGACGAGTCTTTGTAAATTCCTGCTACTCACTGCAGAGTATAATGTGCAACTTTGCTGAGCTACATAGTCATTAAAAAAATGACATTGACTTGACTGGCCCTGGCTGGTAGTTTCTATTCTCTTGCCAGACAACACTATAATGGAGCTTCTGTAGAGTCTTTAGCACTGAAAGTACAGTGGTAGTAAGAGGTAAAATATTTGAAAAAGTCTCATAGAAAATTATTGACTTAAGGTTAACTCATTTTGATTGTATCTTATAAGTTTCTATCAAATCTACAAAATGGTTTTTATGATTCAGAAATATAAGTGTCGAATTTCAGCCAATGAACCTCAGAACTTTAAAGCAGTAGTCTGCCATTTTGGGAGACATGTTTAATTACCATTAAAGTTGCTGTCTTGGTTTTTCTCATGAAACTCCTTTGACCTCCTAACAAATATCTGGTCTTCTACCAAATCATTTAGAATATCAGCTTTAGCCAGAATGGAAAGGAACTCTCGACTTACAAAAAAAAAGATATGCAGAGAACTGTGTTGATACTAAGTCATGAACAGAGGAGAAAATCCTGCAGAAACTTTAACACCTTCAGGAGTGTGTGTGCTCTCTTACTCATATTACTCTACTACGTGTCCTCCGCATGCATCTGTTACGTGTGCTGTCCGTATGGATAAAGAGATGAGCATGTGTAAGTGTGGGTACAACAACCTGGATAGCAGAAGGTGCTCTTCAGCCAAACAGCGCCCTGCTGTGAGAGCATTAACAGCTATAAGGAAGGAGGTGCACATGAACGTGTTTCTCAGCTCACGGCATGTTTCGTTAACAGAGGCGGGCAGGTCGAGCCTCTCATTTCTTCTCCCTTCAGATGAATGTGAGCAATATAACACTATCGCCTCCTCATATGGAATGGGTTACTGTATATGTTCATGTATGAAATTGCTTCTACAGTAGGCTTGTGCGTGCCGTATAGTAACTCCTGTCAGAGTGACAAAAAGCACCTCTGTTCACCCCGCTGCTGATGTTGCAGATGAGAGCCTCAGAGCTTATTTCTTGGAGAGAAAGAGAAGGAGCCAGAGAGAAGGAGGAGGAGGAGGAGGGGACGGAGAAATGGAAATAGGCATAAACATGGAAATATAAATAAACTGCAACCTCTGGGGTTCCACCACCCACCCTCTCCTCTGCTCTGCATCTGCTTACACCCCCAGTGAACTTTGTTATTTATCCTGTTATTTGCTATTATTATCATGTTTTTATCTCCAGTCCGATCCTGTTCCTGCCGTCCCTGTAAATGCTGCAGGTAGCTGGTAAGGTCAGGGATGTTGGCCCTGTTTTAAGTCAGCCGCTGCTGCTGCTGCTGCTGCATCCTCCTCTCTGCCTTCATCTCTACATCCTCCTCCTCCTCCTCCCTGCCTGAGGGATACTCTGATTAACACTGTTTCTGTTTGTATGTTAAATATACCAAGGGAAGCCTGGACTGGACACAAAACAGTGTATAATTATCTTTGTAATGAACCACAACACCAAAGCAACTGTACCGTCCACACACACAATAATACACTCAAACACACACCATAGTGTGTAATGCCAGCATGAAACACCTGTTTTATTTCACACAGGTTTCACACTCTCATTTTGCTCACAGTCTGCTCTCCACTGCAGAGCTGCATGATAAAATTTGCATGTTCTTCTTAAGCCAATCAGGACAAAGCCCAGGCTTTCCCATGGCGCCCATATGCCGACAAGCATATAGAGTTCGAGCTGGAGGATCCATCTGTGCTCTGAGGTTAGTCACAATGCACACCTTTCAGTCTTTGTTGTAGTGTGTATCGGTGCATGAAAGAGCTCTGCTCTGTGCAGCCTGCAAGTGTGCTAAACAGCGGGGGGGCTGACATGAAAACCCATGTCGTCGTGCTTCAGCCTTCCACACGTGAGCAAAGTGTGAACGTGACGTGCGAGACATGATGTGTTACAACTGTGATGCAGTGTAGTTAACTCTCCTCAACATCTGTCAGAACTTTTGTAGCTCTCAAATGTCACCTGAAGAAGAAGGTGATCATCCGTATCTAAAAATTAAGTCAGCGTGGGTTTTCTCCAGGTGCTCCAGTTTCCCCCCACAATCCAAAGACATGCACGTCAGGTTAATGGGTGACTCTAAATTGGTAGCATGAATGGTTGTCTGGCTCTATGTGTCAGCCCTGTGATAGTCTGGCGACCTGTCCAGGGTGTACCCCATCCCTTTCCCAATGTCAGCTGGGATAGGCTCCAGCCCCAAGGTAAGCAGTTGCGGGAAATAAATGAATGTGAGCATAATCACCACAGGCTGGTGCCCAAACACTGCACGTTCTCTATTGTAAAAGCTCCGAGTATTTCTTACGACTTTGCAGAATACACAATAAAATATTACTTTAATAAAAATCTCAGGTGAACGATGCTTTCAAATGCTTTAAAATTGTATGAAGAATTTAATGCTCCTTTGTGCACTGAGACCATTTTCAAGCCCATTTAGCACTTAAAGCCTTCTCTTAAATTATCTCCTAAAACTGCACTGTCATCCAGCTAAACACTCATGTTTTTCTTTGATCCCGAAAAGTTGACAATTTAGAGTTCCAAGGTTTTGACATGAAGCCACCAATTTGTCATTTCCTCCCTGTGGGGCCCCCAGAGAGACGCTCAGCAGCCGCTAAGTTCACCTTTGCTTCGGGCCAGCTCTTATCTGAAACACTCAGAAAGATACTTTGTGTCAAATGGGTTTTTATTGTGAAAAGGTTCATATTAACAAAGATAAAAGTGACATTTATTCAACAGTTTTGAAGAACTGTAACTTTCTGAAGTTTTTCTGTCTCATAAGACTTCCTGCTTCATTTTCTAATCAGCCTCATGTTCTGTGTGCACGTTATGACTGTATACTTAGGAGCCTTGTGGTTGCAGTGATTCACAGTTGTTGAAAAACCATCTCTGCAAGATATATTGTCTATTGAAAATGTGTTGGCCTTCAGCGTGGCTCAAGAATGGGCATTCATAGAAAAATCTGGTCTCATTTTGGACTGACGCACCCGCCGATCAAATCCATACTTATGATCCACTTAAGTTTAACACAGTACGAGATGAAGTAGTCCATGTATTTGTTTTCTTGGACTGTTGGGTAGCCAGGCTGAGCTCTACATGGTCCTGCAGCTACCCTGATTTGTTATCTGCAAGGAGTGTTTCACAAGCAGAGCGTTTGCCTGCTTCATTTTGTGGTCATGTGTCCTTGATATTTGTATTTCTACTAGGGCTGCCCCCACCTACAACTTTTCCTAGTCGACCAATAGTCATCATTTAGGGCCATTAGTCGACTAGTCGCCTGCATGTTTACAATATTAATTTGATTATTAAATGATA
>JAPZEB010000009.1:18647435-18668187 GCA_029783705.1 Chaetodon striatus | reverse complement strand
CTCCACAGGACACAAAAGACTGCAGTCTTAAATACAAACCTTGTTTTCTTTACTACTGCTACTTATATGACTTTGGAGGAAAATGCGAAAGGGCTGACTTCTATTTTTTTTTTTTTTTTTTTTTTAGTTTGTTTTGGAAGATAGTTTGATCAGTAAAATTGTAGAAGTAATGAAATGGTCACATTGGATATTCACTTTATGGGCAAGTTTTGGAAGCCAAATGCAATGTAGAAGGCCAACATTTTTATTATAAATTTACTTGCCCTCAAATGGACTTTACTAAGTAGAGACCTCCCC
Organism: Chaetodon striatus; assembly: GCA_029783705.1. Classification (NCBI taxonomy): domain Eukaryota; kingdom Metazoa; phylum Chordata; class Actinopteri; order Chaetodontiformes; family Chaetodontidae; genus Chaetodon; species Chaetodon striatus. The sequence goes on along the minus strand of JAPZEB010000009.1, from coordinate 18,667,890 downwards.
CAGTTATGCTGCCCTTGGTTAACCCCCCTCCCCTAAGCCTTGAAACAAAATGTTGAATAAAAGACTTTTACAGTACTCCTGCTTGTATTGATCCTACATAAATACTGACCATGGAGACAGGAAACTGACCCTGAAACTTAGACTGGAGGGAATTTTATAGATCTAGATAATGAAGAATGATTGTGCTACATCCTGGTTACACTGATTTAAGAGCTGTGGGCAATTATAGTTTTCCTTATCAGTTATTTTCTTGATTAACTGATCAATCATTTGGTCCAAACTTAGCAGAAAATAGTGAACTATTTCTTTAAACCAAGGTTGGCGCTCAGTTTTCTTGTTTTGTGTGACTGTAGCTTTTTAGTTTGTCATGGATGGCAAACAAAAACTTGCAAAAAGTTATAAATTAAGAGGCTGAGACCATTTAAATGTTGCTATTATTGTTTAAAATAAATTACTTTTATGATTAATTCATTCCAAAAATATTTTTGCAGATTGATTTTCAGTTAATCCGTTAATTGACAAAGTCTTTTAGCTCTGATTTCAATCTGTGAAGTAAAATGTTATATATTATAAAATTACTGAGGGACATGATCCAGTCATTATTCATATGAATTATGCATCAATTTTGTGGTAACATTTATCCAGGTTTTTTTTTTATTGACAGAATAAACATGTACATAACGTCAGATAAATATAAGCACGTAAACAGAGCAAGTATGAATGATGTGAGTACATATGAAGATTATAAAATGACAGTATTTAAAGAAAATTACATGGAAAATTAACCTGCAAAGTAGAAAAAAAAAAAGGCGCACAATAATACAGAGGACAAAAAGTATATTTAGTTGGAGGATTCTTGGAAAAAGGTTGGGTAATTTTCCAAAAGCTTAACGCTTTTTTGTCTGGTTTTTAATAAACAATTAAAAAAGTTCAGATTAAAAATAGATTTTAAAAATAATTAGACAAGACAAAAAAATTAGGAAGTGATTTAGAGAATTTCTGTTTGTGAATAAAAAAGTTAGCATCAAGAATAACAAAATTTATTTGATATTATCTGGATTATCATACTAAATAATATCCCTAAGGTTAAAAGAGTGAACAAAATTAGATGTTTCAAAGAAGTGAGATTTTGTCCAATGATCTGTCCAAAAGCTTTTGTGTATTTCACAATCAAATGAAATATAATATGCCCAGAAATATCTGTAAACCCTGCAATACAACAATTAGCAGGGTATATTTCATATTAAATTTTAAGATGTACTTTTTCAACCTTATTTAAGAAAGGTAAGAGGTTAAGGTAAAAGCCAAGTTCTTCTCCACTTTATATCCTCAATTTTAGACCTCCAAACAACTTGCCTCCATGTACAATCTTATTCTTTATTAGAAAAGTTTGGCAAATATGGTTATTGTTACATTTAATATGTTAGCTTGATTCAATTCAACATTAGTAAAGGCTGTGTTACACTAATCTGAACATAATTTAGGTGGCTTTTTTACAAATGTTAATAATCCATCTGAAATAGAGCCAGTCAAAGAATAAAAAATATCTGAAATGAATTGGAAAACTGTAAAGAAACATTCACTGTTGTGTTGGGTTACAGTAGTGCTCACTGGGATGGTGTTTGTGTGGGTGTTAGTCTTGGCCACGCATATTACGTGATGACGTAGTGTTTTACGTGCCGTACGTAGCGAACCAGCTTGTCTATATACAGCGAAGGCTATTGTGTTTTCTTGTCGGAGCAGAGAGCGTTGAGCTGAGAAGGGGCAAGGAGAGGGACCAAACGAGTCTAGGGCGTATTTTTTTTATATTTTGTTAACAGTTTAGCATTACTGAGGCAGCATAATGGCCGATAAAATGGATATGTCTCTAGACGACATTATCAAGCAGAACAGGCAGCAGAGAGGTGGAGGCCGCGGTGGAAGAGGTCGAGGCCGCGGCGGTTCAGGTGGCGGCCGAGGAGGAGGCCCTGGGCGTCTTGGAGGCGGCGGCGGCGGCGGAGGATTTGGAGGCCGAGGCGGCGGATCCGGCCCCATGAGGAACCGACAGAACCTGAACCGCGCTAGAGGCAGACCAACGCCTTACAGCAGGGTATGAGAAAATTAGAGGAATGGGCAGAAAAAGGAAAACCCTTCGGCAAACCTGAAAATGCCTGGTTAACATCCTTCTATTCTCCAGCAGGCTTGCTAGCTAACCCTCTAGCCAGCTTGCTAGTCAAGCGAATAAATGTTCGCGATAACCGCCGAGTTTCCCTCGGGGGGAGCTCTATGGTTTGCGGTTAAGCATTTATGGAAGTTGTAACGTATTCATAATGTGTCCCTTCTCCCACAACCCGTATGTTACATCATTTTTTGTCAAGAGGAGGCCTTTTGGAGAGAGTGAACGCGTTAGCCATATTTTGGCTAACTAGCTAAAGTTGGATCGTGAAGGCCTCGGCGGCGCCATTTTAAGTTAGAGCTAGTTGCCAACGATCGATAAGAGAGCTTTCCAGCCCAAGTGTCCAAATGATGGTGAGAGGAAACCACGTCAACGAGAAATTTCACCCTCAAATGATTTTTTTCCATCACTTCTTGGAGCATAGTTTTTGTTCTTGTCCCGGGGCAGCGACCAGGCGGCCTTTGTTCGGGAGTGGCTGGCGGGTTTCACAACAAGGCCTGTTTGGGTGGCTTTTCAACCGGTCTGGCTGTTACTTGAGGATGGATCAGTGGACTTCAACCACCCTGTTAGTGTTCAAATAAGGCAAACCTTCACTCCTAAAGTGTGAATGAGTATTTAGACGAGCCCAACAAAACCCCAATCAAAATGGCGTGGTCTCAAAATGGACGCTCAGATAATCCACGCTCGCATAGAAGGGATAGCTGGCCCTTATCTAGTTGTTTTTTCAGATCCATCCTCTCTCATCTCATGGACACTTCCCCTTCACGAAAGCCCCTTTCGTGGCTTGGTAAAGAACTTTGTGTCGGGCCAGGAAACACGGTGCAGCGCTGGAGGCAACACTGCTTCAGATGGCGACCCCCTGTGTACCCGAGGATCATATCTGGAGAGCCTTTGGTGGAGGCGCAGATGGCAAGAGAACAGTGGGCAATATTGGTAGCTAGCCAGGGTGGGCAAGTTGTTCAGGGGTTAGTATAGAGATTGTGGTTGGGTATGGGATGATAAATCAGTTCTGATGTAGTCATACTGTAAATATGTACAGTCTCAGCCTAAACTTCATTTTTAGATAATTTGTATACAGTGTGTACATAGAAGTGATACAACACATCCCCTTGCTGTTACAGTTCAGTTGTCTGTCCTGTGTGTGTGTGTCCACCTCTGTCTGAACTGATTCACTTTGCTTGTAGTGATGGGGTGGGCAGGGAACATTTGGGGAGCCTCTTGGGGGGAGCTGAGCACCCTGGCCCTGTTGGAAGTGGAGCCCCTGCTTGCCCCAACACCCAGCCGTGTGGACTCTGTGATTGACAGAGGCAAGGGGATCCTGAAGTCAGCAGGTGCGTTGTCTTTCATCTGTTGCAGCCTAAACAGCTTCCAGATAAGTGGCAGCATGACATGTTTGACAACGGCTTCAGCGGCTTCAGTGGCCATGCTGGAGGTGGCGGAGGAGCCGGCGTGGAAACTGGAGGGAAGCTCCTCGTCTCCAATCTCGACTTTGGGGTCTCAGATGCAGACATTCAGGTACTTTGATTTTTACTTTACACATTTGTGTTTGTTTGTGGAGCATGTTTGATATAGGTTGGTGTGATGGGAATAGCAAATGAAGTCGTTCTTTGTGTCCCACAGGAACTTTTTGCTGAATTTGGGACTCTGAAAAAGGCTGCAGTTCATTACGACCGATCAGGAAGAAGCCTGGGAACAGCAGATGTCCACTTCGAACGGAGGGCAGATGCTCTCAAGGCCATGAAACAGTACAATGGCATCCCACTAGATGGTATGCCTCAAACTCATATCACATGCGTCCTGTCCTCTTGCTTTGGATTGTAGCTGTACAAATGTATTTGTGATCATTTTTAAAAATTGTGATAATCATTTCTGTATTGATGATGATCTAAGATCATCAGTAATCAGTCTAGCAAATGACTTGACTGTTTTAGCACTAATGCTGTGCCAAAATTATGAGATTCATGATGTTTTTGTCTCTCTAGGGCGGCCTATGAACATACAGCTCGTCACATCACAAATTGACACACAGAGGCGACCTATGCAGGGGTGAGTGTTCCTGTATTTTATGTTTTTTAAGCAACTTGACTCAGACACGGTGGACACAGTGCGTGATGGTTCATCTTGTTTTCAGTCTGAACAGAGGCGGCGGAGGCATGAACAGAAATCGCGGGGGCAGCTTCAGAGGAATGCAGAGAGGCCGTGGAGGACGTGGTTCAGGTGGTGCTGGAGGAAGAGGCCGGGGTGGCCGCGGCGGTAGCGCCAAGCAGCAGCTGTCAGCAGAGGAACTCGACGCACAGTTAGACGCCTACAATGCCAGGGTAGGTCCACCTGTCAAGGCAGTTTCTGTCATCAGTTAACAAACTGCATTTTTCCAGCTGTCTAACTTCATTCTCGTTTTGTTTCTCAGATGGACACCAGCTAAGAAATTCAGCTCCTCTGGGTTGTCGTCCCTTCCTGTCTGCACAGAAGGGTGGTTGTTACAGATGTGCAGAATATTTTACACTTGGTCGTCTTCTGATGTGATTGAAATTATTGTTCCAACCTCTTCTTTTAAATGCTCCGAAGTGTTTTTTACCAGTATTTTTTTTTTTTTTTCTGATGAAAATGGTTTTGGCTGTAGGTTAATGTGAATTGGGTTTTCCCAGTTCCAACTTCTACCCTGTAGTTTATGACACTTGTAATAAAACCTACAGTGCATATTAACCAAATACTGTCTCTGTTTGTGACCTCATATCTGCTTAACCATCCAGGTTTTGAAAGCCCTAAAATCCCCCAAAAAACCTGCAGTTGGTTTTGTACTGAACTAAAATGAGATTTTATTATTTGTAATCTTCAAGTGTTTTAGCTGCTGACACCCACCAAATATATACTGTGTGTTGCTTTGAATCAAGTTATTGTCACAAGTAAACGGGTGTGACATCAAGTTTGAGATTAGATCTTAAACTGTTTCATTGTGTTGCATTTTCCTGTTTATCTTTTAGAATAAACAGTGCTAATGTGTGATCCACATCAGTAGGTGTTTGTGATACACAATGGTGGGTTTTTGTTTCGTCTTCACAACTAATTGTAGTACATGCAGGACAATTTGGAACCCACAATGACCTTATACTGAAACCAATGCTTGTCCACTGATGCTGCTAAATTAATTTTAAATCTGTAAAATGATCCATGTGGTGGCTGAGCAGTGTAAGTTATGACTGCACATGCCACCTTAATGCACTACCCATCACAGCCACTAGGTGTCACCCTGCTCAATACCGGTATCTTCCATATACGGTCATCAGAGATGTCAAACTTTGAACCGACCGGTTTCTCAGATGAACTTCTCGGTACCTACTCGCCACGCCTTCATGAGCTGAATCAGTGTACCGCCTCAGTGAATAAGGAACTTGTGCAGCTGGCTATAGACTGCAGGGGAATTTCAGTTCAGGGAGAGGAGCCAAAATGAAGGATGAAGTGAAGTGAGCAGAGTTTAACATGTTTAACCCCTGCAGGCAGGACTTATGAGTGTGTGTCTCTGCATGCCCACGCGTGTCGTTAATACATCTGTGGTGTCGTTAGCGCGATTTTCCCGGAAGCGTGTCGAAAGACAAAGGTTTAGATTGTAACCACGTACTGTTTCCGGTGTGGTTTTCACAATTAAAGTTTTAGTTCAACTGGTGTGAAAACACAATGACATGCTTGTGTTCAGCGGCGCTCTCTGCCTTACACAAAGGGGACACATCCCCAGACAATGACAAACAGGAAACACTGCACACAATTTATGTCCACAGGAATCAAATATCTTTTCTTATTCCTTTTGTTCATTGAAAATATCAATTGTTTGCTCAAGAGGACAAAATAACTACAAAGAAATACAGAGCAACCTCAAGAAAACAAAAAATGACCTTTAAGTGACACAAAACAAGTACAGGGAGACACAAAACAATCTAAAGAAGGCACAAAATGACCTAAAAGTGGCACAAAACAAATACAAAAAGACAGGAAACAACCCCAAGAAGATAAAAAATGACCTTAAAGTGACACAAAAAAACTATGAAAAGACACAAGACACAAATTACCTTAAACAACTACAAAGAGAAAGGGATCGACCTCTAGAAGACACAAAATTATCTAAAAGCAACACAAAATGACTACAAAGGCACGCAAAACAACTTCAAGAAGACATAAAATTACCTTAAAAAACTACAAAGAGGCACAAAACAACCTTAAGAAGACACAAAATTACCTACAAATGACACAAAATGACAACAAAGAGACACAAAATGACCTCAAGAAGACACAAAGTGACTTTAAATTGACACAAAACTATTACAACGAGAGACAAAAGTACCGTAAAGAGACACAGCAAGACCACAAAGAGACTAAACATTTACAGGAAACACAAAACTGAAAAAACTGACTAAACCCACCACAAACTCTGTGCTCCTGGCTCCTCTGTAGGACAGGTAATGGAACATTTTGCATATCTGCGTTCAGGGGCCATTGTCTCATGATCCACCCATAGCTGTAGCAAAGCCTAATATTTTATGAGATCGTTTTGTGTTTAGAATTTTGATCTGTAAAGTCCCCAAAGTAACCATAAATACATTTAAAATGTAGTGCAGTAAAAATGACAGTATTTCTCCCTGACATGTATAACAGTACATAAAATAAACATAACATAGCTTGGAAATAGTCAAGTAAATAATTCTACAATTGTACTCAAGTACATTCACGTAAGTAAATGTCGATGTGCCAAATGTCCAGGTATTAAAACACTTATTATTGTGTGTAACTGACTTTGTAACTGCTTTTATTTTGAAGGGGCTGCACCGGAAGTCGTCTCCCCGGTTAGCGGCCGTTGGCTCAGATTTTCCTCCGCCGCTTCACTTCACTCTCTCTCAGCACCATTCACAGGAGACTGTCCCAGCCAACCGGCGGTATAACGGTAAGAGTTGACCAAACACTCGCTAAACTCCTCGAATAACTCGTTTAACCGGTAAACGTTCACTTCGGAGGTGCTTTGGCGCAGTTAGCAAGTTTTCGGGCACTTAATAAGGAAGTATTAGCAAGTTAACGGTCACCCGTGAACGTGAGTTTGTGAAAGGGGAAATTTGTTTACCAAAGAGCAACTTCCTGCAGTCAGGCCTGCGCCTTTTTCATCTACATTTATCCTGTTGTCGTCGTAGTATGAGTGTATCAAACTTTTCACCTTTTAATTTATTGCTAAGTTATTAAAAGTTATTCGGCGGCAGTGAGGAGTGTACAGGCAGTCATTAGTTGTTCATTTCCGGGTGTTGAGGCTGACCTGAGCTGCCAGTGTTGGCCGTTAGGTAACAATTATCCATTGCATTTATGTGTTTACAGTAACTCTCACAATGAATGGATGCATTGACAAGAAGATTAGAAGTTTACCGAGAAGAACAAGTCAGTCTAGTGTAAAATGACTCGCTTGTCATGTGGCACATGATGATAACTTTCTGCCACTTCCTGAAACTAACTTCTTGCAATTTGAATTGGCCTGGAGGGCACACACCTTAAACCAGCCACCATTTTGGCGTTTCAAAGGCTTTCATAGTCAAGTGCACATAGGTTACACCTGCTGAGATCAAATGTGCCTCAAGAGATAGTCCCTCTTAATGTACTTTGTGTGTTGGTTAAGCTTTGTGCTCAGCTGAATGGCTGATAAGTGATTTCTCAAAAAGATCTCGCAGACTGTGAATCCTCCCTTTTCTTCCTGTGTGTGTGATAAACCTAAATACCATGGAGGATTTTTTTCCCACCTCTTCTCTAGGACTTGGATAACTTTGAGATGACACATTTCTGTCATGGCGTTTTAATTTCCCTCATCTCAACCTGAGAATTTGCAGCCTTGCGCTGGGGACCGGATGTCTCATTTTGCGGTTATTGTTTTTCTGGTTGACCTGGTTGATCTTGAGTAGGCCCTAGGAGGAAGAATACGCTACTAATGAATCAGCATGGGGCATTTTCACTGTAGGTATTTCTCTGACATAAGTATAAGCTTCCTACATGTTCAAGCAGCTCTCAGGGAGGAGTACAAGGGTCACAGCAGCAGGCCTGAGCCATAAAATGTTTTATTTATTAGCTAATTTTGAGAAAGTTAAGGTGTGTACATCCTGTCTAGAGTTTCTGAAGCATCAGATGTTCTATATCTGCTCGTTACAGCTTCACTAATGCTACAATTTATTTGCTTTGTCTATTAAAGTATTTGCGGCACCAGTGCACTTAAGTCTTTTTCAGATGCATGTTTTTCTTCTCATTGTGCAACGTTAGTGACCTCTCTGAGCCGACCATGACGAATCGTGTCAGTGGCCTTTTCTGTTTTAGCCTAGTGTCACAGGGGAATAGATTCGGGGATATTAGCCAGCTCCCCCACACACACACAGACCAGTATGAGCTCATAATGATCAGCCTCTCTCGCTTGCATTGTGTGGGCCTCCTTCAGCCTCAGGAGCACATCCTCTCAGAATTGGTGGGCGTCAGTGCTGGAAGAAGCCTTACATTTTTAAGTTTTCACAGCTAATTTTTGCCTTTAAAGCCCTCAGTTTGTCGAATTTGCACGCTTGTACCACCTGCAATATCAGGTTGTTGCCATAATTCTTCATAGTGAAGGGTCCGCCACCTCCACCGAGGCGGTTGCCCAGAGAGGCAGACCCGAATCTGGGAATAAGCCCTGACCTTTCAGCTGGCACCTTGGCTATCCCATTCACTGGCAGCTTCCTGCTGCTGCACGCAGGGATTTCTCACCAGCTATTTTTAAAGCTTCCTATTTGTTCTGGTTCTTCCTGGGATAGAGTCATGTTTTGTTTCTCTGTCTCTCACGGCCACGTCTCTGTGGCTCATTTTCTTTGTCATCAGATTAGTCTTCTTTACCGATAAAGCAGTTTCTGTGATGGACATCCTGCAAACCTTATCTTGGTTGTTATAAGGCTCGAGAGTTGATATCTTTTCACTTTATTAATAACCACAAGCTCATAAGTTGTCCAGCTTGTTGCTTCTCTAAATTCACCCCCTCTCTGCTTCTGTCGAAGTTTAGTTTCTCTGCGTTGCATCAGCTCCGCCAGTGTGCAACACTTCCTCAAAACTTAAGTATGAGTTGCACTACATCCTCAACTTGTTAGCACACAGCTTGATTTTATCTACTGTCATATTATCACCCATCCAGTGCCCTTTTTGCACTAAAATCATTACGGCCTCTTTTAAAAATGATTAGGTTGAGTTCAGCCTCACAGGTGGAATGTTAAGAAGATGAGCCGCGCTTTAGACTCACGCTTTGTGGTTAGGCGCTCAAAAGGATATGAATCATCTCGCCTGAAAAAGGAAGTTTGCAGTCATTTCTTGGCAGACAAAAAAGGCCAGATGCTAGTCTGACTTGCAAGCCACCCTGTCTTGAACCAGAAGCGCTACTGCTGCTATGTAGCCAGCCACTGTTAGTATAAATGCTTAGTGGTGTCCAGATACACGATATCTGTCTAATACATCACATGCTATCACAACTCGGGTTGCAGCGGTACACCATGGCATGATAATTAACAGATATCAAACTGTGCATATTTGCTTATCTACATTATTGAGAAAAATGCACATTGTCTGGGCATGCACATTTCCTTCTCGACCGCCAATCATACTTTTTACACTATACATACTACTGAAGTGTTTGAAATTTCTTTAAGGGTCATTTTAACGGAAAATAATCATTATAATTATGCTGTTTTTACCTCTTTAAACCTAAAACAACACGAATGTGATGGTGCAGATTGTTTTTTAAGTAACTACTAGCGCTGCTTTTCCAACTGAGTTTATTTTGAAGGACTATAAGCTGATATACATCCAATTGTATGCATGAAAAAAATGTATTATACAGATTACATATGAGTAGAGTTGATCTGACACTGATCAGGAAGTCCTCCGATACTCCCTAAAATGCTGAATCTGGTATCAGTGAGTACGTGAGTCGATGCACAGCTCTGATGACACGTAATTTATTAATGAAGTGGTTTCACACCCCAATAAAACAGTAGTTAAATCAATTCTTCTTTGCCACTTTGAAGCCATCGCATACACAGCAAGTGGCGCTGTGCAACCAGCGGCAACTACTGTTTTAAAGCGGCAATGATAGAATTGAGTTCCGGTGTCACATTACCTGGCAGCAAATTGTCAGCCTTTTGTCAGTGTTTCATGCTGCCAAGGTTTTTTTGATATAGTTTACCTGTTGTTAAACGTGATCCCCATTTATTTAAATTCATAAAAAAGGGGCCGCCTTTTTTGGATTCTCCTTTCACGGAGCAGGCATGCGAGAAAAATAGTTTTCTTCATGAAGTCAAAGCAACACGCAGTGACTGATTGACGATTGATTCCACTGGTGAAAAGGCAATGTGTGCACTATACAAGACTTTAGTTTCGAGGAGTGGCTCTCGTGTTGTCAATTACAACACCAGCGGTCTTACAAGGCATTTGAGGACACATCATGTATGCTGTTGTACATGTTTTACAAAGGGTTTTGACCTGAGCAACAACAACAGCAATCTTTTCACATTTACACAAGGTTAGCAGTTGAAAAAAATCAGCTAATGGTGTCAGATTATTTCTTGGAGTCAGCCAGTACGCAGGTTTAGGGATAGGAATCAATATCAGGAAGGAAAAAAACGAAATATCTCCACATATGAGTCGATGCATTTGCTGAAGGGATGTGCGAATTTCAACAGCCCCAGTTGCACAACTGTTGCAGAGTCAGTTCTTCGCAGCAACTTGACGAGGATCAGTTGATTTCAATCAATTATTCTTTGAAGGAAAACAGAGTGTGAGTGAGTGTTTCACCTTTACTTGATCAGCTTTTATCAAAGCATGGTGATAAGGGGACACTGAAGTGTGGAGAAGGCGTGTGGATAAAAGGGACGAATGCAAAGGTCTCTGGCAGACTCAGTGTTGCATGAAAGAGACTAACAGAGGCCACAGATCAAAGCAGCCATAGATCTGTGACTGACATCATCAATACGGACAATCTAAATGTCACTTCACAAAGGCTGCCAGTTCTCGGTTACTTTTAGTAAAGCAACTCATATATGTTGTTATCTCTGAGGTAAATGTGTGCAGTCAATCAGAGTATTAATCATCAGCTGTTTGCAGCTCTCAAATTTCAGTCGCCGTGGCTCTATTGTGCACCAACTACAAAGTTCCTGTTGGGTTTTTTCTGATGTCTGGCTGCCGTTTCCCTGCTGCGTTCTCACCTTTACCACACTGTTCCTCCTCCGTGTGTTGCTCCCTGTGAAGAGCCTGACTAGTAGCATCCACTGTATGATCAATGGCGTCAGAGAGAGCCCAGAAGATTACATCAAACAACAGTCTTACAAAGACAATGTAGGTCTGCCACTTTGTTTTCAGCTTTACTTAAACTCTGGTTAGGCAACAGTGAATAAATTAAATATAAATCTGTTATATTTATGGCTGTATTGATGGCTTTGTGGATGATCGTCAGTCAAACACGTAGCTCCTCTATTGTAAAACTATTTCTCTGGTACTTTTTATCAATCAGTGTATTCACGCTGAAGATCTCTTACATCTCGCACTTGTTGAAGATCAGATGTGATGCCAGAGATGCGTCATTAGTCACAGATGACTGATGACTTAGAGCTGATTTGTCTAAAGAACACTGCCTCCAGAAAACAACAAACATCCTGATGGACTCATCTCACCCTGCTCACCATCTGTTTGACCTTCTGGCCTCAGGCAGACGTTATCGGACAATTAAAACTCAAAGAGCAGACTGTTAAATGGTTTTTACCCCAAAGCCATTACTACACTGAGCGCTGCACTGAAATCACACAGCCAGTTATATTTAAAAGTATACTTGCATTGTGTGCAACAACTTGATTCATTTACTGATTTATTTTATGTGCAATAATTTCAATTTATTTAAAGTCCTGTTTTATTCTGTGCATTGAATTTCGTTGAATTTATTTACAATGACAAAAAAAGGAATTGAATCAGCTCAAGGTGACCAACTAGTTAACTAATGATTCCCCGGTATTCAGTGTTTTCATTTCTCTTAGTTGGAAAAGTCTGTGCGTAGGAGTCAGAATATTTATCAGTTGAAGGAGTACCTCACCTGCAAAATGACCATATGTGTATCATTTAAACCTATGTTATGTTGAATTCATGAAGGAAACATTGTTTTTCTTGCATGCCTCCATGGTGAACGGAGAATCCAAAAAAGGCAAACATTCTTCGTGAGTTGAAGTAAACAGGGTCTGCGTTTCACAACAACAGCAAAACTATTCAAAACATCTGTTCACAAACTCTCAAACAACTTGTGCTGAATATTTCAAGTCACATTTATCCAGTCGTTTGCTCAGTACCTCCCAAACACATGCATTTTTGCTAAAATGTTCAGATTTAAAACATGTCAGTACAAAAACAGTCTCATGCACAGCGTGTTTGAACTCTTCTCAAGCGGAGCACGTGCATGCCCAGGCACGCTCAGTGCTCACTACTCATGGGCAAAAGGGCTATTTTTTTTCAGTGTTTTAGCATAAATGCATGTGTTTGGGGATCAATGAGACTTGGATTGTGCTGCATGAGATGTGTGAGAGTGTGTAAAAGGTTGTTTTGATATAGCTGTTGTTAACCGTGATCCCCATTTACTTCAATTCATGAAAAAGGTTTATCTTTTTTGGATTCTCCGTTCACCGTGGAGGCATGTGAATGAAATAGTTTTCTTCATGAATTCAACGCAGCACGCAGTGACTAATTGATATTCAAGTGGTCATTATATAACCCATTTCTACGCTGATGCAGATGGATGGTCTCTTTACACACACACCTCCACCTCTGCAAGCCTGAATCATCCCACGGGGATTCCCTGAGCAATCCCTCGATCAGTTATCTTCAGCTACATTTGATGACCCTGATGACTCCCGTCAAAGAGAATCTTATTGATGTGGCACCACTGACACCTCCCAACACTTTCCACTCCTGTCCCTGAATGCCTCGTTAGTGTTAATCCCACTTTCTATAATCTCACTGCTCAGCGGTGTTGCTAAGGAACAGGCCTAAGCCGCTGCCAAGCCTGGAGTGTTTGTAAAACTTGTCTGCTTAGCCCTGTCAAGTTAACAGATTACCCTCCTATAGCAGAGCGCTGCATTCAGGACTGTGCAGGTGAAGGTTAGGACACTGAGGTGGAGAGGTTCAACGCCACGTCCAATGTTTGTTTGCATGATCTCATGACCTGTGTGCCGTCTCCCAGCAGGCTGAACAATGACAGGGCCTCTTCCTCTTGGATTAGTATGTTGCCAGTTAGCCACAGCGTGCATTGTTTGAGAAGAATTAACCAGAAAGAATGTGCATCATTATGAGGGTGGTGATGTCAATATTGTTTAAACTAATCCGTTTTACACAGTGCATGCATGGGCCTTTAATTTGCCGATCCAACAATTTCATACTCTGTTAAAATACCATGCATGACTGATGTGGCTGTGTGCAGACATTGCATGATACACTTAAAAACAAATTCTTCTCAATGTGCTGGTGGTTATGTTGGTAACTGATGCTGACAGTGAAATTCTGCAGGGAGCTGCTCGGTGTCATGCACGCTAAGCAATGCTATACTGTAGCTACGCTGTAAAAAGGACCAATATGCAGCTTGAATCAACACAACTCTGTAACTCTTGAACTTCCATTTACATTGCCTCATAAACTGTGTTGTCGTTTTGCAACTTCTGCATTTATTTTGGTCCTCATATTTCTGATCCTCCAGCGCCAGTATTACCCACTTTGTCTTCAGTGGGATATGATTTCTCAGAGCAGAGGATCCACTGTCTGCTAGCTAAGTGTCACTGTGCTCTGAATGACATGGGAAAGTGCAAGTTCAATGGAAATTTTCTATGTAACCAAGATTTTGCAGTACGGCTAAAACAGGCAAGCGGCAGTGCATCTGAGCCTCGGTGTATTTTGTGCAAAAAAATTCCAAACTCAGTCCAGTGTGAGTCATTGCCCAGTAAGAAACATAACTACCAAGAAACCTGCCAACAAACAATGCACATCTCCCAGAAAAATACTATTTTATGTTACAACAAACATTGGCAAATCTGCCCCTAATCCCAAATCATAAAAGTCCGGTTTTAGTATTTTTTTTCTTAAGTTTTGGCTATTACAGAATTTGTCTTAAATTGGAACCTGCCTAAAACCATTTTTTAACTGAGTCAGGAAATGAAAAGGAAATTAAATTTAATTCCAAGCAGCATAAAAAAAGTCTTAAAGTTAAGATGCCTTAAGCTGTAGGAACCCTTAATAAAATCTAAAGTTGGCAGAATTATTGTTTATACGTGCTGCATAACCGCTCCTCAACACATTGTGCTTGCACTGTGAAGAAGAGCGATTCTTATAAGAGACCTGATGAAATCAAGATGAGTGAAAATGGTTTAGGAATAAAGAGCGTTATAATGAAGAAGAGTCGTTGGAGGTGCTGCTCACACTGCTGTGAACCTCAGTGTACATTTTCTAAGTTAGAAAAACATTAAAACTAAATTGAGTTGTGCTGCAGCTAATGATTATTTTCATTATTGATTCATCTTCTGGTTATTTTTCTTGATTAATTGATGCTTATCACAGTTTCTCAGAGCTTAAGATTTTCACTTCACCATCATAGACTACTAAGAAATAACCAAATATTCATAATTAAGCTAAATCCACCCGCTCCACAGAGTTAGTGATTCGTCTGGCATCATGACATGACACAGTGATTCAGTGAGCACAGGGGAGGGACTAATGCCACCGTAAAGCTGTTGTCAGGTGTTGTCAAGCTATGCACCAGAACCAGTGAGGAATAATAACAGCGGCAACTGTTAGACAAGATAGACGCTGCTTTCGAGGCTGTTCCAAATAGACTTGTCTTCCTTAACATTGCCTGATATCGTAGTTTGTTTCACTTCACTCCGCTCCTCTCTTAAAACCCTGGAAAAACCAGTATGATGGCATGGGTGTTGATGTTGGACTCAGGCAGATGTGTCACTCTCTAGTGATTGGTTAGGGAAAATCGAATCCTCCTCCCCCACAGAAATCAGTTAGAGACTGAAGATGGAAACAAAGTGTAATAAGTTGGCAATTCTTTTCTGATATCAAGCAGCCACCAATTTAGCATTGCATCTTTAACATTGTCAGTCTCACAGCGAGCTGTTTAAAAAAATCTGACAGTGATGTGTGGAGTTTTCCTTTTAAGTCCTGCAGCTTTGCCCTGCATGGTTTTTAATTATAGCAGAAGCCTCTTGAATGTCTTTATGGACTCTACACGTCTGTATAGTGCAGCTCTCCAGACTCTACCTAACACAGGACCCACATAAGACCCAGCACTTCCTCCTGTGTGACATCTTGCTACGTGCAGTCACAATGCAGCTCAGTGCAGGAGAGTAGAGGAAGTGAGAAAAACAACCTGTTTCTTGATACTTCAAGAATGATATGACGGCATCGCTGTGTTATCTGCTCTTGTTTTCCTGTCTCCAGCTCTCTATGCAACAAGGAGCCTCTCACTCATTCAACACGAGCAGGAACACTCGTGCACAGCTGACCGACTATTGGCAGAAAAGGAATTTGTGCTTTTATGAGGGCACAGAGGCCCCATTTGGAAAAACGATGCTGTGTTCTCAGTTCCTGCTTGGCTAATACCCAACTGTATATGGCAGAAACAACAGAACAGAGAAGGGCGTTCGATCTGCAGGCGGAGCAACAAACCAGATTTTGTTGCATGTCTGTTTGCGGGTGTGTGATTTAGTGGTGTTCCTCTGATTACAGTGTGTTGGGGTGTTACTTGTACTGAGACGATCCACCTGTGTTCTGCGTGTGGTGCCTGTGTTTGCATTTGTCTGATTTGTTGGCTCGCCTGTAGTGATTCATGACCTTTAACTCACACGATAGGACAAATTTGCAACAGTCATTGAAGTGAGCCAGCGCATGTTAGGGGATTGTTTACACTAAGAAGAAGAAGTTTAATTTAATTAGACGTTAAAGGAGAAGCAGTTTGTTTATCACCTCATGTCTTCCTCTTTCACTTTAGGGCAGCTCCTTTTTCTGTACACAGATTTGTTCACATCAGTAACATCTAAGTATTTATCTTCTTGTGTCTGTTTACGCCCTTTAACATAACTTTAAGATAGTCTGACTTTTTCAGAGCAATAAATCCTCCACCTCAGTAGCTTTGGTTCCTGCTGCTTGGTTGAACTCACTCAAACAGGAAGTTGGGTTCTTTCAACATGTAAATGTCGAAAACATTCAGGATGAGAAGTTTGTGGGCGTAGTTGCCTGTCGACTGAGAGGGATGTTATCGTGAGCCACGAAAAGTACACTGTGCTGAATAATAAGTGAACTAAATGTGACCGACACCACAGCGAGTCGTGCTGTGTTTGACTCTATTCTCCTAATAACATATTTATGGCGGCACTGATTTTTGCCCAAATCAGGAAATGAAAACTATAACTACAAGCTTTAGACCGCTGTGTGTGTCTCATCGGTTCTCTGAGGAACACAGAACAAGTGCTCAGAGCAGCATCATCCAGCTGCCTCTTGGCTTTCGCACATGTTGATCAGCGCTGGATAGCTGCGCCCAGCATATGTGCACCAGATGTGTCTAATTGATCGTTTTTTTTCTCCACTGCATTTTATGAGTTTTGTAGCACCTCAATGTTCTCACAGAAACAAAGATGATGTCACTGTGTTGTTCTCTGCTCAGGATCAGCATCCTCGCTTCTAATCAGCAGTGACTGGTGTGACAGTGCAGCTGCGTGTACATGGCCACATTAGCGCTGCTGGTTTTTCTACTGTCTGACAGCAGTTTGTGTAGAGGAGAGACAAGTGAGCGAGAGGCCTGGAGCTCAGATAATCATCAGCTTTAAGACCACCGGTCTCTGCTGTGTGTCACTTCTCTGGCCCCGGAGATACCAGTTCCAGAGCCAAGAGGGCCAGGTGGTTACGTTTCCTGGCTCTCGTCTCTGCTAGTGTGTACATTTTGTGCGCTCACGTGTGCGTGATTATGTCTAAACATACACTGACAACAACACAATAAAACTGCCTCGTCTCTTGCCAAGAAGTAATGATAAAGTGTGAGCTTGTTGTGAGCACTTTATTTGACTTAGGAATCTTTTGTCGTCACGTGAGCCTGCTGTCTGTGGTCTAAACGATTCACAGCAATGTGTGACTGTGGCAGTTATCTCCAAACTTGAGCAAATCACACTGAAAATATCAGGATAAATTTATGGTAGATATGCACAGATTGTGAAGTACTAATGTTTAGAATAACAGTTTCGCCGATACTGATGGTTTTTTGTTGTTGTTGTTTTTATGTATGATTTTATTGTAATTTGTTCTGCCTTTTGTGCCAGGAAAATAAAGAAATCTTTATTCTAAAAAAAGTGATTAGACTACCTTTAAATGAGCCCAGTACTCATTTTTACTGCAGAGAGCTTCGCATCATAATAAAGCTTGATGCAACCTTAGTAAACAGTTATTTCCAGCCACTGGCTGCTAACAGCTAACTTTAACCAGCTCTCCTCCTGTCGATGTCAGCACAGATTTGTTGTTACGGTGTAGCATTATTAGTGGGAAAAACAATTGGGTATGTACCGATGAGTCAGTAGCGAGTTAAATGCATCTTTTCAGCCTGATAGAGTCCCGGGAAAGACCACAGTTTGCACCAAACACATTTTCTACTGTCCCTGTGATACCGTCAGTTTCAAGCCTGGTTTTTAGCCTGCACAAATTTTATGTGACAGAACGGATACACATCAGCCGCCATCTTATGTACCGATAGGCCGGTGGCAGTCAGTAAGGTGAATATCAGCTGATACCGACGTCAGGCTGATAAAACTATGCACCCCTAATAAACCACAAACACACAGTAAGAGGAACAGTGTGATTTATGGTGTTTCTGTCTACATGAACTGCTTCTATATACTGCTAGAGCCGAGGCAGAGGGAGAAGAAGGATGTCTACTAACCATGTGCTGCCTGGCTCCACATATAGGTCCGATTTCATTAAAGCAAAGTAAAGAGTAAAAAGGGAAGTGTTCTGTTGTGTGGACTCCTGCTGTCTGTCCTTATTACGTTGTTTTCCTGTTCTCTAACCTCTCTGCTGTCACTCTCTCGCTTCGATTAGCACACCATGGCAGAGCAGGAACCTACACCAGAGCAGCTGAAGGGGTTGGAAGTAGACGTTGAGGAGGAAGATACCAATCCCAACTACAAACCTCCCGCCCAGAAGAGCTTAGACGAGATCCAGAAGCTGGACGCAGAGGATGAGAGCCTGCGCAAGTACAAGGAGGCACTGCTAGGAAAGGAGGTTAAGGTTACAGCAGGTTAGTGATCTAAGTATCACTCAGAATCTTCCAGAACACATGCAAATGTAACTTCAGACATTAACTAGGGGTCGGCTGATCGTCAGCCTGGGTGAATATTAGCTGAATCAGAGCTGTGTTATTAACGAAGAGCTGTTATGCCCATTTTCAGGTTCATACTTGTGTTTAAGGTTTCTCCTTGAACATGCTTACATGCTTAAATGGTCAAAAACACTTAGGGTGTTTTCACATTTAGTCCTTTTTAACAAACGAACGCAGTCCTCTTAAAATGCACCAAGAAGTGGACCAACATAAAAGGGACTCAGTCCTTTTTGTGTTCACATTTTCAGTTCAGTTGAAAGAGGACTCAGGTCTTTTTCTGGTCAACTTCAGCTCTAATGGGGCCTCAGTCCTCTTTCTGGTCACACTATATATAATATATCTTGATACAGTCTTGTTTTTATTTTGACGTGGCACTGCAGTGCGGTCATGAAGCCCATTGCTTTCAGATGAACGTTAAATTGGAAGAAAACATCAGCCTTTCTGTGCTGTAGACTGTTGCCACATTCCTATTCCACATTCTACATCTGGAGACGTGCAGTATCTTCCGTGGACCAAACTACTCCTTGTCCTGCATCCTTGCAAGCGTAACAGGCCGACGTGCTTTCATCTGTGTTTTTCAAGCGTCCCCTCGCAATAGCATGTGATCTAGAGGGCTAAAGACTGTGGCAAAGAGCAAAGCAAACCTGGAGCGCTTTGTGTTCACAGTGAACGGCACTGCAGGCTTGAAGCGAACTGAACTCTGGTGGTCTGAGTTCAGTTCGCTTCAGAGTTCTCTTGGAGTGTTCAGAAAGCACAAAACATGTCAGTCACTCCTCTGAGTCCATTTAGAGGGTCAAAAAGTGTGAAAACACCCTTAATTTTCTTCACACTGTCTGTGCTGAAACACCTGTATTCACCCACTGTCTGAAACACTCCATTATAGTGCTTGTCTTGTGAAGCCCCCCTCCAGAAAAAGCCCACTCTCAGACACACCCAGTCACTCCTTAACGCTGCGGAGGAGTGGGGAACGTAGATGTAGAAACATAGATGCCTCATTGTCCACTCGATCATACATCAGCCGCACCGCCAAATTGGAGAGAGCAAAACACATAAACAGGGGAGCTGCAGTTTTTCTGAATTCAAAAAGTTTCACTGTAACTGATTGCAGTGAGTCATTTTAAGTTTCATGAGTTTATGATCCACGTGGGGCAGGAAAAAAAAAGCTCTGTCTCTGAGCGTGTGTTAGACTTAAATAAACTGAATTACTTATGTGGTGTAAAATCATTTATGGTCATGAGGAATTGTGAAAAGTCACATTTGTCAAGCGTAAATTTGACTTTCCTCAGTATTTGAACTTCTCAACTAGGTAGCATGCTAGCTAGGAGCTATATTGCAATTTATTTCCCTTTTTCAATTGTAAGTTATGTCCCCAAAGGAAAACTTTCTCAACATTTGTTTTATTGAATAAGACAACGTTTTCAGTCTGTTCATCCCACCTCAGCCATGTTTTGCACCAGTAAAAAGCTAGTGGACTGAAAAAGCTATTGATGATATTATTCTAGGAGGCTACTGAAAGATTAATTTGTATTTGTCATATTAATAACTTATGTAAAAAAAAAAATCGATCCTTGGCACAGTGTGACGATACAATTTTTTTTCACCCCACTCCTACTAGCTAGCTCACGCTGGCTGCTTATTAACTTGTTGATCATCACAAAAAATAGTGTCAGTATAGTATGTTTCAAAACTGCTCATTTTAGAAATGCCACCACAACACGGCGTGTTCTTTGTTCATGTCATATAATGTGTGTTTAGATTGGTTCCTGTCTGCATCCAGGCACAATCCTCCTTTTTGATAATCTAAACAAAGCTAGTGCGCTAGCTAGGTTAAAAGTTGTCCACTTTCACATCCATATATAAGATAGTTTATATAGGGACGT
>JAPZEB010000009.1:18562889-18573828 GCA_029783705.1 Chaetodon striatus | reverse complement strand
CTACTGTTGCAGTTGCAACACACACACACACAGTGACAGGGCTAACTCTAGCATCACATGGCTAGTGTTACCTAACAGTTATCAATGGATTTAATCACAGCAGGTCAGAGTCGAGCCTTTTTGAAGTGAGTTTGTTGGGACCATTTAAAGGCTATGAGCCACTGCATGGTAACCATTTGCCAGCAGGACAGCGGCTCAGAATAAGGTCTGTCAGCGCTGCGTCCTGTTTAACGGCAGCAGGAAGTTTGCTGATCTGTTGGGGAGTCAGGCAGTCAGGGATCAGACCCTAGGCGCAATTGTGTTGTCTCTCACAGACTCTCTGAAGGAATATTACATGATATTTGTTTAAACCTGCCAAAACCGTCTTAGCTAGCCTTGTTAGTCATTTAGTCAGTCCACTTTTCCAACAATGGCCAGCTGTGGTTTGGTCCAAATAAACCCTTAATTTACAGAATAAGGTGTTAAAACATGTTGTCTGCTGGCGCTCTCTGCTGTTGCTGACGTAATGTTATCTCTGCTACTTGTAGTCTCAATGTTTCCCTGCTCAGCCACGTGTTTCACCAGTAGAGACTAACCCCAGGTGCTGCGTGATGTGCACTACATACAATACATTATCAATGTAACATCTCCACATGAGTTTAATAGAAAGAGGACTGGGTGTGTTTTGTTGGTACTGAAAATTACACGGCTGGGATTTCTGAATGCCCTGGTGTACCATAAAACTGGATACTTCCCACGCTTAGCTCCCACAGGAAACTGCTCACAACAAGGTCTGTGGATTATCTTGAGTAACCGTGCCATGATTTCTGAAAAAAGACGTTGATCTTGAGTTTATTTAAGTGCATTTTTTGTCTTTTTGAGCACCACAAGCTGAGTGCCATCAGGCTCCATTATGTCTGAAAGACGACAGACATCTCTACAGTGGATATTACTAACACTTGGCACCTCACACAAAAACAATCTAGGTTGTTAAATAGCGCTAAAGGTAAGAGGAAAAATATGTATGTCTGATTTTGGGGTGAACTGTCCCTTTAATCCTTAATATACTTCATGGAGACTTGATTCCTTTGCTTACCTACAGTAAATGTGACTTTTACTGCAGAATTAGTAGCAGCCGTAGCATTTGCCAGATGAAAAGAGCACTGTGGTAGCAGCATTAAATGGATTGTGTTGGTCACTGAATCACGGTGCTGGCAGTAAGTAGCCTTCTTTCTTGCTGATCAGTTTTGCTGGATTTCACTCAAGGATATTGTCAGCCAGCACCCTGCTCGAGCCAGCATTTTATTTTCCAAAGAATCTTCGAGAAGTTGTTTTCTTTCTTGACCTAACCTCTCCTTCTTTCAATTCTCACCTCTACGCCCTCCTGCAGGACCAATGATGAACTGGTGGTGTTCCTGTCGCAGCAGAGGGACAAGAACTTCCTCAAGTCCCACGGGAGGGAAAACGCGCGGTGAGTATGCCAGCTGTGAGATACAGACCAGCTTAGATGCATATTTAGTTGGCGTTTTTACTTTAATTTGATCTGACACCACACACCAATAAATTAAAGGGATAGTTTAGATGTAATGATGCATGTCGCTTCTGTAGAGATATTCCGGCGAGTTGGCAGCTGCCAATGGGACCAATTAACAAACCATTTTAAACTGTTGTTGATATCACACGAGAGGCAAAAAACAACATGATGAACTGATTCTTCTGCCATTATTTAATTCAGCGTGGCAGCTCAGACAGAAATGGTTTGTTTGATCGTTCACTTTGATGAATGCTGCAGCGAGCGTCACAATGTCTCTCCCACACATCAATTTAAACCATGTTCTGCTCTGAAGGTTTATAAAGAAGCAGGGCCTTGACCGTCTCTTCCACGAGTGTGACAACCACATGTGGCGTCTTGGCGAACGCAGCATCCCAGAAGGCTTGGAGGTCTCAGGTGGCTCTGATTGGTTTGCGCTCACCCGCCGCTTTGTGGAGTACGTCATCAACTCCCAGGATGACCTGGTGTCGGGGCTGAAGCAGTTCTATTCCTACGCCCTGCTCCCTGCCGAGGTAAGTGAGCCTTAGGTGGTCTGTTTATCTCCCATAGTTGAGACAGACAGTTTGATATACAAGTCTGTCTCAAGCTCGTCCTCCCCTGCCAAGTCAGAAGAGCCTAGCAGCGGAGATAATGTAATACTTTAAGCTTTCAGGCACAGCGTGCAGCAGAGGTGCCAGACGAGAGAAGGGTTCACTTGAGTTTATCTGACTGTGGGGTTTAATGTCTCAGAGGAGGTGCGGAGGTTTGTTCCCTGTTGTTTGAGGCTACAGAGGCGTGACCTTTTGCAATTTAGAGTCAGTGGATATAAACTGTTTATACTTGTCTTTGACAGTTTACAGTGACTTCACCCTCACACAACACAGCCTTTGTTGTATTGCACAGTGCAGCAGGAATGATGTAGTTACTCCTGCTTCTTCCTAGTCCTTCTTCCACACGGTGCTCGGGAACAGTCACATGTGTGACACCCTGGTGGACAACAACCTGCGCGTAACCAACTGGAACCGAAAGCTGGGCTGTAAATGTCAGTACAAGCACATTGTCGACTGGTGCGGCTGCTCTCCCAATGATTTCAAACCGCAAGACCTCATCCGGATCCAGGTGAGTGGGACAGCTGCACAACAACTCAAATATTTTCTTCTTTCTTTTTTAATCTAATTTAATTTAATTTAATTTTTAGTTTATTTATTTTAATTTTAATTTTTTGTTGAACTCGCTCATTCTTTCCCAGTCTTTTTAATGCAGGAAATTCTGGTCAAATATTATATGTTTTATAAAGCTTAAAAACAGTTGATAGGACTTCAACAGATTTTCTGGACAAAAAAACAATAATTACTGGATAAGTTAGCATTAGCACCAGTTTGGTTCAGTGTCTCACAGGCTCATTTCTGTTACTCTCTTTTTTCTTATCCACAGCAATTGACCCGTCCGACATTCTTTGCTCGCAAGTTTGAGTCAACTGTGAACCAGGAGGCCATAGACATCCTCGACACTCACCTGTATGGCCAGTATGCTCCGGGCACAGTTGCCATCAAGGCGTACTGGGAGAGCCTGTTTGAGCAGCTGGACGGTGTGGGCTCACTCAGCGACGTGGCTCTCACTGCTAACACTGCTTTCTTTCGCCTGGGCCTAAAGAATCTGTTGACGACTCAGAGCAACGTGGAGACCTGCAAGTCCGTACACACTGATTACTGTGTTATTTTTTATAACAGGTTTATTTCTTTATTGAAAACAATCATGTCTGATGTGTGATTTTCTTTTTCCTTGCAGGTTTGAACCAGTAGGCCACCATCTGTCAGTGCACGTGTACTTTTATGATGACCGTTTCCAAGGATACCTGGTGCGTCAGGAAGCCCAGGCGGTGGGTTCAAAGGTCAGGGAGACACTTGAGATGTGGGCAGTGCCTCAAGCATCGCTTATCCTCGAGACAAACCTGAAGGAGTTTGAAAGGCTGAAGAATCTGGAGGTAAGTGTACTTCTCGTCTAAAGAAGATGATTCTTCATTATCATTGAAGATTCTGTCCTGTGCAAACTTTTAAAATCAAGGCACCTTAAGGAAACTGCTTCACAGAAAGATTTTCCTCCTGATATGAAAAAATTGGGGTGGTTTTATCAGGGCTTGATCATCTGACCAAAACTGGACTTTGAAGTTTAATTAGTTTAAAAATGTGTTAATACTGGAAGGAAGGCTGGAGCTGAAAGTGCTAACATGTCCTCTCTCCTTGTCCTCAAATAAAATCTGAAAGTCAAAGACGTCAGAGACATTGTTTTGCTGTATTGTTACCTCAGGACTCATTTCCTTTGTTTCTTTCCCCGGCAGATCGGCACAGACTGGGATCCTAAAGAAAGAATCTTTCGCAACTTTGGTGGCGTGATCGGCCCTCTGAACGAACCACTAGCAGTCCAGAAGTGGGCACGGGGTCCCAACCTCACAGCCACTATTGTATGGATCGACCCAGCTCTGGTAGTTGCAGCATCTTATGACATTACTGTGGATGTGGATGCAGAGTACACCCAGTACAAACCCCCTCTGCAGCGCCCCCTGCGGCCCGGTACCTGGACGGTACGGGTGTTAAAACAGTGGGAGCGCGTGGCAGAAGTTCGCTTCCTCGTCATGCCCTTAACCTTCAAAGATAAGGAGCCACTACGCAAAGGTGAGATGTTGATTCAGAGCATTTGTATCTATTGAATCAAAGGGCAAAGCTGTTGATAGTTAACATTTTTTTCTTATTGTCAAACATTCCCATGAAATACACTATTTGCTGACATCCCTGCTGCCAGTTCATGGTTGGCAAAGGACCCCTGTCCACAACTCTAAGCATCCATTTTGAAATATAATTAAAGCTTAAGTCGTGTATTTCTTGGGGACTATTTTCATCCACTGATATTGTGTATTAGTGAGTAAATCCGGCAGCAGTGTACGTGGGATTGATTCCAAATAAGCTGCAGCGCCTGTGTTTATGATAATGATGGAAAATTGTCGCCATTGTGAGTGTGGCTCATTGATGTGTTTTTAATTGTTTTGGGACTACAATGGAGCTGTGAGCCAAGAGGCATAGACCATATCTGGTTTGAATACACAGGCAATTAAGGGCTTGGTGTTCTGATCATAATTTTTGGGGCCAGTCACTGATTGCTGGAGGCGGTATTGGTCGATAACGATCACAGGATCCTTTGTCAGATGTCTTTGTTTGTTTTTATCTTAAAAACCTAGAGGACAAATCAACCTCATCCTGTGTCTTCAGTCAAGTTTGACTAAAAGTCTGGGCATTTTAGTCTTCGTCAATGAAAACCACAACTATTTTAGCGTAGTTTTAATCAATGAAAACTGTTGATGTTTTAGTCTTTTTGGTTGTCAGATTATATTGAACATTTCAATCAATCTAGCCGAGCCAAAACTAATAGTTTTTCATTTTGGTAAAACTTTTTTCCAACAAGATCTTATCGTATCATCATTACCTGAGGAAAAACAGAAGTTAAATCATTACTTGCCCTGCTGCAGTTTCACCTTGGCATCCATCTGCACATAACAGACTCTTGGTCTGTACAGAGACCACTGATCAAACTATTGAGAACTTGTATCAGCTGATAACTGTGAGAGGCCAGTCAAACAGAGCCCCCATTACAGACAGTGTTTCGGCTTTTTCATGGGATTGTTGATGATGAGAAATAATATAGAACAGTGGTTCCCAACTGGTCCAGCCACGGAGTCCATTTTTGTTCTTAGTCATTAGATCAAGGTCCACATTCAGTGTTATACTTGCACGTGGCCATGTTGTTGAGTTAATTTGCTGTCTCTGTCAAGTGGCTGTCTGTTAGTCACTCACTACAGCAGGAAACCCTTATAAATAAAGCCGCTGTGCTCAAAATTCACTGTACTTTAAAAAAAAAAAAGTGTTTTTTTACAAGCTTGACACGTTTGCAGGTCACTTGCCGTCCATTCTGAATGGACCCACGACCTATTTTTGGAGCAAGACCCATCAGTTGGGCACCACTGATTTAGGATATCATTATTGAAGGTTTAAAGTTTAATATGTGATAACTCATGGAAAAATTTTGTTGAATCAATGCTCATTTCCCTTTTCGATTTCTCTTTTCCTGCACATATGGATGTCCACTCCAGAAGAGGACAGCTGGCTCCACGCAGGTCCGCCAGGTAACCTGTACCTGGAGCAGAGCTTCCAGCAGCTGAGCACCGTACTGAAGCTGCCTCCTCAGGAGCCTGCCATGCAGGAGGCCCAGCGGAAAGCCCAGCTCGCGGGTCAGCCCCTAGAGGCGTGGGTGGACAGCAGCGTGGGGTCCTTCTGGGTCACAGGCGGCCTGTGCGCCACACGGACTTCCTCTTGCCCAGCCATGGGACTTTGCTCCAAGACCTCCTGGAGCTCTCTGTCCCCGGACCCCAAGTCTGAACTGGGCCCAGTCAAAAGTGACGGGCGGATCAGGTAGCCCCCAGAGAGGACAGACTCTAGACTTCAATACATATGCAGGACGACTGAGGGAGAGCTGGACCTGCGCTGGATAGCTCCAGTAGAACCTGTGTGAACCGGATAATGTCTCAGAGCTCAAGGGCACATAAACAAAAAGACATCTTCCTGCACTGAGGAGCTGAGACATTCTCAGTCAAGTGGTAGTACGGACTTAAAAGAGGAGGATGTGACTGCTGGAAATTTGCACATAGAAGTGTCTCGCAAAGACTCGTGTCATTGTTTGCTGAATGGTTACACAGATGCCAGATGTTTTGTGTTATTTTGCTGGAGCACAGGTTGTCAGTCAGGGTCAGAGTTTAAAAAAACCCCTCTGTGCATGTTTGAACTCTGTTGTGGCGCACAGTTTTCCTCTGCTTTGAAAGAACCAGGAAGCAGTTGTCAAAACTCGACAACAGGTTCCTCTTCATTTAAGGGAGAGTGGAACCTCTGAATCATATTATTGTGCTTATTTTGAAGCATTATTATGTAAGCATAAGGAGCAGACAGATGAAGTGCACTTTACTGTAAGACTGTAATGTTACACAGAGGTCACTTGGTTACAGTGAGAGAAGCAGAAGTGAAAGAGTCATGAATAAGGTCACATCACTTTCGTTCTACAGTAGACTCTAAAGTAAAAACCTGCACCGTCAATCCCCTGCACAGACACATCACTAAATGCTTGGACTTGTAACCTGTTTTAGGAAACGATAAGGAAAGAGAGTACAAAGAGAGAGTATTTCATTTTTAGTTCTGTTTACTGTGACATATCATTTTTGAACATGTTTTTTTTTTATGTATTTGTTTTGTTGTTAGTTCCCTGAACTGGCTGTTAAGTGTTAATTTGTCTCTGACGTCCATTGTCGCAAAGTTGTTCTTCTGGTCAAAGGAAGTGCCTGGTTATGATCAGAAGTCCCATGAAATACATGACAAAACAATCTCATCTTAAAGCGTCCAGTTACAGCTCTGTGGCGACAAACTCCACCTGCTGATGAAGGCAGGTGATATTTTAAACCTTCAGAACAAGTGAGAAAGTAGCACTTAAGTTGAGATTGTTTTGTCAGCTGTCGATTTTAATGAACTGAAATCTTCTGAAACATTTTTGTGCTTTTTGGCTTCAAGATTCTTCTCAACTTAAGGTGAAGAAAATTGGGATAAAGCTTGGTATACTTTTGTTTGCATTCTTGTCCAGAGTTAGATGAGAAGATTGATACTATTCTGATGTTTTTTAAGGGTAAATATTAGACTATGGCTACAAGCTGGCTAACTAAGCTTAGCACAAAGACTGGAGACAGAGAAACAGCTAGCATGGCTTCCTAAGTTAACTAAATCAGCCTACCAGTACCTCCAAAACCATTTTTTAACCAAAAAAACAACAAATCGCCATTTTGCGGATTGTGATGCCGACAATTTCTTGGTTGGGACCAGGCCCCCAGGAACAGGGCTGGGCTTTCAAGCCAGTTTTAAATAGTTAGCGTAGCGCTAAACAGGAAGTTAGCCACTCTGCTGGCAGAAGTATCTAATGCACCTGCTCTATGAGCCACATGATGAGAAAGATCTGAGTACTTTTAGACCATGGAAGCGTTTTTGACTTCATGTGCCACTGAATAACTTTCATAGGAAGGACGGGAGCTCGCCTCCAATGCGGTATCCAGTTCTCTTTATACATCCCTGGCCCCCAAGGAAGTGCACTAAACGTCAAAGCTAATTTGACATAGTGTCAAGATCATGTATGTTAAACTTTCAGGTCCGTCATTTGATGCCAAATACGTCTGTAAATCAGTTGATACATTTTTTTAAGTGTCACACACCCCATGAAATGACTCGTTTCAATATCGAGATTTGATCCATTTGGTCCGAGCGCTAAACCAGACGTTAGCCGCTCTAAGGATGTTTCCACCGTGCTTGCTCTTTGAGCCCTACGATGTGGAAGATGTGGGTATTTTTAAACCCGGGAAGTTGATCTTTTTGGCTTCATGCACCACTGAGCAACGTTCATAGTCATGAATGGGGCCCTGCCTCCAACACTATATCCAGTTCTCTTTATACATCCATGGTTAGGACTAGCTAGTAACCTTCAGGAATCTGCTGGTTGCCTGGTACCTGGACCCGACCTAGAAATAACGCAAATCTGGCACATAACTTTTTAATTTGTTGGTTTTGTACGAATAAAACAAGCAACATGTAACAAGCTTTAGAGGTGCAGGTAGGTGGACTGTTTTACTTTTGAACAGAGCCAGGCTAGCTGTTTCCACTCTTTATGCTAAGCTAACTAGCTTCATAATCACCGCAGCAGCATAAAAGTTGTGTCTCATCTAACTCTCAACAAGATGAAGTGTATCTCCCAAAAATGTCGAACCTTCCTTTTGACTTTAAGACTTTTGAATTGCGACCGTGGTTAGACACGATACGTTATACCTCCTGTGTATCAGTTTATATGCAGTATTGTCACTTCAGTTTGTTAGCGTGCGCCGTTTGCCTCGCAGGTTGGTCATTGTTCTCATTCAATTTTTTAAGGTGCATTTAAGCTCAACTTTTTATGTCCACCAACCAAAAATGTTCCACAGTACACTGTATGTTTGTGTTTGTACGTTAGCGTGATCAAGAGAATCTCAGCTGCCTTCACTTAGTGGAAAGATGAATTGTTTACTACGGGATAAAAGCTTCCAGAGATGTGCAATGTATGCCTTTTCAGAGGATAGTGAGACCCCCTGTCTGTGTCTTAGTTTGCATTTTATTCAATTTTAAATGTTCTTAAATAATAGTCAGCCACTATATGAGTTTTCAAGTGACCTTGTTTACCTTGCACAGTACAGTTGCTTCAGTGAAGCCCCAGTTTTATCGATATGAGAGAGCGAAGAGAAATCGGCTGAACAGATGTTATTTTTCTATACTGTTTGAGAAAAAGTGTGTGTGTTCGTTCATCTCCAGTGCTCTGTTAAACTATTAAAAACTGCTGTCTAATAATGTTGTATCTGACAGTCCCGCCTGTTCACTGTCGTCTGAAGCAGACTGTGTTTTGGGGAGGGTTGAGGTCTCCTGAGGTCCTGCTGTGCCGCTGTGATAACCAGCAGCAGTCCGGTGGGTGAGTCATCCTGAGCTCTGTGGCTCTTATGTGAGTCGGCAACTTCAGCCTGTCACGGTTTGCCTCTGGGCAAGCTCGTAGGTTAGGCATCCTGACTGATGACTCAATTATAAAGAAACACTTGAAGGTTTTTGTGATGCTGTTTTGTAGTTTTTCTCCTCTGAACATGCATCTGAGCTCAGACTGAATGTAGTGGTGTAAAGGTTTTTCGCTGTAAAGCAGATGTAGGACGTGTTTACAAGAAGGAGAGGCGCTCTCCAGGGTGCTGAACGCTTCCTTGTAGAAATGCCCGACATGCTTTTCACTTCATAAATACTGTAAACGACACCTTTCCTATAAATATTTAGTCAGGTTTGTGTCTTTGTTCAGAATATAAAGTCGAGGCATACAGAGCAGGAAGGGTGGAGGTGATGACCAGCAGACAAAGCTGAAGGAGAGGAAGGTTTTAGTTTATTAGTAGAAGCTGAGGATGGATGACACCTGTGAAACACGCAGGCAGGTGGTGAAGCTGGTGTCCTCGGACAGTGCGTACGGGTCATCTGCAGTGGACACGGACACAGAGGATGGACAGACTCCCTCATCCAGCACCTCCCCGTATAATGAAGACCTGACGCACAAGGTGATTCATTCATTACCTCTGCTAGTTTTGATGAGACTTTGTCACGTCTGAAATTTAACGGAGGCAAAATGAGCCAGAGCTGCAGCTAATCTTGGCTCTCCTAGTGGAAATGAATGATTTTATAGCAATTTTGCAACAATATTCTCAATTTATGGAGGGCCCAGATATTAAATTTCTGAAGTGTGCTCCCACTGCCAGCTAATATCCCTAAAAATGTCATCAGGAAAATGGGCAGAGTAAAATTAATATAAGTATCCTTTATAAAAGGGTTTTAGTAATTCACTCCAGCTGAGTCTGCGTGTCTATTATTTAGTGCTCCATCATGCCAACTACAGTGAATAATATACACACCACACTGAAGTGTTCAATAATAAGAAATTTTAAAAGCCATCATGGATCATATATATAATATATTGTGAAACAAAACGTACATAAACAAACCCACAATTTATGATAGAATTGAAGGAATTATTGCAACTCATTATTATGATCGATTATATTTGTAATAACGGTTTTATTGGATGTAATTTTTTTATTTTTTATTGTTACAGACATTTTTATTTCAAAATGCTCTTTTCCAAAAGTCTTTTTAATTTCATACTTGGGTTTTTTCATCAAAGACACTTTTAATTTGATTTCATAATGACACTTTTTATTTAATGATGCCACTTCTCATGACAGTTGTGTCGTCACCGCCTCATCACATGCACCCTGACTGTTGGTTACTGCTTGTAAAGGCATGTGCTATCGAAAGTGAAAGTTAAAGCCAGCCCCAGATTCAGTCTAGTTTGATGTTTCACCTTGCCATGTTTGCATTTGTTTTGCCGCTGTGTCTCTTGGACAGGCTGGCCGTCGGTAAATACAGGCAGGGGGACAACATTTTCAAAAGTGGGCCCCTCATCCACACCCATAGAGGGATCTCTATACGTTTTTATACACCTTGCAATATATAATCCATTAAATCATATTTCCATTTCCATTCCATTATTTTGTATCCATGTGTACTTGTGTCAACTATTAAGACCTTGTTTTCTCATTTTCTAAAGCAGAGGAAGTCACATGTGTGTCCTGGGCTGAAAAATGCCCTCCAATGAATGATTAGAGAAAAGAAAATTACTATAAGATATTAAACTACAAATTAATATTGGTCAAATTGTGTGCACAACTGAAATAGTGTAAAGAGCATATGCCTGTCTCACACTCTCACATTAACAGTCATACCCAGTTAGTATCAGAGTAGCAAC
>JAPZEB010000009.1:18529646-18549204 GCA_029783705.1 Chaetodon striatus | reverse complement strand
GGTGGAGAGAGCAGGCCTCTCTGCCCTTCCATGTGTAAACAAGGAAAGCCTTAAGGCAAAGGAAGCACATCTCTCTACCCCTCTATGTGTGAACAAAAGCCTAAGGCAGAGAGAGCAAACCTCCCTGCCCTTCCATGCGCAAACAAAAGCCTTAAGGCAGAGAGAACACACCTCTCCGCCCCTCCTTGCGCCTACATGGAAAGCCTAAGGGGCTGTACACATGCTGCGTCTGGAAAACACAAGGTCAGTCACTGGGTGCTACTTTTGTGCCTTTTTTGTGCCCGCTTTCAAGAGTGTGGCGGCAGGTTGCGTCCGAGGTTACTAAGCAACCTTAACAAGCACTGTATCAAAGGCTATTTACCTGAAATCCTGAGTACAGAGCTGATCTACTTCCAGGCGCTGTGCGTAGGCCTATCGTCCGTGAGACAGGCGTAAAGCTTTGGGTAGCCCTGCACTAACATGATCAACTTTTCCAGCAGCAACAATAGGCAGGCCAGAGCAGTTTAAATAGGGCGCCCTGAATGAGATTCGCCAACTGGTTGCATAGAAAGGGAACGTGATCTATCAGCTGACTGCCTTCCATCAGTTAGCTGCTCCATCAGCTGACTGGCTGTTTGAGATCAGCTGATGCTGCTGGGATGTGAGCTGAGCTTAACTAACGCTATGCTCAATTTAGGGGCTACAAAAGTAGATTTAGCTAAAGCATCTAACTTACCAGACCAGTGAGTCTGAGCCAGTTTAAATGGCTCCCTTGCTTTGACAGTTTATGTTTCAGCCGTTTTCTTTAAAATAATACCGTTTATTTTGACTCTGTGGTAAAATAAGACCAGAATCTGACTGGACTGACTAAATATATAGTTTCTGTGTTTGCATTGTAAGGTGGTAGGCTATAATGGTATGTTTCTGTTTCTGGCTGTGGAGGATTTGCAGCTAGGATTGTTCAGTTTTCCCACATTAGCTGCTGTGTAATTATGTGGTTTGTTACGCAGATCTGGGATACAGCTGGCCAAGAGAGATTCCGAAGCGTAACGCACGCCTACTACAGAGATGCCCAGGGTGACCTTTCCTTTTTATATTTCACTTCCTCATGCTCTCTGTGCTGCGTGTGTGGGAACAGTTGGTGTATGTAAGGGTTGCCACCTGGCTGAGATGTTTACTTTATATTATTGTGCATAGAAAGTGTGTGTGTGTAGGTGTCGATGTGTGTGTTGCATAAGACAATGTGCAGAAAACAATAAAGGTGTTCTGTTTCTTTTACAGCGTTACTTCTGCTTTATGATATCACCAGCAAGATGTCGTTTGACAATATCAGGGTAAGGCTGGATCAAATTACTTTTCCCTCCCACGCTCTTTCTCCTTCTCTCTTCTCTCTTTTCATTTTCACTTCCTAAACCCTCTCAAGCTGAACGCTCCACTCTGTCTGTTTACATGCAAAGTACTTCGAGGACCTGTAACATTTTCTCACAGCCCTCTTTGGAAATGACATGATGTTATCGTTTGCTTCGCTACACAGTTCCCAGTTTCAGTAATGAAAAGCAATAAAAGTGTTCAAGGATAAGAGTGACTCAGTCTCACTGTGATTGATTGGAGGATGGTAATAATGCACTGCTCAGGAGGAGAGCGAAAATGCAGACTTTAAGTGGTGGTATTTGTTTTGTTTATGGAGCAATCTCTCCTTCTCCTCCCCTCCTGTATCTGTCTGTCTTGTATACTTTGAAAGGCTTGGCTGACTGAAATACATGAGTATGCCCAGAAGGATGTGGTCATCATGTTGCTCGGCAACAAGGTGAGCAAAGCTTCCTTTTTTTTGCGTTACATAAAAAAGATCAGGAGGATAACTGGTCTCTTAGCACAATTTTAACACGCTCTTATCACACTCAGACAGACATGTGAATGCTTAAAAGCCAGAAAACACCTCGACCGTGCAGCACATGCATGAAAACTCTCACTGGCTTAACATTTACGAGTGAGACGCCGTCTTAAATGTGTTTGTGTGTCTTCATTGATTTATGTTTTGGTCTGTGAGGAGAATTTCCCTGCGGTGAAAATAAAGTCGGCCCGTTTACAGAATCGTCCACATCAACACATTAATTTCTTACCCATTACCCAGTGTTATTTGATCATTGTGACTGAGTAGGATACAAACAAAGCCTGCCACAGAAATGACTTATCACTTGCTTCAAGCTTCCCGTGCACGAAACCATTTCCTCCCCAATGCTGCTGGTGATGAAAAGTGAAAATGTTATGTCTCACTGCAACCAGCAGTCATTGCTGATATATTTCTAAGCCCCCTCTGGTGGCTCAGAGAGGACTCACCCTTCTCCAGGGTCAGAGATGTCACACAGCAGCAGCTAAGATCATTTGCTGTGAGAGCAGCAGGACTGCCGGCATCAGTCTGTGGGAGCGCTGCTCTTTTTCTAGAGGTGGAGTTTCTGACATCTCATCAGTCTGGAGGAGCTCTGGCTCAGAGGCTGGCGGCAGATAAGAGGACGTGCCGGTTGACACGATGGTGCATCAGCTGTAGCTAATGGCATGGTGAATCTGTGACCCTTCACCTCCGCCATGATGACTTGTTTTCTCTCCCTGCCGCTGTCTTACAGTCAGACATGGCTGCAGAGAGGGTCGTGAAGACGGAGGACGGAGAGAAGCTGGCAAAGGTAATGTATGATGGCTCCATGGGGTTGTACTCTCACCAGGAGGCACTCCACTCACTCATCTAATGTTTTTCCATCGTAGGAATATGGTGTACCATTTATGGAGACCAGTGCGAAGACAGGAGTCAATGTGGAGCTGGCCTTTCTCGCTATTGCAAAGTAAGTCTTAAAGCTGCATGAATCAATATTTTTATATTAGCAGTGGATGAAATGACTAAGTGTAATGTAAAAAGTGTAGCACAGAGAATCACCACATGACTCTGCAGTTCTCTTCAGCTCTGCAGAGCATCTCTTTAAGCTCTTAGTTTGGGATTTCCAGCCCAAACTGTCACTGTTTTGCTTCACTCTCACTGCTGTCATCAGCATTGTTTTCAGCATCAGCAGATAGCTCTAAAAACCCTCTGCACACCCCCTGCCCAACGTGACAGACAGTCTGAAGTAGGGACTAGCTGCTGAACATAGTGGAGAATTTAGCAGCTAAAAGATATTTATGTTTGGAATTGGTAGAGACCAAAAACAGAGCTCAAAGAGAATAAATATTGGACTTATATTTATCAAGAGGCCAGAAACACAACTTCAAAAGAATGCTAACATTACTCCATGTCTGCTGGATGTTTAAAGAGGCAACTGTAGGCTACTGAGTCACATTAAGAAGGCGATAATGTGTCAGTTCAGTCAGACAACTCGCGTTTAAATGTTCATTTCAACAGCAGAACACAGTTAGACCTTGGCGTCTAGGCTCCGGCCTCATCACTCCCTGCAAACATGTTTACATGAGATACTGGGAAGTGTTGATTCCCCATAGCTGGAGCCTGCAGGTGGATGCTGGGGTGGAGGTGGGGCTGAATGAGCGAGCAGCAGTTCTGGTGCAGGGCAGCAGTGGCATAGTCAATGCAAAGGGTGAACTGGGAAGATTTTGCAGCTTGAATAGACCACCAAATTTGGAGGGTGTGTTTGTAGATGACATATGAGGAGTGACGTATGATGTGTGTGTATGAATCAGTGCAGCTCTAGTTGACTGCCTGAAGTAGCTCGCAGGCATCGCTCCATTTTTGTGTTTACAGCTTTCTGTGCTTTCAAATGGCCAAAAATAAAGTGTCATGATCAGATGCTAATTTTGCCAAAATGCCTAATACTTCACACTCTGTTGTTACCCTGCAATTAATAAACGTGTAGCTGTCTTGCCACCTCTGAGTTCCCCAGCACAGACGCACAGATTCAGCACTCTGTCTAAATGCAATACTTTAATTTACTGCAGCCCAGCGCACAACAACAACAAACTCAGTCCACAGCATGTGCTTAAAGCTGCTACTGCTCCTCGAGCACGTCTTTCACTCCATTCAGTCTTAAACCAAAAACTCAGGCAGTGTCCTTCTCCTTGGTCGGGGCAGCACTCATCTGAGGGCCAGTGCACTACTGCATGAAAAAGGGAGAGATGTAATCAGCACAAACCAGCAGCAGCTGTGACAGTCAGCTCACCTGGTACTGCTCTCATGAGCCATCCTCACACACCTGTCCCCTGCGTCTGACTACTGACCACACCCACCTGCACAGCATGGAGAAACAAACTAAAAGTTAGAAAATTGTATGTCATTGGCCCCAGTTAAGAGATGCTGTTCTTGACAGCAACAGTTTAAGGAAGACCCTCCTCTGTGTCAACATGCCCTCCTGCACAAAGTCTCTTTTTAACTCTTTTGTTACAGTAAGAAGGTGATTAAATGTCAGGTTTGTGTCCACAGCTGTCTGTGCTTTCAAGAGGCCAAAATAAAACAAAAAACGAGTGTCATGATCAGATGCTAATTTTGCCAAAATCTCTTATATTTCATTCTCTATTGTTAGCATGCAATTAATTAATTTGGAAAAAAAACAACATTAAAAATTAGAAAATTTGATTTCTTTGGTTCCAATTAATAGATGCTGTTCTTTAACACACAGTTTAAAGTGGGAGCGACATCACTCTCCTTTTTCAGATGCTTTCGCAAATATTCAAACCTTTGAACACTGAGCAAAATGTGTGATTTCTTTCAAAAACATGAGAAAAAAAGCAATGAGCAACTTGTAAGAAATGTTACACAAATTGGAAAAAAAAAGATAATCGAATTTTTTTTTTTTTTAAAGCTAGGGAAAGAAGATAAAAGCGGGGGTAAAACTATATTTATTTCTCTCTTCACTAATTTCTTAATATTTTTTGAGTATTTTTTTCTTTAGTTGCTCATTGCCTTCTCCTCATGTTTTTGAAAGAAACCAAGCCAGTTTTCTGGTTTCAAAGGGTTACAGAAGACCCTCCTCTGTGTCAAAATTCCCTCCTGCACAAAGTGAGGCCGTTAAATTAGGGGTGGGCGTTACCATAAATTTGGTCTGATACCAAGTAATACAGGATCAGAATCACCAGTGTTGGTACTGATGCTTTTTATCATTGAAAGCGGCTTATGTACTCTCATGTAAGCGAGAGCAGTGTGTCGTGATTAATGAGGTGAATAATCAGTAACAGCTAATAATGACCAATTACACTTTGAATATGTAAAATTAACTAAGTCTGAAGATCTGATTTGACTGAAATATTTTCACCACAGTATACCAAGATATTCCTCCTCTGAGCCTCTGAAAAGACACTTGACTCTTGTCTTGTCTGTGTGTCAGGGGTCTGGATGCTGACACATTTCCCTCCTCCTCCGTTGTTATCTGTTGCAGCACCAAGGTCTCTTACTCATGCTTTTTAGCTCTTTTGTTCGTTCAGCCATCTCTGCAATTATGAGTCGCAGTAAACTAGTCAGGGTGTGCAGCGCAGTGCAACACATATGTTGTCTGAATGCACACACAATGACAATGACACTGGAGAACAGGGGCATAAATGTAGACTGTGCACGCCCTGGGGTGGAGGGGCCCCAAAGAGAGAGCGGGCCCTTGCAAGTGATTCAGATTGCCACCTTGGAAATTATCCTGCATTAAAAGTTAAATGATGAAAAGAACATTATTCGTTTAATCAAAAAGGCAAACCCATCTGTCAGGGATCTCCCTTTATCTATATAGGTATAAAATCTATAAATATACTTAAAAAAACTATTTAATTAGATGATTCATTTCCTACTTTTTGATATTTTTGTCAGATATACAATGACAGCTGCTGGGTAATATGTATGTGGATGTTACCCAATGTCACGTCTATATTTGTCAAGACAATACATGCACGATAGCGTGCACTAGGGCCTGTCATAATCGTGTGCACCGTGACCTGTCGTAACTTCATTACGCAAATGATGGAGAAACAAAGAGGACATGCACTTGATGTGTCTATGATAACAGAACATTGTTTACACAGACAGTTTTACTCTTTAAATACAACTTGGTACGACGTAGAAGAGAAACAGATCTCTTTTTTGGTATCAATCCTGTAGACGCTAGAGTTTCGAAACTAAAATGTAGTATCAATATTTCAGTATTGATCCACACACCACTAACACGAGTAACTTTTTAAACGTGTGTGTGGATGAACTTGTCTGGCCTGCGCAGAGCCCTGACCTCAACACATTTAGGATAAACTGGAACGCTGACTTTGAGTCAGACAAGAGGTCAGCAAAGTTAACGATCAAAACAAAACAAAAAAATGATCAACCACAAACTGGAGATGGACTCACTAAGCAGACTCTCAGATCAAAGTTCAGATTTTTTAATCAGGCAAAGGTCGGCGTACAGGTAGCCATTTACGCAGGTAAAAGTATCCAAAAACAACAAGTAAAAAGGGTCAAAAACACACACAGAGGGAACGCTAGAACTCTTTCTGAAGAGTAAAGACGATGTGGCAAAGGAGAAGACAGTGACTTAAATTAACTACGAAAAAAAGGGACAATGAGACACAGGTGAAATACATTAAGGCGGGGCAAGGAATCACAAAGGAGGGAAACTTGACAGGACATGGGATCTGAAACGAGATGAGACACACAGGTATATTGCAATATTAAATGTACATAAAACAGAATAAAACCAGGAAGAACAATTACAAACGTGAAAAGATTGTAAAATACTAAAATATTAAACCACTACGAACAACCAAAGGCCTTTGAAAACGTGTACATTTTAAGATTTATCTTAAAAGTGTTAATGGAGGGGAGGATTTAAGTGAGAGTGAAAGGCTATTCCAAAGCTTTGGAGCAGCTACAGCAAAGGCACAATCTCTGATCTGATATCTGCAGCATTATGTCTGAGGTCATGAACGCTATGATCAAGCCAGAGCCTCTGCTCATTATTCTCTAAACATCTGAGACCCTCAGAAAGCTAAACACGACACAGCAGCGTTTTCTGTCTTATCCCCTCATAATGGCAAAGAATTTAATTCTCATTTTATGGAAGAGCATAATAATCCCTACCTCTAAGATGTGGCTAGAGGATTTAACTAACACACTCCATCTGGAAAGGAGAAGATGTGCCCTGACAGACAGTCTCCGCCATTTCAATAACACCAGAAAACCCCTCATATCATACCTTGCAACCGCAAGCCAAGCACAACAGTCTTAACTGTAGCACACACTGTGAGATGACTGAGGAGTGATGGGTCTCTGTGGGTCTGAGGAAGGTGGGAGGAGTGGAGAGGTGGTGTGGGTATGGAAGGGTAGGCCTGTCATTATGCACTTTATTTTTTACGACCTTATTCAGTCTAACCTTTGTGCCTGTTACCACCTTGGATCTCCTGTTAATCTCAAAGTGTCATGGACAACTATAATGTTAAGAAAAATGAGCCTTAAAATGTAGATGTGGAATCCATCTGCTCAATAAAAGATAAATTAAAAAAAACAAATCTGTCCACTCGCTATGAAATTCCTTATTTTTGTCTGAAACATTTTCCTTTTTGGATTCAGAATCAAAAGCAAGCTTCACAAAGGAGACGTAAGACTAGCCATCGCTACTCAGATTCATTAACAAGATCATAGATTAACAGTCATATAGGTTTGGATTTATGTTGACAAGGTGCAGCTAATAGAGTTTCACGTTTGTTTTGTTTGGATTTGTTTTCTGCGACTGAAGGACCAATGAAATCTTGCTGACTAATGACCTCTCTGGTCGACTAATGTTTGGCCGACTATTAGGGGGCAGCCCTTGACTTTCTTGCCCAACATCAGAGCCCAGCCTCACTGTAACACTCTTGTTGTTAGCTTTTGGTTTCTGGCTGGACCCTAAAGCAGAGAAAGACAGTCAGGGAATGGAAACAAAAAAGTTTTTTGTTTATTGGCGAAGGAAAACAAAATTGCAGCCAGTGAAGGCAGGGAGCTGGCTGGCTAGGATGCTGTCCACCGGTGAAGAGAGATGGATCTCTGGAGGTGACACGAGGACTGAGCACATGGAAAAAAACTCTGGTAGTGTAGACATTGTGACTGACAACTGTGAAGAACACGGTAGCCTTTGGTAAACAAGGAAAAAATACAAGCAAGCAGAGAGACGCACGAGGCATGAAAGAAAGAAAGAAGAAGAAGAAAAAGCAACACTGGGAGAGAGTACGCTTGGCATTACCAACACAGACAGGATTATCTGGCAGAGCAGTGGAGTGGAGACCAGGTATATATAGGCAGGTTGATGAGCTGAGTGGAAACAGGTGTGCTTCATCAGCTGCAGTGGGAAGAGCCAGCCACGCCCCCTGCCACATGCAAGCCTGGCAGGAAACAGAAACAACGAGAGAAAACCTGTGCAGCCAGGGTCTGAAATTTGATGGAAATCCTGTTTGGAAGAGTGGAAGCTGCTGTATTAATGTCTATAGCTGTAGAATAAAATGTTTAACAGTCACATATGGGTGGGACGCCTGGGTGTCCACTTACTTTTGGCCATTTAATTCTAGTATTTGGTGTAATACAAGTGTGCAGCTAGTTAAATATAATGTACAACAGGAGAGAAATCCCTGAAGGATGGAGGTATTTTTATTTTCTATACGATTGGTTAATGGGTTGTGTGTCCTTATTCTGAGCTCTAAATCAAGC
Source organism: Chaetodon striatus (assembly GCA_029783705.1). Lineage (NCBI taxonomy): Eukaryota > Metazoa > Chordata > Actinopteri > Chaetodontiformes > Chaetodontidae > Chaetodon > Chaetodon striatus. Next base: position 18,540,587 of record JAPZEB010000009.1, on the reverse strand, counting down.
TCTGTTCTCATGGTGGTTATAAAACTCTTCAAAGACGCGACAGGTGGCAAGTCTGTAGAGTAGACCTTTCTCTACACCCCGCCACCCACCTAAATGAGAGAAAACGACAATGAAGAAAGGAAATTAACAGCGAAAAAAGAAGCAAGCAAGTACGCTTCATACAGAGAAGTTATTTGCACTTTTCTCATTTCCAGACTCATCTACAAGTGATGCCCAAAACAAATATTTTACGCTTCAAAGGCTACATCTTCTTTTATGTAGTCCTCTGCGCTGAGAAAATGAATGTTTCCACAGATTGTATTAAAAGTGCACCTTTCTCTGCTCGTAGTAGAAAGACCAAAATGAAATTAATTTCCAGTTGAATTGGGGTCACGCCTCTGGAGCATGACCTTGTAGTCTTCCTCTGAGGTTCCACATAAAGGGTTTGTATTTTAATCTGCTTCACACACACAGACTCTGAGTTTACTCTGCTCTTCTTCTCTGGGTGTTTTTATACTTTTCTTTGACTTGGCGTCGACGCTCACGAGCCTCCCTCTGATTTCTGCTACTAATACACTCTAATGGTTTTTGGCTAATTTCTTGTTTGTTCCTGTTGATTCGTTATAATGGGATTCTGCATGTTTGGGGCTCCCTGTAGATCTCAAACATTAACTGTGTCATCTCTACCTTTCACTGATCCCTCGTGCACACACTCCTTTTTTATTGAAAGGCAGGAAAAAGGATTGATAATGATTGATTGTGCGGCACGTTCCCAGGGCTGTGGAAGAAAGTAATGTGGGTGATTTGCTATCTTCATGTGTATTTTAAGTGCAAGTTAGATTAAGTGATTCATGCCAGAGGCATTTTGATTAAATCTGAGTACAGATAGATGTTTCTCTCCCTCGCTCACTCGCTGTTTTATTCCTCTTCCCTTCTCATTTCTTGATTTGCTCACCCTGTCTGTGCTCCATCCCACACATCCACCCCCTCTGTTTCTAACTTCCTGTGTCTCTCTCCACCAGGGAGCTGAAGCACAGAGCGACACAGCAGCCGAATGAGCCCAAGTTCCAGATACACGACTACATCGAGTCTCAGAAGCACAAGTCTGGCTGCTGCGGCCACATGTAGCTGATCCTGATTACCAGGCAGAGAGAGACACACAGAGAGAGATGGAGAGGGAGTTAGGGAGTGGGAACGAGGTAAACAAAAAACAAAACAAAAAAAAAACAACAAGTCTGCTGTCTTACGAAAAGCCAATCCCAGCACCAAATCTGAGAAGCGGACGACCTCGTCTTCTCCACTGAGCCTTTAGCTTGAATGGAAATCTGGATTGGCCGCCATCCCTTTTCTGAAATGTGAATTTAAATCTCTTTTATGTCATGCGTAGAAATGTTTGTGGTCTTTGTGGTGACAGTTGTATCAAACTACAAGTCAGGAGTTACAATCTGAAATGCTATATCCATCTGCAGGGACTAACAGAAAACATTTGTCATTCTACTCTCATAGCTGCAAACTCAAAATCCCTCGGTGTTAGATGCGAGATATGGCACCCTTGTGATTTGTGTAGATCCAGAGTTTTTTATTATATGGGCGAGGAAGCATCTGTGCTTTGCCTGGGCAGATATATTGCACTCAAAACTACACCCTCAAATTCTGCTTGAACTCACAGTGTCAGTACAAAATGTCTAAATATCTTGTTAGGCTCTGAATAAAGTACAGTTATCAGCAGACTGAAAGCTGAGGGGAAATAAATCTCATTTATTTACATCACTTCTCAGCGCTTGCTCACACTACCAGCAGGGGTCAGTATCAAGCGGCAACCTCCAGGGCTGAAAATTGCAAGCCCCTAGAAGCGCTACTCAGCCTCGCCTACAATTTTTACCCATGGCCACTCGTGGTAGTGCAGCGAGAAAAATCCCCTGCAGCCCTAAAAGCATTTTCCCCCATAGACCACTGTTAACATGTTCAACTGTTGACAACTCGAACTGCAAACAAGGTCAATTATGACCTTGTTTGGAGAATTTGTGATCCACAGTGGTTTTATATTTGTAAAACTTTTCTAAAGCCAAGAAAAGCGATTAAAAGAGATTGAAAAACTGCACATATTTAGTGGGCCAAATATCGTGGAAGTCAACCCAGAAGCTGGAAACTTATTTGGTGTAGGCACCAGGTGAACAACTCTCATTGGACTGGATAGGCGCCATCTTGGGCTCCCCTGTCTTGTTATTATGGGAAAATGAAGCCAACACAGAGGTGCCAAAAAACTGCACCTCCTTGAAGCTGGCTCCAAAAGTCAATCTCCATAAACTCCAATGTTAAAACGCCCAACTTTAGAGCAGAAATAAAATGTTTACAGCCTGGCACAAAGAATGGTCTTGGTCACTTTAGCTAATGTTCCTGCTCGTGACAATTATACTGGAGTTAACACACTCTACGAGACTGCTTCTTCCTGGTTTTTAACATGTGTTGTAGTGATCTGAACACAAGTGGACAGCCAAGACAGATCTGCATTCACATCTGTGTCTATCATGTATCTCCAGCGGATTCAAATTTCGTTACTGCCTACATAACTTACGCCAGAGGGTAAAAGGTCCCTGTGCACATCTTAATTGCTATATCGTAGGCAACTGGACTTGCTTACAATTCTCAAAGACGTTTCGTCTCTCATCCAAGAAGCTTCTTTAGTTGTAACAGAGTGGTGCAGAGTTGCAGGCTTTAAACTCTGTGTGGGTGTGAACCCTTACAGAGTTGTTGAGGTCACATGTGAGTTTCAGAGTTGTTGGGGTTAGATGGGTCCAGATGCGAATGGGTGTTAAGTCAGTTGGGGAAGGATGCAAGGACTGTAGGTGGGTAATAAGTGACATCATAAGCCACCTCCGTTATTTAACGAGGGTTGTTCCAGTTTGACGTAGTTGGCGACTTTCAAATCATCTGTTTTCTCTGGCCAAGATATGAACATGGCTGTCCTTGAAGGAGTGTCCCTTTTCCTTTAGATGTTAATAGACAGCAGAGTCTTGACCTGAGGAGCTGGCTCTCCTGTGCGGTGCCACGTACTTGTGGAGTGGTTGCTTTGTCCAGTTGCCTATGTTATAGCACTTCAGATTACCATGACCTGGATGACTGAGAATCTTCACTAACATGCCCTGTGCATGCCTATTATGTCTGAACTCTTGCTAGCTGCTTGCTAGCATACTCGTTAGTCACATTAGCGGTTGTGTCGATACAACAGAATTCAACACATCTCCTTCAACAGGGTGAAATGATGGATGGTCACGCAACACTTCGTCCAGCTAGTTGTAAAACTGCCAAATCATTCGCATTAGCACGCTGTTACCAAAACAACAACAATGTCCTGCACTGATGATGTATTACCCTATTGCGACACATCAAGACGCATTAGCATTTACACTACATAAGATATGTGATCAAATGCGTCCCACCTCAGCAAGTGGTTTTAGTCATCGAATCACAATGTGTCTTACAATGCGCTCTCCACTTGTGATCAGATCAACCAGGACGCAGGTTAATACCATCTGTAAACAAGCTCTATGAGTCAGATCCACCCCGCACTCCTCCACAGCTCCGCCCTCCTGTCCAAATATGCTCACTTCTGCCTCCATAAAAAAAACAACAAAAAAAAATAAGATGGGACGGACAAATGCCAAACTTGAGGAACTCCTCAAAATGGGAGTCCGGAAACCAATAGATGAAATCATGGTGGCTACGTCCATTATTTTTATACATAATAAACTTGTTTTGTCAGGGTTAGGAAGAGCCAAGAGAATTACTTAATAATTATAATTCTAAATACAAACAAAAAGACTTCATTAACATCATATGCCAACAAGAATCTATATGATTATGTGTACAGCGCGTAAAAAGAAAGTATTTAGTACATAGTTTCTATTTGATTCCAGCAAGACAGTGCTTGACCTCATGTTTGTAATGAAACAGTTTCGGTTACCGAGCTTCAGTAACCTCGTCCAAAGTGATCTTAACTACTTCAGCTTTGTCTGGGCCGGCTCAAAGCGGCACACCACAAAGCGAAGTTCGGCCATACTCTCAGAACTGTCGCCTTTTTCATGCTGCAGTTTGCGGGCCCGACTCTTGATAAATGGCAGTTTTTATATAAACAATGGATGAGACTGTTGTTGTGGATATAGCATTTTGCCATGCAGCTCTTAGTTTGTTTCCATCCCTGTTTAACCAGGCTGTGAACTGAATCCCTTTTGGCCTTACAGTCTTCATCATTCTTCTTTGATAATTCAGTGTGTTTGAGAAGTGGACTTCAGTCTCACAGTCAGATTGTAGCTACAATGATCCCGTCTGTTCACATCTGTACTGCTGTTAGATAGAATAAAGCCAACTTTTCGAGGGCGCTCGCCCACTGTGTGTCTGTCTGTACATTCAATTCAGGGCCAGTGAAACTTCATTCCAAGTACTGTACATGTAAATGTGCTGGAGCATCATCCCACTGCTGCACCAGGCTTCATACAAAGAGATAATTATCACTATTTTCATGTCTTTGGTTTCAGTTTCCTCAGCATGCTATCTGCCTTCCACACACACACACACACACACAGATGCTCACAGCTCTCCCAAACATTGTTGTGTCTCCTTTAACGATGGATGTTGTTGTCTAGACTGTACCGAAGCTGTATTTGTTCACGCACCGCATCGTGTAACTTGTTTCTTTGTACAATGTTCATTATGAATGTTTGCTTGTCGAACTTGCTCAATGTCACATTTGTCCCTCTTCTTCTGAGACGTCACAGTGATCACAAAGTGCCATGAAAAAGTGCTTTGTTATCATATTATATATAAAAAGTATATTTTGTAATGTATGTGGTGTCGTTTTATTGAAGTCAGTCTTGTCTGTGTGTCTTGTGTGTGTGTGTGTGTTGGGGTGTTGGAGGGAAGTAGTGGGAGTCACAGGATGTGCTGAGGTTAATGAGCCACTGTGTGGCAGCAGCTACCTTGTTTATTCTCTAGTATGTTACACTAGAAAAAAAAACAATTAGAGAGGCAGCGCTCATGTTGAGTCTGTGTATCAGAGTCTATTGTATTTTATTACAGAGGATTTTCAAAGGATGTTCAACAGTTGGGTGGTGATGTTTTTGATAATACTGGTGTTATATGTGTTTGGTGAAGTTAGAAATTTAAAATCCTCCACACCAGACTCTACAATGACAGCACACAAACTATTCAACAAAACAAAACCACAATATGTTAAAGATACCAGTAATTACAAAGATAATCAAAATGAGCTTTGTAATTAACAGTTGTTGGCCAGAACATCATGCTTATTCATGCTTTTTACATTTCCATGCTTTACGGCACAAAATGTGATGATGTTTTTTTCTCTTTTCTGAGAAACAATTTTAAGGAGTTCCCTTTATTATTCAAAAGTGGATGACAGGCTCAGCTTTAACGTCTTATACCGTAAAACTTCAATTATTAGCTCAGGCTATTATTTGCTTAAATCGTCAAAATCAACAGGTCTATATTTGGAGCCCAGTCTCACTCCAAAGTCATTGAAATCCAGTGCTTGGGCAGTGACATGTGGTCGTCAGAAACCAACAAAAAAGGCATCCTTTAAGGTCGGCATGATGCGCAACCGGTTGCCATTGTAATTTAACGGCACCCGGCATCAGGGGGAAATGCAGCGGGACAAGAACGAAAGTTAAGCTGGTGAAAGTCCGAGTTGGTCCCTCACCACATGTTTTTGTTGCCTAAACCCAGCCATGTGTGTTTGTTGTTGAAGGGGAAAAAAATTCAATTTGCGGTGTTGTACCTGTATTTTGAAAGAGACTGTATGTAAACAGTAAACGCCCTGTAAAAACAGAAGTGTATTTTGAAAGAAGACAATGCGTGTTTTTTCATTCATTCAACCTTTATTTAATCACGAGAAATCACTGGGGGACCGCCCTCATTTACAATGATGTTGAGAGCACAGTTAGAACAGGAATAAATATGAAAACAAAACTAGTGTGAATTTTACCTGTTTAAAAATTAGGCTTCAGATAATATATCAGTTATGAATCATTCATTTGGTCTACCTCAGGCAGACAGCACATCAGAGAGAAAGAGTCACGGCACTTGAGGATTACAGCACCCGGCATACTGACACAACACCACTTTATTCTGATAAAACAATACTCACAACTTAGCTGAATTTTTATGAAAAACCCTTTTGATTCTTTCAATCTGAGGACCCTTACAGACTAAAGGAATATGAATAACGTACAGGGTAATCGAGGAACGGACACATCATTTGAGGTAGTCAACAACCTGCTTTAATACATCCAAAGAACTTACTGCTTTGCAACCATACCAGGCGTCTACTTGAGACAGGTGTTTGTTTGTCAAAATGTGTATCCACACCTGGCTAGTTAAGGGACCAGGCTTTTAATTGGAGTTTTACTGTATTCTGTGAACAAGCTTGTAGTCTCTTTCTTTCTTTCTTGTCGTCTTTCAAGATACACTTCTATTTTCACAGGAAATTTAACTTTACATACGGTCTATTTCAAAATGAAGTCAATATGTCAGTACAACACGGCAAATTGGAATTTTTTTTCCCCCTTCAACAACAAAAACACCAGGTTAGGTTTAGCAGACCAACTCAGACTTTTGCCAACTTAACTTTTGTTCTTATCCCACCCCCTTTCCCCCTGTCACCACTGGCCACTGTTAAACTATAATGGCAGCCGGCTGTGTATCATGCCGAAGTTAAAGGATGCCTGTCGTTGCCCTAATCACTGCCCAAGCACCGGATTTTGAAGACTCTGGAGTGAGACTGGGCTTGTGTCTCATGTATGCTAGAGTTTGTAAATGTAACTCTCTTAACCTCTCCTGATATGACATCTCTTTCAAACCTGGAATTAGTGTAGTAGCTTCTCTTAATTTTCTCTACATATTTAACTGTGTGAGGACACCAGACTGTTCATCTGATTATCACCAACACAGATTTTGCCTTTTTAATTTTTTCTGAAATGTTCATTGAAAATGGGCTATGTCAGTGTCCTTAGTAATTATTCTAACCATTTTTGTGTTGTCTGCAAAAAGATACACATCAGCTTGTATCACACTTGGCAAATCATTTATAGACAACAAGTAGAGGGCCGAGCACAGATCCCTGTGGAACTCCAAAGGTCACTGGTTTCCAGCCTGAAGTGGCACCATGTTACCACCACCTGGTTTACTATTATATAAGAAGTCCTGAATCCAGTTTTTTAACTATGTTGTTGATGCAAGAGGATTTTCAGTTTGACAGGAGTCTCTTATAAGAAACTGTACATCCATCCATCCATTTTCATCCGCTTATCTGGTGCTGGGTCACAGGTGCAGCAGGCTGAGCAAAGCACCCCAGACGTCACTCTCCCCAGCAACGTTTTCCAGTTTCTTCTGGGGGACCCCAAGGTGTTCCCAGGCCGGATGAGATATGTAATCCCTCCAGCGTGTTCTTGGTCTGCCCCGTGGCCTCCTACCAGTGGGACATGCCCATAACACCAGGCGCCCAGGAGGCATCCTGATCAGATGCCCAAACAACCACAACTATCCTCTTTTTGTGACGTATCCACTCTGAGCTCCCTCTGGGTGTCTGAGCTCCTTACCCTATGTTTAAGGCTGAGCCCAGCCACCCCACGGAGGAAACTCATTTTGGCCACTTGTATCCGCAATCTCATTCATTCAGTCACTACCCAGGGCTCATGACCATAGGTGAGGGTTGGGACGTAGATGGACCAGTAAATCAAAAGCTTCGTGTCCACCGTGGAGGAGGCAGAGCCTGGGGAACTGTATCACGACCTACTGAGAAGTCCACAGATATGAATAGAGGACACTGTATACATGGGGCACACTCATGATTCACTTTACTGGGCTGTGCACCTGAACGCAGCTCACCTCCTCTCCCACTCGCATCCATGAGTCACACTGCAGACACATTAAGAAGCCTGTCTGTCCTTTACTGAGAAAAAAAACATTGGCTGACTTCCCATTAACTGAACGAACAGCTGAATCCCCTTAAACACGCTGAATGTGGCTTTAAATTCCCAGGTTGGAGAGTGTTGAGAGATCCTGTCTGTGTCCTCTTATCAGGTCTGGAAGCATTCTCAGCTGAAAAGTCAAATCCTCCCTGAGGTTTTAGGACGGCAGCTTCCTGCCGGGCTCTATTTTTACAGGCGTGTCACTCATATCTCTGAATGTCCAGAGGGGCTCCGGGCTGACTGGCTTCAAAACACTGTGGAGTTTTAAAATGATGCTGATCATTATTATTGAATTAATCTCTTGTTAGGGTTCTCAAAATGGCCAATTTGTGCGCACTGATCATTAAATGTAATCTAATCTGGGGCCATAACTAAGCCTTAACATATTATTTCTGGCAGCAGTATATATTTAAAACAACATTACTGTGATGAATTATGTTTAATATAACCAAAGGGGAAAGGATACAAATGACATGTTTTAAAGTCTGATAAGGTCACAACATAATCACTGTGGGATATCACAAACGCTCTATAATTCATGCCCCTCTGGCCCAATTACACAGCCAAACAGACCTTAATAAATGAAGAGATGAATAGATGGATGCTGTATTATCCCCAAGGACGAAAATTCCCTATAATTTCTTTTATTCAGTGCTTTTCACAGCAGGAATCAGAATAAACACATTATGTGTTAGATAATAGACTGTGCTAAATCATAACACTATAGGAGAGACACAGAAGGGAAGCGTGCATGTGTTAAAGTGTGGAAAAAAAGTATTTTGGGGCAAAAGCTGTAAAACGAAAAGATGCCAAAACTGAGGATGTATTTAGAGCTGTAATTACATATATGTAGAGTGTGAGAAAATGTGCAACAGGTGTTGCTCACAGATGGAAAGAAGACAGAATGTGGAGAGAAAGGTACAGTGCTATTTCAGGAAAGCTATAAGAAAAAAACAAAAACAAATGCAAAGACATGGAAAATGAAACCTGTGAAAAAAGAATGGGAATTAATGAACAAAGGGATTTTTTATTTTCTTTATCACAGTAAAATTTAAAAATGTACAGGTTTGTACATCAAGAGGCCACCAACACTCCTTTCTCTTTAATCCAAACACCATCTAGTCCTCTACAGCAGTGGTTATCAAACTTTTTCAGTTATTTACCTCCTTTGTTTTCAGCAAAATTCCCCCTGATCAGTGCAAAAACATTTTTGCTAAAAAAAAAAAAAAAAGCCAATATAAAAAGGTTACAATGTAAATAAAAAACGCCATGAAATTATCATTAAAATAAATAATAAAATTAAACAATACACAACAAAAATGTCGGGGAAAAAAATGACAAGATGGTTACTTTTGACATGTAATAGGTTACAGATTGCTGGTTTCCCAGGTTTTAATTACATCATCACAGTGATGTAACATATTATCTTTGACTACTTCTTAAATAGTTTCCAACAAATGTTTTAAACTGGCCAATAAAGCTGAAAAATGTCAGGAAATAGTCTGTGCCAAAAGAAGACATTCCTGCATGTGAAAAGAGGCAAAGCAACAGAAGGAATGTTTTATTCTACAAATAAACTTTTTACTGAGAAGAACAGATTTGGAAGCAACCCATTTGTTGTCACTAACAGTTTCAATTAGTTGCTGTAGCTTAATTAAATCATTCTTGTCTAATTAACTGTAACCAATTACATTGATTTTGTAATCTAATTACATGTACGTACAGGTTACTCCGTAACACTCAAACGTACAGTAATGTACAGAGGTATGCCTCAATGGCATTCACTCCCTCAACACATCACACAGGAAAACAATAAAGCTAGATTTAAAATTCTATTGACGCAGCACCTTTTGACAGAGACTTAGGTTATCCATTAAAACAGGCAAAGTATAGGTGTTAACGTCTAATTAATTAATAACAAAGGTAAGTTTGACCGTGTCATATGTCTCAGGATGTAGAGGGTCTGTCTTTGGTTGTGGTGCAGGGACATTTAGTTAGTTATGGTTTTTCAAAAGGTGACCTTTGTAATACGATTCATACACTGTAATGGACTTCATTTATGGTAAAAATGTTGTTTTTCTTGGTAAGTATTCCATTTAATGTTCATGTAATGTGTGCAGGGAAGCATACAAATGTGAATGTAAAGTATTATGTAAATACTTGGTCTAATATTACAATAGAGCATCATCATCATCATCAAAATTTAGCCCCGAACTGGAAGTTCCTTACCAAACGTAACCATGAAAAAGTATGGTGCAGTGCTAAGCCATCAGTGTGTAATTTACTAAACCAGTGGTTCCCAACCGTGGGGGGTGTGACCCCCTTAGGGGGACACGAGAGAGCCACAGGGGGCTGCGAAGCCCTCTTGATTTTAAGGGGTGTCATTTTAATATTATTAATGTTTTAGAAACAAATTTGATGGTTATATTAAAAGGTTAATATAAAATATGTATTGCAAGGATACAGGTTTGGGGGGGCATCAAAGTCTACAATGGTAAAATGATGGGTCTCTCAAGAAAAAGGCAACCACTGTACTAAACAACAACTTAATAATAAAAAAAATAAACAAACACGTAAATGCTTCATTTCAAATTTTTGGAATCTGTCACTAAATTCAAGGCAAACCAATTTTTTGTCATCATGCAATAACACTAAGACAGCATTGTAGGGACATTTAACTATGTTTTTTTGGCACGTTGCACTTACAATTTAGTGATATAATTATTTTAAAATTTAATTAAAAATTAAATTAAGTAAAAAAAGTCAATTAAATCGTAGCAAAATTTAAACTGGAGGTTACTTATCAAATGTAATTATGAAAAAGTACACTTTATTTATTGTATTATATTGTTATTATATATAGGAGCTGTCTTGTTTGTCTGTGTCAGTGTTTTAGTCTAGTTCTGTTGTTTTGTTTACTGTTATATGCGAGTTGTTTTTGTGTACTGTCACAAATGTAAAGTTGTTGTTGACCTCA
>JAPZEB010000009.1:18517197-18527226 GCA_029783705.1 Chaetodon striatus | reverse complement strand
AAAAAAAAAAAAAAAAAAAAAAAAAAAAAGCTTATCACAGTGTTTGAGGTGACATCTTCCAATGTCGACCAATAGTCCAAAACTCAAAGAAAGCAGAAAACCCTCACATCCGAAAATCTGGAGCTCAAATATTTAAGATATTTCTTGAATAAACACCCAAAATAGTTAATTAATTGTCAGAATAGCTGCAGAATAATTATCTTTCGAGTCTAATGAAGTTGTTAACTGGTTGTTGGAGCTGTAGCTGCTTTACAGTTGAGATCAAAGCTGTATTTCGGCATGAACATACAAACCCCAACAAAAATCCCAACCCAAAACCCAGCCAGAACAAACACTCACACACACGGAAGAGGGATCTTGACACCTAAATTCAACATAGTCAAGAGTTAAAAACACAAAAGCACATAGAAAGACATGTCATCCATGTATGATTATCAGACACAGCCCATCATGGACGAGAGTACGCAGGAACAAGAAAACAAATATTGAGAATCCAGATATTGTCCCAAGAGTTCCCCCATTTATATTCACATTTTGGATGATTAGATTGCAGTTAAAACTGCAGTTTTATTCATTATAAGTTATTATGTGACATCTGTATGTATGGTTGATGAGATTATTAATAGTTAATAATTAATAATTAATAAATGAAAATGTTCCATCAAATGTTATGTTTTGTGTCATCAGTAGTCCAAAATCTAAAAATAATCAGTTTAATATCAGAGAAGACGAAGAAAACCAGCCAAAAATCACATTTTAGAGGCTAGAACTAGATTTTTTTGGCATTTGTAGTTAACAAAACTTATTAAATTAGCTGTCAATTCATTTTTGAGCAAATTGCTTAATCAGCTAATGGTTTCAGCTCTAGCTGAAATGAATATTTTTTGTTTTCGCACAGAGTTTACCATTAAGTCATGAGAACGCCCTCAGCAGTGGAGAAGGAGGAAACATGTCAAGGATCACTCTGATGCTGCTTGACTTTCTGTAAACTCCCTGTCCTTATATAAACTCTGCAGTTCAAAGAAAAATGTCTGAAATACCACATTGTCATTACTGAAGCTTTGGTATTTTTCATAGGTGGCCACTCGCTGCCTCTCGACATCATTTTTTCTCTACATAATAACAGTGTAATGACAGCTTCCACATAAGCAGGGCATGCAGGGCCTTTTGGAGTTATGTTTCTGGTATTTAGGGCCCACACTTGTGCACAGCTCTCAAGCACTGCTGGGTTATGTTGTTTGTCGCAGGATTATACAGCGATTGTTCCCGTGTTTACTCTTGATACTCTCCACAGATGGCCTAATGGAGCTGTGGCAGTACAAGTCACACTGGCACGCAACCCAGAGGGAAGTGGCGTCGAAACAAACAAACGCACGCCCAACAAACTCCTTTTCAGCACTTGGATTTTTATTTCAAAAAGGGTTTGACATAAGGAGCAAAGATCCAGTACGAATCATGCGAAGCAGTGAACCCAGTTGTGAATTTCTTATGTAAAGGCGTACCAAACCAAGATTTCACAGGCTGCAGGAGTAACTCAGGGACAGAAGACACAGTAGAGTGTGAGAGTGTGTAAATTGGACTCGAGGGGTTTGAGTTAAGAGTCTGCTCTGTCTCTATGTTACAGTCAGGCGCACCTCAGGGTGTGTTTTTTTGCATTGACTCCACTCTTTCTGGAATTTTCTCCCAACATCCTGTCCGGCATTCCTGTGCCTGAGCCCTGTGGCCCTGCCATTGACACACACACACACACACACACACACACACACACAAACACACACAGCTCACACACGCATACAAGTAAAGTCTAGAAGACACACACCCACACACACAGACAGCGTTGGTTCAGCAGTCACACTGACGTCCGCACTCCGCCTGTCTGGCCTCAGTCTTTGAAGAGACACAAAAGAGGGTTCGAAGAGCGACGCCTTCTCCGGAAACTGAGGAGCCTCGCTCGCAGTTGCCGTGGTTACGCTGATGTCGCGCGTATGAATGTGTGAGGACTGAGGTAGGCGAAAGTGAGAGAGCGCAGGGGAGGTGCGAAAAATATGAACGAGCAGTGATGAAGGTCAAAACATGGAGCATGGCCCGGGGAAGAAAATAGGAGCCGCTGTCGTCATCCCCGAACAAATCACACACACAAAAAAATCACATCATCATCATCGTCATCGTCGTTGGTTCCAAAGGTTGTTGTTTTGTTTACCAGGCAGTAAAAGTTTTACCCTGCCATTGCTGAGTGCAGTGAAGTAGCAGCGGATGCTCACTCTCAGCACATATTATGAATCTAGAGCCATTAGCTCATCCAGAAATAAAAAAAAACCTTGTAGAGGCAAGTTTGCATGCGTGGCTGTGTTGATGTGTACCGTCTGTCTTTACTTCCTCAGAGAGATGATTCCAAGGAGTGTGGTATAAAATTGTGTTACAGCAAGAACAACCTCATTCACTATACAAACAGGCACCTGACCTGTTTTCATAAAACAGACTTAAAAATTAAAATCTTTCCTTTAATCTGTCAATAATTGTTACAGTTAATTCGTGGCTACATCCGTTATTTTATACAGTCCACGCTGATGTCACACATTGGTTTGTAGACTCTCGTTTTGAAGCTTTGAGTTCGGCATTTTGGCCATGCCCTTAAATATGCAGAACTTTAAGCCTTTGTAAAAGTTAAGCGGGTGTGTTGTATAAAATTTCACTCCTCATACAGTTGTCATGAGTGTTGAAATTAGTGATAGAGACCAAACTGTATTTGGTGCTTTGCTTTAAACATGTTTATTTCTGCTGTGAATTTCGGCATTTTAACATGGAGGTCTAGGAGAAGTTCACTTACTTTTGGAGCCAGCCTCAAGTGGCCATTCAAGGAACTGCAGTTTTTGGCACTTCCATGTTAGCTTTGTTTTTTAGCCCTGGATTAATTGACCCCTCACTCACAGCTGAATCCACTGAGGTCAACGAAACTCCTTTGTTTGCCCCAATATAAGCTAGCTTAGCATGTTAGCCAACAAAGATGGTTAAATAATAATTGTCATGTTAGGTAGTTGTAAACCATTTGAGGCTCCAACTAATGGAAAAGTGGGATAATTTGGTTGTGCTAGCAGTGGGCTTACACACATAGTAGACAATGGAAGCCACAGGATCATAACTAAACGTTATCTTAAAACAAACAAGATATTGACTTTCCCTGCTGTGCAAGAACATTGTTGCTCCTGTACATCAGTGGTACTGAGCAAATCTGGGCCCCTACAGGGTGCCAGGTGGCCCGCTGACCATTCTTTAATTTGACAATGAAAATAAATTGATTCACATCAGGGTTTATTTACTTATTTTTTGCACTTTGAATTTACATAAGACGTCAAAGTAGAGCTTGTTTAAATGCTCTCAAGTCCTCGATACACCCCTGCGTACACCTGACCTGTGTGGGACTGTTTGACTGGATGAGCGAGGGTAGCAAACGTCAAAAGGCAAAAACATGCAATGTAATGAAAAATGGACTTTTGAATTTGCCTCTCTTACGCCTTCATTTTTAATGTTTACTGTGTGTATTGGATATATATTGTGAATGTTTATTAACTGGCCCCTGGCCTCCTGTCATTTGCAAAAATGGCCCAGAGGCAAAGCACGTTGAGTATCCCAGCTGTACGTGTTTGTTCTTTCACATAAATTTGAAACAGACGTAAGGTACCTGAGGCTTGCATTATGTCCTCTGAGCTTCTCCCTCGATTTTAATTTCCTATTTACTCACAATAGTGCTCCAACAAATTATATGATGAATCCACTTCAGGTTTCCTTGTCTCAAAATTAATTGGTCTTTTGAATCAGGTTTTGGTTAGATGTCTGAAGTAAAGTCTGTACAACATAAAATACATCACTTAATAGCCCCATAACACAGTTTAACAGTGTCATTGTGGTGGTGGTGTTGAATTCAAGGGACTGTGGTGTAGTTTGTTTGTTTACAGCCCAAATGTTAGCGTTTTACTTCTGGTGATTGTATTTACACTAAAATCATAAAAGCGGTGTTCATTTGTGAAGATTGTCTTGCCAAACAAAACGTGTAATAATCCAGAATCCCATACGCTTTTTGTGGAGGGAACCAGGGCGACGCTAACCTCCATATCAGCCTACAAAAAACATCATCCCTGCAGCACTCTGTTGTTTAGCCTTTTTAATGTCAAGGAATAGTGTGAAAAAGAGACCTCTTCAAATCTGTTATTTTGTCCTACCAACAAGAGTCCAACACTCAATGTTATGTAATTAACAATGATACAACACAGAGAAAAGCTTATAATCACATATTTGGGGCTGGAAACACTTTATGTTTGAGATTTATCCTTCATGACTGACACTAATGGAAAACAAATGAGCCCAGTAGATTTGTCAATCAGCATATAAAACAACACACATCAATAAACTCTATAAAATGGGGGATTATTCCATACAGAGCCATTGTGCAGTTAAACCCCTTTAAATGTGCTTTTCAGGAGCTGTATTTCCTTCACCATGCCGCTCTTTGCTTTTTCCTCAGTGATTCATTCAGACTGAAAAGAGAGTGTGAGGGTGAGAAGTTTTTTTGGGAGTCTTCCTGAATGGCTGCTGGCTGCTTACATAAGACAGTCCTTAAACAGTAATTACAGGAGAGGAAGAGCGCTTGTGACAGATTAAATCGACTGCGGAGAGATGAGCGTCGATGTGTGTAATATCACTGTATCTACAGTAGATAGAGGACACTCCCTGCAGAGGCCTGAAATGAGACAAGAAGGCGACTCTGTGCCCGTTGGTTGTCACTTCCCTCCTTTAATGTGAGCCTCTAATCTGCACATTCATATAAAACCTGCTTATTAGAGAGCTCCAAGCCTTCCAGTGCTTTCACCACACATGCGTGGCTCTTTGCATAGAAAGCACAGTGCTTTAACAGAATGGGACGACGTGTTTTCCCTAAACAAATCATCCTGAAGCTGTTGTGTGGGCGGATTCAGTCTATATTTGTACGGCCTTCGGTGCAATAAATCGACAATGGTCTTTTTTTTAACCAGCTTTCATGGGCTGTCAGTTCAGCATGTGTCACCTGTGGCAAGCCCCGACTCTAACCATGTGTTTTCACAATTAGTACATTCTTAAATTTTACTTTTTTTAACCTTTAGCAGGAGTTATTCAACTGTGGCTTTCATGACTTGAAGAGAGGATAACGTCACATCCATGTGACATTCCTATCTGTGTACTGTCATATCTCCTTTAGCAGGACAGAATCACTTGTTTTCAGAGTTTACATCATCTGATGTCATGTCTTGAGGAATAGCCTGCGCATACAACTTTCTGTTAATAGAATAAACGTCAGCTTTCGGTGATCATTTGTCATGCACTGCAGGCAGAAATAGCCACACCTATACTTGCTATTTGAGCCAGGATGGTCAGGGGTGTGTTTCTGGCTGCCTGCTGCTGTCTATGGGACTCTTGGCCTGTGCACACACCCCAGGACGTTTGCGCCGGTTTCCTGTCATTGTTGTTGGTGGAAGACCCCCCCTCTCTCCTCGCCCGTCGTCTTGATCCTCTTCTCACCCCTCTGGCGTGCACTTCCAGCAGTTTCTAGCAGTAAAACTACAATTTAAAGGTTCCAGATCTCACCATCGCTGTGTGCCTGAGCAAAAGAAGCAGCTGAAAGCCTGCAGTGAAAACAGGATATGTAGTTAATAAAATGTAACACTGGTTGAATGGCGTGTCGCTCCAGCTACAGACACAGAATCATAAAAGTAAACAGTGACTCCAGCTGTGTTTGTTGGTTTGCTTATCATTGAAGCCATTGTGCCAAAGCCAGGTATTGTTCAGGCTCTGTTTGGGTAAAGGAGTGCGTGTCATTGTGTTTGTCTGCTCAGATATACTCCATGATTCATTTGGACTTGCTGCACGCGCTCGCTTGACGTTTGCTCGTTTGTGTTGCATTTGTATTTGTTTTGTGAGGGTGTTTTCAGGTGAATGCATGTGTGTGTGAGAACGTTTGGGAGTCACCCTTCCCCTCACTTCTTTGTTGACCGTCTGACTGTGTGTCTCAGGGAATCAGAGGGTGTCAGGGGCTTCATTGTGTTTCAAAGATTTGTGTTTTTAAATGTAACGTGCTTCCCTGCTGCACCTATTTGTTTATGAGAAAATGGTGGCGAGATCTCAAGTGTGTTATGTAACACTTACGAGCAGGGTGATAGGATGATAAATACTAAGAACTGAACAAGTCCCAAACACTTCAAACACTGTGTGTGTTGACCCTTTTACAGCTGACGTCATCGAAAAGACACATGTGCCTGTTGGCAATGAAAGTGGCGTTTGTCCCCAGCTATTAAGAGGAATTAGCAAGCTTTTCACATTAAATTAAAACTGTTAGAGGCATTTAAATGTCTGGTTGCTGCGTGTTCGGTTGTCAGAATTGATAGTTCAGTAGTGGAGTTTTGCAGACTGGTGACTGAGCCGAAGGGCCGCCCCTTGAAAGTTGGAGATTTGAATCATCAGGGACCTCTCAGTCAACTGAGATCAAGTTGTGCAGTCAGTTCTTTTTGTTAGTCAGTGTGCTGTGCAGTGTACTTATGGAGACATTTTGGACCCAAGATTTGCTGCAAAGTGAGCGCTCTTGACTAAAACGATACTCTTTGGTATCTTGTTAACTACCACTGAGCTGAGGACATCAAAAATTCTCATGTTACGAGAGGTGCCAGGTTGCTGCCTTGGAGGTCATATGCATGTATTCCTCTGAACACATTACAGGCTGTTTGACATCTGTTTTGTAAATGGATTAGTGCTTTTAAAATGTTTTTCTTTAAACAAAAAAAAGGGAAAAATTTGGGAGGTGTTTGTTATTTATAGGACACTGGTCCGGCCCACCTGCGATCAAATCGGACTGCATGTGGCCTGCGAACAAAAATTAGTTTGACACCCCTGATCTAGTGCCTTGTGTGCTCATAATTTCTCGGCGGTGTACACGCCAAGTTTCTCCGCCAAGTATGTGTATATATCTGGCCACTAAATATTGGGCCACCTGCTAATGTCGTCTACACACTCACTAATAACACACAGATCTGGAGGCTGGCCACCGTTTGTCAAAGCGAATTTGTTTAGGTAGGATGGACAATTTTTGGTGGTTAATGCCCTTGCATAGCTCAACGAGCTATTGCACTCCATCCATGCTTAGGTTGCCATGTTACTTGTGTAGGCAAATATAAAACACATACACTCGAATGTTTCTCACAGAGCAATAATAGTGATTAAGACCAGGAAAAGAGAACATTTAAACTATACAAAAACAAGCAAAACCACAATCTTATATCTTTCTCTTCTGGTCAGATTCTCTCTGTTTGCCTCTGTGTGTTCAGTTTGTGTTTTAGTCACCACCACCAGACACTGGCATTAGTGCACGTTACACACACTTCTCTTGTACGGTGACTCGTATTGAAATAGCTGTTTTTGTGTGTATTATGGGCGGCAATCTCACAGTAACTCATGACTCAGTACTATCAAAATGTCACCCAAGATAACAACAGTATCACCAGTGTTTTGCAAGACAGTCACGCAGAATTCATCACAATATCTGCTCAACAAAGAGGTGAGAATATAAAAGACAATGAAGACATTCTTGTTATCATTAGAGACACAGTGTGTACCAAAGTGCAGTATTTGCCTTTTTGTAAGTATCTCAAGGGCAGTTTAAGGCCTTTTTATTAGCAGACAGATGAGTGATGACAGGAAAGAAGGGCAGAGAGGAGAGTGGGGAGGACATTCAGCAAAGGTCTACAGCCAGACTTCCACCAGAGACACTGAGATTTCATAATCAGTATCTTAAACACTCACAGGCCACCAGGGCGACCTGGTATTAGCTTTTTATTTAACAGGAGTTTATATTGGTTAAATGTCAGACAGTCATAAACTGGAAAAAGGCTGAGCTGCCCAAAGGCACAATCGTCATATCCTGAGCAAAGGACGAATACAGTTCTACAACATCACAAGAGAACATTATATTGCTCTATTGATTAGAAGCGGAACAAATAATCAATGTCTTTGCAAATCATAGCACATTCAGCGAGACTTCCCAGTGACGTCAGTCCAAACAACAGCACCACTGTGTCATACCAAGACCACTGTGGCCCAGGTCAGGGGTGGAACCTGAACCCTCTGTGAGTCTGTGTGTGTGTGTGTGGGTTGAGTGGTAGGGTTGCTGGTGATTGGGTCTCGTGGGATACTGGACGGAGACTCCACAATGCTACATTCCAGTTCCCACTCCATTCTGCCGAAGGTTCACCACCCCGGCCGGACAATGAGCCGGAGGGCCGCGCCCTGCCGGGGGGTGGAGGGGGAAATGACTGGCTGCTCGCCCTGAAATAGACTCACCCCCCGCCGTACACCTCCCTTCCCACCGTACAAGACACAGATGTCATAGAAGCAAGACAGAACAAATGAAAGTACCCTGTTGGTGTTCATATTCACACTGAATGGTGCCAAACACAGGAAATGTAGGAAAGATTGATCCCAATAATTTTTTTTTCCACAAAACTAAAGACAGCCTCAAATCAGCCTCAACTGTATTTTGAGTTTAAAGCCAATCAGCAAATGTTATTATGCTACCACACTAAAGTCAGAACAAGGTTAACATACCTGTAAATATACCTGCTTAGCATCAGCATGTTAGCATTTGTCATCAAAGCACTGGTGTGACAAATCCAGCCTTACAAAGATGCTAGCACGGCTGTAGACTCTTAATTAAGTTCTTATTTCTGTGGCTAACACACATAACAAACACACATACATGATCACAGCCTTTATATTGAGATATTTTCTGTCCAACTACAAACAATTTTACACATACTGGGAAGCTAAATGCATTTATCACTCACCCTGGGAGAATCCATCACACAAGAAAAGAGATTAAATTGACTTTTTTTCCACGAAAAGTAGCCTCAATAATTCAGCACAGCCACAAGTCAGGTTTTAATGAAAGGGATAGTTTGGATTTTTTGAAGTAGGGTTGTATAAGACACTGGTTCCCAACAGGTCCGGCCACAGGGTCCAGATTTCTCTGTAGTCATCAGTTTAATATATTCAGTGTCATACTTGTGTTTTGCCATGTTGTCACGCTAGTTTGCTGTCTTCAGTGCTTCTCAAAGTCAAATCCTAGTCCAAGTCCTACAGAGCCACGGCAAGATTCCTTCCCAGCGTTCGGTGAACACAAATTGGAACAGGCTATCTAGTGCCCAGGTGTGTGTCATTGAGGAGGCCCTGCCTTCAATTCCAATAAATAGTGCACAAACAATTGTGGGTGCTTCATGCCTGCTGGGGATACACATGCATTCACTGAAGGAAGGATTCTTGACATTGGATGTGATGGCGCAGCCTCCATGAAATTCAGCCATTTAACGATCCGTCCTCAACTTTGATAAGCACTGTCTGTCTACAGCAGATGACAGCACTTCAAAATAAAAGCTCTGTGCTGTTTCAGTCTATTACATATAGTAGATGTTAGTTGGCTCCCATGTTCAGTGGGCTGAAACTGCTGTTTGTACCAATGGAGTCTGGTGGCTTTCACAAGATAGGGAACTGAAGCTATTTACAGCTTCCTTGTCGGAAAGACTGTGGTGAAAATATTTTTAATATAGCTTACACTTAAACTGTCCCTGATTTCATTTTAGGTGGCTAAAATAAGTATGCTGCCGCCCCCTGCTCACAGCAGTACATTGCTTAACTTGTGTGGCGGTACTCCTGCCTGCTTCTCCAAAGTTGGGGCACACTGACTGCCATTTAAGCCTCATTTCCACCGAGCAGTTCGGTGCAGTTCAGTTCAGGATGCTTTTTTCTGTTTCCACTGTGAAAAGTTGTGGATGGTATCAATGGTACCGTTCCGTACCATCCCCATTTTTAATTTTTGGTCCCCCCTCTGTTGGGGTACCTAGCACACAGATCTGGTACTAAAAGGTGGAGCTGTGAACAGTGCAGTCTGATTGGTCAGTAGAGGACGGTCACTCTGCTCAGGGCTGAGTTGTGGCTGGTTTTGAGGCTCATGTAACC
>JAPZEB010000009.1:18486990-18501376 GCA_029783705.1 Chaetodon striatus | reverse complement strand
TCTGACTCACTCAGAGTAATACACTATTTTAACACATGGTTGAATCAGAGCGGCGGCAGCGTGTCCTCTGATGTGGACTATCACGCACGCCTCCCTTCACTCCCTAAATGAATGACTGTAGCAGAACTAGAGTGAAATGAAAAGGAAGAATCAGAGGAGAAGGAGGACAGAAAGAGGACAGAGAGATTAAAGGTCCCACAGAGATTTGGGGTCTGTATGAGAGTGTATAGTGACGGGTTTCCAGTCCCCCAGAGGGCCCCCAGACAGCCACACCACCCACTGAGGAGCGGGGCTTTGTGGGGAGCGGACAGCCATTGTTACTGCTGTTACTGGCCGAGCGGCTATTGTCCAGCTTCCTCTGTGGGACTGGCTTAGACATGCGGGTCCACCCTATGACCTAAACACACACACACACACACACACACACACACACACACGCACACACACACTTCAAGACATTTCTCACATGCTTTCCCATGGTGATTTTATCCCATAAGTCTCAGCTGGTGAGGGAGGCAGCCACCTGACATGTTGATTTACTGTATACCACAGAATTAAAGCGTCACACAGTCAAGAACATGTAAACATGGTGTGTGAATGTTGACTTTAAGGTCCAGTGTGTCAGATTCAGGAGGTTATACTGGCAGAAATGGAATATAATAAAGTAGGTATATTTTCTTTAGTGTATAATCACCTGAAAATAAGAATCTTAATTTTTTTGTTACCTTAAAATTAGCAGTTTATATCTCCATGAAGGAGCGGGTTCTCGTCCACAGAGATCACCATGTTTATCACCATGTTTCTACAGTAGCCCGGAACGGACAAACCAAACACTGGCTTAGATAGGGCCACTGGTGTTTTTGCTGTGGCCACTGTTATTAGCAGCCCCTCCACAATGAAAGCATATTAAAAACACTAACGTGAAACTTCTTAATTCAGTGTTTTCACTGGTTTAAATTACGGGGTGTGTTTGTTTTGGAGAGGAGGAGACCTCTGTGGAGAATTTGGCCCCTGGTATAAACCTCCTGAACGTCTGGATCTTAAGATATCAGAGAAAAAAATGGTGAGCACACATTAGCAGGTGCTGAGTTAGTGACTGTCTCCTACATGTCAAACAGCGTCGGAGAAACACTGATTTGTAATGTGAAGCTGCCTTAACTGGTTTTTATGACCTCGTCCGTTTGTTTTGGAGAGGAAGAGACCTCTGTGGATCACTCAGCTCTCGGTTAAAAACCTCCTGAACAATGAACGCTGAAGGAATTCTAACCTGGAGAAGTTGCTGTAGCTAAATCCTTCTGAAGCGAAATCTCAAACACTATTTCTTAAAAGGCAAAATTAAAACAAAAACAATCCTGATTGTCTGTGTTGAGCACATTGACGATTCTTTTGTAAGTTAAAGTTTGAAAGAATGTGTGTGTGCATGCGTACGTGCATTTGTGTGTGGACACACAGGATTTCCTGCCGCAGAGCCTCTGGCAGACAAAGTGATAATACTGAGAAAGAAATCCTTGAAAGTGATAAAAACAGTTTGGTCACTCTTGTGTGGGAACAAAGACAAGACACACCCCCAGAGAGGATTTTTGAAGAATTTTGAAGGACTTTCCACCATGTTTAAAAAAACCCAAACTAAAATAATGTCTCTGTTCTCCTCAGGTGAACGGTCAGTCAATAGAAGGGAAGACACATTCAGAAGTTGTGGCCATCATTAAAGCAGGAGGGCGTGAGGCACGTCTGCTGGTGGTGGACCCCGACACAGACGCCTTCTTCAAGAAATGCAGAGTGACCCCCACCTCGGACCACCTCACCGGTGAGAGGAAACACAGACAAAACCATCACTAATAGGCAGAATAAGTTCTACTGCCGTCGTCTGACAAGGACGGAGTGAATAACCGCAATTAGCTCGTAACATTTCGCTCCAGGTTCATTGTCAGTCACAGTTGTAGACATGTTGTAGACACAAGACATCACCTCCTCCTGTCCTCCTTTCAGCTCCAACAGATTAAAAGACTGTCACACCGTTTCTTGGCTCTCCTCTCCTCCGTTAATTCTTCCTATCTGTCTTTGTCTCGCTCAATCCTGCACGGCTCTCTTCCCTTTCTTTCTCTCTCTGCCAAGAAACGTAGACAGAGACAGAGACGCTGAGACACTTCCTGCCCTCCCCCACCCCCACATGTTGATGCCCTGTGGAGAAAGTTAATCTTTTAGACATAAATAGATCAGATCAGACAGATCAGAGTGGGATCGCGCTGAGTAACAATGCTGTTTGGAAAGTATAAAGGCTTAAATGCAGATCTCTCTCTCTGAAAGGTTTACTATCACAATGCAACTTGACACTTTATTAAAAAAGTGAATTAGAAAATCTTCAACTTTTTGCAATTTTCATGGACCCTCGAGGGCGTCTATCAGTAGACAGAGTTTGCTCAGTTGTCATGGAGACCTATGAAATGTCAGTCCTGTCTTAACTCCATCTTAGTTCTCCAGAAAACTTCCAATAAGACGACCATTGTAAGCTGCCAGTTCACATGTCAATAAACTGAGACATGACTGACACCAAGGGTTATCCTTTAGCCACCTCCTCAAAATGATCAGATATTGTCGTCTCAGGAGCTGATGGGGATTCAGTGCCTTGCTCAAAGGCACTTACACACGTCCTGGTTGTATTTACCACAGCCCCCAGGGGGAGCCCTTATACAGTCTTTGATTTGGCTTCTGTGTTTAAGGGGCAGACCCTTCACAGAGAAAGATCCTCAGGCAGGTGGTGTGTGTGTGTGTGTGTGTCTGTGTCTGTACTTGGCCAAGTGTCTGAGTGCCACTCTGCACCACGAGACCCCTCGTGTAAACATGCTGGTGCCAACTGTTGGCATGGCAACAGACGGTGAACAGGGTGGCAAGTTGCTGCCCTCTGTATCCGGGACAGAAGAAATCGATTTTTCTTTTGTTGATTTTTGTTGACGGTTTAAAAGATTATTTGCGGTCTTCCTGGTTGATTATTAATAAATTAGAGTAAGCATGTGGGCGACATGTCCTGTGTTTATATTCTACTAATATTACTGTTTACACGCAGCTGTTTATACTCTGATTAATGTCCCCTCACTTGTCGTTTATCACATTCAAATATGGAAAGGTGAAAATCCTTGTGCCAGGATTTTTTCAAAGTTGTCCACTGGTGACAGAGCTGTTTGACCATGCAAACATAGCCTTCCCCTTTCATTCCTTCAACTACCCTCTTGAAAAGGTTGATGTACAATAGCTGCGCATATTCATAATGTTTAAAAGAAGATGTGTTTCTCTTTCTGCTCAGAAATGTGAGCTTTTTCTTTAGGCCTTGCAAACTGATGGCTAGTTGGGTTTTGTACACAGAGCTGACCATAACAGACAAGAGCCTGTGTGTGGCAAACTGCTGTGAAAACCCTAATTGAGACGCATATTCTGAATATGCTGTATACATGTCCAAAGAATGCTATTTATGGCTGAATAATATCAGCATATGCCACATATCTCTTAATCAGAAAATACTGCACTCAGAAAAGTCAAATTCAGAATATTGTCATACTGGGAATAATAGTGGAATATTAGTGTGCATGTAAATGTGCCCAATAATTGAGATGGTTCAGAATTTCCTGGACTCTCAAACCCTCCAATGTTTCAGTCCAGGATTAAAAATAATAACTCCCTCCAGGGGAGAGATTCCAGTGAGGTGTTTCCCAGGTAACTGCCTGCACTTCACATGCTGCCCACTCAGTGGGCACCTGCCTACAGTGACTCTTAACGTCAACACACTCATTCGGCCTCTCTCCGAGCAGCCTGGCTGGCCAGCAGCTTTGTTTGGTTTCCAAGGCGCTCACTCCAAGTGGCCTCTCAGCCTGGAGCTGGGACTTGGAGAGGCTCCTCTCAGAGTCAGGGACACAAAACACATACACAGCAAAGACCTGAGGAGGACTCAAATCTGAGATTATCTCAGGAGGACAAGCTGCTGTCTCCAGTTATAATCATCATTAGGTAGAAACACTTTTTGGCTGTGTGGAGGATCAGAGGGATGGAAGGTAAGGGATGCGTCGGACCTCTGTGAGGATGTCTGTTTGCAGTTGCCATCTCTTGGAAATTAAGTTTGAGTTCAAATATTGGGTTGAGATAATATGCTTATTTAGAGATTCGATGCTATGACATTACTGCATTGTGATTATTAAGTATTGAATGTGAACCGATATTGCGATTAATTGCGATTTGTATTCACTTTTTTAACACTAGATGAATGAAAAAAGTTGAATCATTCTTTTAGAGACTGTATATCATGAGACATGTTTCCAAAAACACACATCGCGTCAGTCAGTCTTTGACTTTTAATTCAGCAGCATCATAAACTGCATAGAAAAGTGGTTAATGAACTAATAGCTGCTTTTATGGCCTTATTTTTACAATTTTATTACGGCTAAGCGCATTCTGATGTTGCTCTGTGAAAGGTGCTTTAAACTTCACTTACTTATTTACGAAAATGTACATGTACAATACAATGAATAAAACACATTTCGGATTCAGTTTAGCTGTCCCTGCAGCGTGTCAAATACATTGATCATGTCGCAGCTGCCACAATATCAACACTGACCGCAACTTATTGATTTTATTTTTCTTTTTTTAAATTTTATTGAATTTAATTTATTTTATTTCATTTCATTTTTTATTTCAATTCAATTAAATTTTTAATTTTATTTAATTTTATTTTTGTATTTAAAATGGGTAAAATCTTTCTGTTTATCAAACCACAAATGGGACGAGAATTAGCAATTTAGTGCACCTTTCTGTCCCTCTGCCTCTCTCCCTGCCTCTTGGAGATTAGTCACAAGGAGGAGAGCAGATGGGAGATCTAGAGGGACCTGGAGTAGCAACTCAAATTCAGCTGGTGCAAACCCCAGGCTGGGTCTAATCTTTGTAAAGGCAGCAACAGAAAGTTTGCTAATCCAGCAGGAGTTTGCACTGGGCTGGCTGAATTTGAGTCGCTGTTCAAGCAGCTGTAGGTCCACGTCCTCGGATTGTCAGCCATTTTCGGCTTTCGTTACACATAGCCCACCTGCGCATCTGAGTTACATTGGTTCAGGTATTAAAAACTGATTTTTTTTTAAATTGCGATACTTTAGTGAAACACTTTTTTCCCCACCCCTACCATGTGTCATGAGAAAAAGCTGCAGGGAAATGTTCCACTACAGCTATCTGATATGTGGAGGGTCTGCGGATGCACTGGAAGAGGAGGAGGGGGAGGAGGAGGTGGTGTAGTGGACCAGGAGGAGAACCATCTCATAGAAGATGAACCATGTGTGAATAATAGATGATCTGCTCATACCTGCGCTATGTAATAGAGTAGGTGTTGGTGGAATGAAAGGTGAGCTGCAGTAAGACTCTTGATCTAGCAGAGTGGAGCTGATGGTGCAGGACTGAAGGACTGCTGGTATCATGACGTGACATTCGTCCTGACAGGCAGGGGACAGAGTCGTAGTTTTGGAGCGCAATGAGTGATAATTGTGTCATTTCCGTGTCTACAGGTCCACTGCCTGAGCCTGCCATTAATGGAGGAATAGAGGAGAAGGTAAGATCACACCAGCAGCATAAACACACAAATACAGAATGATACGTTGAGCTTTGAAGTCGCAGTCGCAACTTCCCTCTCCTCCGATGGAGCCTCTTCTTCCTGACAGAGAACGAGGACAATAATAGTTCAGCTGTGAATACTCTGTAGCACTTCGTGTGGGACAGACAGTCCAGCGGGCCGAGGTCGAGCAGCATTTTGGTATTCAGGTGTGGTTTGCCACATCAGAGAGCTGAGACGCTGCTAGTGAAGTGAGGTATTAATCACAGACGTGTACTGAGCAGGCTTTCCTGTGATTGTCTAAACGTTCTGGCATTCATTGTATGGTGCTATGTGGAAAACCCCACCCAGCTAGTTCTCCATTAACTTTGAATTGAGTGTTTGACCAAGGACAGATTGTGTGTTCAAAATAAAAATTATCCAGTGGATAAAGGGGCTTGACCCACAGTTCATTGTATAAAAGGTGTATAAAACTGGAAGCTAGAGGCATGAAATATGTAGCAGCTTCATGTTAATCCTTTTGAAGTCTTTGGGCGTAATCCCAATAAGACGAACTGGCCAGCACTTACTGTAAGAGGCAAAGCGCTCAAGACTTCAAGGAATAACTCGACATTTCTTAAATATGCTTATTTGCTTTCTTGCTCAGAGTTAGATGAGAAGATGAACGGTGTTTGGCTTCCTCTCATGATTGAAAATGATCGCAATATGTCTTAATGCATAGCCCCTTTACAACAGGACAGAAAACCCACAAACACCTGATAACGCCTGGCTTTTGTATGTAATGGTAAAGGTTGCGATCGTCATTCACTCCTGGGACAAGTGACTCTGCTGTCGTCACAGCATTTTATCAGCTCCAGCTCTGATCAGCAGTGATAGAAATATGACACCTGGGTGGATGCGCTAATTTTGGCACCTTTGCTTGCACGATGCAATGAAGAGCCACCACTTACACATGCTGCTTTTTTTTTTTTTTTTTTTTTTAGCAATGTGTGATAGTATAGGCTTTTAGGTTATTTAATATTTTACTATAGGTCGATCTTAATCTAATTTATTCTGTACGCTGCGGGACCTGGGTAACGAATTTCGTTCCCATGTTTGAATGACAACAAACTGAACCTTGAACCAAATTACCGTCTGTCTCCACCCAAGCAGCACTCGAACATTGTTCAAAATTTGTCGGCACAAACTGAGATTGAATGATTAGGAGATTCTAAAAAGTTTTCACTGGCCTCCATGCTGCTTTCTACTGTTTATTAACCTGTTTTCTGGCTCGTCTGTTACGTTGAATGTCACAGACGAGCCAGAAACCAGGAAAAAATAAAAAGGACATACTTGTCTACTACGGAGCCTACACAGCTCTGGTTTTCCTGCAACAGGAAACGGTCTTTTGCCTACTTTTTAATGGGATTGCCCGTGTATAAAAAACCCGCTAATTGTGCTAATTGGAAAAAAAAGGCATAAGAGTCTCTGGTTGATGCAAAATATCTAAGCCAAATATCGTTCATCTTCACACATTGCACACATGCCACAAAGCCGATTGTGAATTGGCAAAATTTCCCTTTAACATTACAGCTAACGTCTGCAAAGTTGATACATCAGCTGGGTGAAAACTCAAATAGTCAGCAAAAGTTAAATTCACACATATGACAAGGCAAAAATGTGTTTCCCTTTTTGTCTGAACGCAACTTTAAAACAACAAGTCACCATGTTACACACTATTTCTTGATTCTGAGCTGTTGCCAGGCAACCAGCAGACACTCCAGGAAGTTACCTGCCTGGGTCCAGACCTTTGAGCCCGCCCACTCCTCCGAGTTCGAGTCAACTGAAAACAGAAATGAGGGCAATGTGTCGCCAGTTCTGTCTAATATTGGGCAAGGAAGTTAATGCTCTCAGCCAAGAAATAGTCTTGCACAAAACGCCCCCATATAACAGAGTTCTTGTTTTTATACTTTTTTTTGCTGATAACGAAAAAAACTTATAACAAGTCAGTTAGAGTTTTAGAGGTGTTGTTATATTTAGTCAGAGCCGGATTAACTGTGTAACCCAGTTTCCTGTCTTTGTGCCCAGCTAAGTGTCTGCTATCTGTAGCTTCATATTTACCACACAGACATGAGTAGTATCAATCATCTGTCTGCCACAAAGACAATAAGCATCTTTCCCAAAATGTCCAGCTTTTAGTTTGAAATCCTGTACTGTACGTTCCAACAAAAACACAAACTGTACGTGTGTGTGTGTGCTTTTCTAACGTCACAGGAATGCTTTCTGACGGTCTCTCAGGTTGCCAGAGTGTCTCGTTCCCAGGTGGACACACTAGACTTGTATGTAAATCAGTGTTGATAAGACAGAGATAATTCCAGATTCTATGAAGACACAAGAACACTAACTAAAAGAAACCACTGTGCCGACCGTGGCTGCCTTCCGCTCGGGCGTCTGGCCAGATATGCAAAGTGAAGGCCGACCCGAGCTTCCCGTTACTCAGGGACTTTATGTGCAGCAGTGAAGTTCCATGTTCCATGTATTGTTGCGTAACAGATGCTTGGTAAAAGGTTGAAGAGCTGAGAGGGAGGGGTGGTGTGAGAGGTCAAGGAGAAGTTGCCCGTGAGGTAAAATGGGGTCTTTAGAGGGCGGTGGGTTGGAGTGGGTTAAAAATGAAGGGTATGACAGGAGACACTGATCCTGAGGCTGCAGGAATTTAAATGGCCTCATCCTGTAACATTTGCAACCACATTCAAACTGCTACTAAATACTTAGGAAATCATTTGAATGAAATGAGTCATTCAATAAGGAAGAGAAGCAGAAGAGTTGTTTTTTTTTTTGTTAGTCACAGCTCTTACGAAACACATTTTAAACATGCTTTTGCATTTTGTATTCTTCCCCAAATATATTCCAAGGGAAACCCACAGAGCACCTCTTATTAATGATCCCCACATCACTTAATTAACAGACATGCTTGACAGTGATTTTTCTATGAAGGAAGCTCAGAACTTTACATTAATTTGTCCCTAAATATTGAGCTTTTCTTAAACCTTTGAGTAGAGAAACACTTCAAGTGGCTGTAAAACCAACTCAAAGCCAAGGTTGCCCCCTTGTGGTGAAAAGCAGCACTGCACCAAGACTGGCGAGGGAAAAAAAAGTAGTTTCCCATCCTCTTAATAATGTTAATAATGTCTACATATTCAAAAGGAGGGACACTACAGGTGAACAGGTGAAACTAATAAATATGTTTGTATTCCCAGGTTAACGGTAGAATAGCCAAAGAGGTAGAGAGGGACTCAAAGCTGTCAGTCAGTCCGTCTCCATCCAACGCCTCATCCAACACCTCGCTCACGACCCCGCCCGCAAACACCCCACCTGAGGTAAATCCAAGGAAACATCCTGCAGCATGACAACTTTGTGATTTATAAAATACAGTACTGTAACACATTTTTTTCTCCATGTTTTTCGTCATTCAGGGTTTCATCGTGGACGCCATCCCAGCCCTCAACCTGTCCCTGCAGCAGGTCAAAGAGCTCGCCCACCAGAAACGCTCCAATAAGAGAGCCCCGCCCATGGACTGGACCAAGAAAAATGAACTCTTCAGCAACCTATAGGGCACCTCACTGCACCTTACACACACACACACAAACACACCTACACACACACACACACACACACACAGATTTATCGTGATTCTTACAGAAAGACATCAGAAAGATATTTTTTACTGTCATGACATTCAGACTTTAACTACTGGCATCAGACAAATCAAGCCGACCTGTAAAATATAGTCTTATTATTATTATAATTACTCTCCATGTTATTATAACCCAGATGTTATATATTAATGTATAATGTGCTACTAACAATGAACGATGCAAATGCCAATGACAGAGAACTGGGCGGTGTTGAAAATGAGTGTGTGGACCCTGACAGTCCCTGCTGGCCAGAGTCTGGTGCCTGTGGGAACGAGGAGGAGTTGACCTAATGACCCTCCTCCTCCTCCTCCGTCTGCTCATCTGTCCTTTAAAAGTTTATACTAACATTTAAAACATCAGTGTCTTCAACAGCAGGAGATAAACCAGCCCGACAATCAGTTCATCACATACCTTTAGTTTCTCTCTTTATTAGTTTGTAGGGATCAAACGTCTGACTGAACAGTGAGGTTTTGTTTGTGTAGATGACAGTTTACATGTTAAAGCCCTTTTTTTAATTTTAAGAAAGTACATAATCCCAAAATAAGTTAAACACCATGGCTTTCTTCATATCCTGATGTGACCTTCCTTACTGTTGGCTTTAAACTGGAAAGAACTGAGTTTTAAAGATGGTTCTCTTATATTGTATATATATAAATATATATCATATCATATGTATATTTTTACATTTTTGACATAAATTCTAAAATAACTGTCTGTTTCTTGCTGCAGTACCGTCCGGCATCTATCCATACTCTGAATATATGATATCATCTTTTATTAAATGTGAACTACAGTTTATTCTGAGTAACTTATACCGTCCTCACGTCGCCGTCATGTCCGCTTCAGTTCACATTTTGAGCATTAATATGGAATATTTTTATTGCTCCTGGAGAAATGAGATTTTTACACGTTTCTATCGACGTCTTCAAAACAATTATGTAACTTTGAGATGATGTATTTCTAAGAGAATGTCCGTGCTTCACTAGATTTTATGCATTTGTCCAGTGTTAAGAATAGTGATGATTTTTCAAAATGAATGATTGAATTATGAAGTTTTTTTATGTAGCTTGTGTAAGAATAAGCAATTTCTATACTGTAATAAATCAGTCGTCACAGCAACGTCCAATGAGGGTGTTTTTTTTTATTTATTCAGGCATGTGAATTGAAACGTGTGTGTGTGACATACCCCTAAAAATGTACGGCTGTAAAGACACGACTTGTTTCATCATGAAAAAAAGTTTTGTTTTCATTCATTCAAAAGGCATAGAAGAGGAATACAGTAAAATATGTTAATCATCTCTAAATGTGGCTATATGATGATGTTTTACACAGTTCATCTGACAGTAAAGCATCATATCGTATCCTGCTTTATCAAATGATAATGACCTCACACACTATTAAATATATGTTGTCATTGTACGTTTCTGCAAACCACTGATATGTTAAATTTGTGTTGTGCAGTAGATGGATCTTTACTTTTCAGCAATGCAGTGGTTAATATGTGGTTAAATTTAGACACAAAACCACTTGGTTCGTTTTATAAAAAGATCCTGTCCTGGCTGCAAAAAGGCAAAAACAAAAACACAGTGGCACAATCAGAGGCCATCAGTGTCTTGGAAAAAAAACTGCTTTTCTTGGCACAAAGTCGACTGAAAAAAAAAAAAAAAAAAAAAAAATTACTTCTTGCAAGTTTCAACATTGACTCACAAAGGGCAGAAAACCTTTGTCTTGTGAGACCTTTCGATTCATCCATCCATCAGGGGGCAAAAACTGATCTGTGGTCAGAGATGCAACAAGTGTCAGCCCATAGAGGAGAGTGCCGCAGCTGTTTCCTGCCCTCTGTGATCCACTGATTACTTCTACTTTAAACCACAACAAACTTTTTTATTTGCTATGAAAAAGTGAAGAGGAAACACTCAGAACTGATGTTTATCCAAAAAAAAAATTCTTTGCATTTGATGCTGGCTGCATCCTCTCTGTGGAACAAGAATCACTGGGACGAGGACACCTCAATTTAACTAATTTCTAATTTCACAAGTCTGACCCCATTAATGTAAAAATATTGTTCTAAATATTCACACAGCTCATTTAACTGCAGTAGTTCGAAAAACATCACACATTTTGAGCTTTAATTTACTGACAGATTCTGTGTCATTATCATAATCGATGTCCTCAGGCTGTGTTGATGTTTATTTTCACAGGACTCGTGCTTGCAGTTGAGTGTCTGTGCTCCTCTTCCGTCCCCCTACATGTCACTCTGTCTCCAGCAGCTGTCTCTCTCTAATGGCCTCGACCTTTCTGCTCCTCCGCTCTCCTTCTGGCCCTGCCATCACAGTCACAGCTCACTGTCACACTCTGCGCTGCCCCCTCTATGTCCCGCTGGAACAATTAACATAATTGGACTTTGTGACAGTGACGGACGTCAGGGGTAAATGGGATAAAATGGTGACTTGGCATGGGAAGATAATGACAGTGGTTGTTGTAATTGGCTATTATAAGAAACCTGGTAAAGATGTAATAGTGAGATTATGATGACAGTTGTAAGGATGATGTTCAGAGGTGTGTTATAATGACGTCAAAGATAATGATGATGACCTTTTTTAGAGGATTAATTGGGACCAATTTGTCACCTTCATTGTGCAAATGAAAGCCAAGAATGTACAGCCTGCGATCAGTTAGCTTAGCTTAGCACAGACGATAAATTTAAAGTCTTTAGTGGCTCCAGAAAGAGAAAACATCCTAAGCAATCAGTGCCATAACTAATAAAACTGGCTGAATATATCAGATGCTCTTAGAGGCCCCTCTCACCCCTTAAGGGCACAAAATGGTTTAATCAGCCCCTGCACTAGGATCTGTCTCTAAACCCAGCTAGCGAATGTGTGACTGATAATGCTGCTGGAGCACCAGGTGCATGAGAGAGACATGGATCAAGAGAGGAAGAGCGCGGGCCCACAGAGACTGCTTATGCATACGGCCCAGAATTTGGTGCTACACCTGTAGCACACCCAAATCTCTGACCAACATCACTGGCTATGTTGCATTATGGGTAATGTTCGTGCCAGGTTTTGACAAGGAAGAGGAATAGTTGTAACAAAAACATGTAAACCTTCTTAAAAGTGTCCTTTGTGAGACAACAATTGAAGTATTAAAGCTGGGATAGACAGCTTGCCATTGGTGTCACAGGGCAAAAAAACAATTTTGAGCATGTTGTTATTCATGTGGTCTGAGATAGGTTGAGGGATATCTCATTTCATAGAGAGTGTTATGATTGGCTGTTCTACAAATTCAGACATGCGTGCACAACCCTTTAGATGGTGAAAGCCTGATTTAATGGTGGAAAGTTCTGCAGAAAAGGTTGCTCTTCCAGCATTGAAAACAACTGCCTACACTGCAAAGCAGCCAAAAATGGACTTATCAAAAAGACGGGTGTTAAAGAGAGTCTGACAAGTTCACATTTATGTTACTAATGTTAGCAAGAGCCTCAAAACAAAGTGTCTTATTTCAGAGGGCTTTCAAAGCCTGTAATTCTGCAAAGAAAACAGAACGGTAATACATCATCAGGATAATTGAAATTAATGACTAGTGCTCGTCATTTTACTATATAAAGTGTGTACATATGCCCATGCTCGTCTGGTGGGAGAGGCTTAGGACAGAAAGGGGAGAGCTGCAGGAGGAGGCTGTATTTTCAAGTACACCCCTGTTTTCCAGAAAACGATTATGATTCTTCAAATGATGCATACTGTGCATTTGTACATTGTTATGCAGCGGATATGTTTTGGTTAACATGTCATTAGGTTTAGGCACAGGAACCACTTGATTATGGTTTAGAGCAGATCTTGTTTTGGCTAAAAATACTTGCATTTGGGGGCACAGTTCCTGTGAAAAAGTGGCAATGTTCGGGTATAAAAAGCTACTTTTTGTGGCAACGTCCTGGGAAGAAAAGCAGGAAGAAGCAGCTGCTTTTTGCTGCACTATCCTGGGAGGAACAGCAGCAATGTCCCTGTGAAAACCAATTACTTTTCATAACATTATCCTGGCGAGAAACACAACCTTCTCAGTAAAAACCAAATATTTTTATCGCACCAGCCCCTGTTGAAAAACTGCAACAGGTCACGAAACAGCACCCATGTTTTGTGGCTAAAATGCAGCCAGAAAAACAGCCACAAGCGGCTAAGAAACATAATCAGTTCTGTTTGTTAGTCTCAAAGAGCAGTCCATGGCAGTCTGCAGCCTGGCAGGCGTCTTACTTCCATCTCCCGGTAACAAGTCAGCTCATACACTACGTCACTTCAGAAACTTGCATATTGTATGTATCAAACGTGCAAACATTTTCCTCTGGCGACTGATCACCCATCTGTAACAGGTTTCAACAGGCAGGGGTAAAATGTGATGAATTAATTGTGAAATCTTTTTCTTTTGAGCATTTTCTTTTCAAACAGCCAGTACACAACATGTGTTGTTCATACATTTTGCAGCTGGCATGTATAATTTTCTCCATCTCAGTAAGTAATTGCACTATTAATCTAGATATAACTGATAACTCCACACTCTCTCTGTTTCCTCACAACAACTTCCCATCTGCTGCATTAGCAGACCCAACCACGATCAAAATGATGATGATGATATGAAGGAGGATGGGGGATGGTGACGTTGATAATTAAGATGATGAAGGGCAGGTGCATGTCGTGCGCTGGACCTTCACAGCTTATGTGCAAACACAGCCGGTTGCTAGGTAACGGTGTTCGTCGGGGGGTCCTTGTAAGGGCTGGAGCTGGGGTGAGACAATGGGTCGACACAACTCTACCTTCAAACCCCACAGCACGCTAAAAATAAACTGTGTGTGTGTGTGTGTCTGTGTGTGTGTGTGTGTGTGTGTGTGTGTGTGTGTGTGTGTAGGAAGCACTGTGGAGAAAATGACAGACAAAAACAGAGATACATGGAATAAGTGACATCGATTGAGCGGAGAAGGTTTGGGGAAGGTGATACAATCCAACGAGTGAAGTCTGACGCATTAGCTAAGCGGAGTGTAAGGCTGCTGTAATACGAGCTTCTTTCTGTCTGTCTTCTCTGAGAAAACTTCATCCCCTTCTGCCTTACTTTCCTCATGCACACACTCACACTCTCTCTCACACAC
>JAPZEB010000009.1:18420621-18436429 GCA_029783705.1 Chaetodon striatus | reverse complement strand
GCAAATTATGATTTGTGATATTGGGCTTTATAAATAAAATTGATTGATTGATTGGTTGGTTGATTCTTTTGCTTCGTTTCCTCCCTTTTCCCTCACTGCCTTCCTTTTCCTTTTCTTTTGTTTTTCTCCTTCTGTTTCTTTTGTTCTTCCCCTTCCCTTCCTTTCATTGCTTTCCCTCCCTTCTTCTCCTTTATTTCTCTCCCTTTCTTTCCTTTACTTACCAGCCTTCCTCTCCTTCCTTTCCTGCCTTCTTCTCCTTCATTTCCCCCGTTTCTTTTCTTCCTTCTCTCCCTTCAATGTATTCACGTCCCACCCCTCCTATCTTTTTCTCTCCTTTCCTTTTCTTTTCTTTCCTTTCTCAAGGAAAGACAAGACAAAAAGGAAATGAGAAAAAGGATACCCCCCTACTACCCCCAAACATTGGGTTGATATTTGCCAACAATGATTACGAAGTTTCATTTCCACAGTTTTCCTCCAGTCAGAAGCTCAGCTACATCACTCACACACACACACACACACACACACACACAGAGGATTAGAACAAAAGACGAATCCCGCGGCTCAGATTTGCACAGAGAACATAATGGCTGATGACATGCGGCAGTTTGGAGGCTTTAACAGCGACGCGGCTAATCTTCCTGCGCCGGAATAACCTTATTCTCTCCGCTTCCTCCTCCTTGGAGTCTGCCCACCCGCCCACCCACCAGGGACTCGCAGTTTATTGTGTCCAAACACACCCCAAGGTTAACCCACACAATGGACGGGCAGTGGTGAGCGGACAGACAGCTGCTGATTGGTGCTCTGGTGACAGATTTGTGAAACAGGTGCTTCGTTCAGGTTAAAAACAAAACACGACGTTTCAGATGGAAACACCTTCACAGACGGTCCGAGGAACAATAGAGGACAGTGTCTAGACTGGGGGGTGGGGGGGTGGGTTGCTGGGAACACTGGTTTTGGTGTTAATCCTCGTTTAGATTTATGTTTGACAAAGACACGTGAACTTTGACCTCAATCTCAGGATCATACACGAAAACAACACATTATGGAAAAAAAGCACATCCAACAGTACAGATGGACAATAATCTGCAGACAATGTGTGAGTGCTTCCACCAGTATGTTTCTGTATGATAGGCACCACACATATCTATCCATCCATCCATCCATCCATCCATCCATCCATTTTTTGTAACCGTTTATCCTCTTTGTTTAGAGTCGCAAGGGGGGCTGAAGCTGACCCCACATATTTAGTAAATTAAAATTATGAAAAACAAAACACACAGATATTCATATGTAAACTAAATCAATGTGGCATCTATTTTTATTTTGAGGAATCCAGAAATTATGTCTTTCAAAATACAGAAAATGGCCTGAAGTATGCGGACAGCTGTTGAGCTTGTAACATGTTTAACAGGACAAAAGTGTTGCACACTCTGGCTCCAAATGCATTTCTTTTATTCTGATAAAATACACAGCTGTAGTTATCTAACGTTTTATTTTTGAGTTGGTGAAAAAACAAACTCTCTGCATGTTTGTGTTAAAATCTGTGTATCGCTTGTTTTCTGTTTCCCCTTATGGAACCTGACCCCAAGCAGTCCCCTAACCCTAAGCCTCAGGGCTGACACTGGTGAGGTCCGGCTCCCAGTCTGTAAACCAGTTCATCCCAAAGGTGTTTGATGAGGTCAATGTCAGAGCTCAGTGCAAACCAGTCAGGTTCTTCCACAGCAAATTTCTTCATGAAACTGTTTTTGTGTATGAAAACAATGTCCAACAGCTCCTCTAAACAAAACATCAAAATCCAGCTTTTCTAACAGCCTTAAAAAACAATCTTTATTTCTAATCTGGTGCCTCCAAACCTTCATTTTAGGTAAAAACAACCTCTTTCCAAGGGCTTATTTATGTTTAATGTTATTTGTGCATGTTGTGCATGTCTGAGAGCTTGAAAATGCAGACCAATTGGAGCAGAACCACCGGAAACAGTGGAGGCAGTGTAGCGTAGTTCAAGCAAGAAACGACCGTAGGAGACGATGAATAAATAAAAAAGAGACAACAAATAAAAATAATAATAATAATGGCAGAACGGAACAAAACGGTAATATAATGAAAGGAATTCTCCATCTACATCAGGATGTATATAATGACCTCACGGACCAATGCCGTCTACAACTGAGCCTCCATTTAAAGGTACAATATTACGACCTCCTGAACCGTCGCCTCATTTGTTGCTGTGTGAAACTTTTGACTCCACCCTCTAGTGCCATCTATTTACTGTATCTATGCCATCATAGAGGACACATGGAAGTATGAAGGCAATGACGTTTACAACCTTTGAAATGGAGGTATCTATTTTTGTTCATAACTATGCCTTAAATGTCATCATGGATGGAATTAGACCTCCAGGGTTAAACTTACAGAACAAACTTGGTTAAAAGTTGTTGACTGAAATCAACACATTCTCACTCCCAAGTCATCAAATACCGATGCTTGTTCAGGGGCCCATCACGTCAAAATATAAAATAAATATAATACAAAATAAACATCAGTTTTTGACGTTCATGGACGTTCAGTTGTTTCATGCATGGTCTCTTTTCAAAATACATAGGAAATGTACAATTTCTGCTGATTAAATGCATACACTTTTTTTCAAAGTAAACTTACTACGTGGATAAACAACATGTTTTTAGGTTTACTACCTTAAGTTTAGGCAATAAAAACACGTGGTTAGGTTTAAGAAAAAACATCTGTGGCTCGGGGGGGCCCCTCCACCAGAGTGTAAATGTACATGTGTAAGTGGATGAACATGGCTCTTGAGTGTGAAAGCACTTTGAGTGGTCGCAGACGAGAAGGGCACAATACAAGTGCAGGTCCATTTACCATCATGGTGAGTACATTTGGAACTAACGTAATGTAACATCACATGACATACATTACATATGTCATTAGCATAGTATGCTATACATAGTAGCACATTATGTCATTATAGAACAACTTGATTTATTTTTGGTTTTACAGGGGACATGAGGGGAGTTTTTTCAACCAATGACCCCATATGTGGACTTTCTTTTTTGTGTACAGGGTTTCCCACAATTCATTTATTCATGGCGGCCCACCATGATTAAATTTAGTTTCCAATTTTGGAGTTGGAAAGTTCATTAGGGGCAGTATTGGAATATACAACCATTCGGTTATTTATAGCACCATGCTGTCAGAGCACAGAGCGCAGAGCGCATTCAGTGCAGAGATGGAGCAGCAAAACGTCAGGCACACTGACAGTGAAACTTAACCGTTCACTCTGCTGGAACTAAAAGTTTGCATTCACTCACAGCAGCTGTTCCTGTCATTCATCAATCTGATTTGATCAGTTCTAATCCCAGATCAATCATCGACCCTGCAAGTCACAAACTGAGAAAAAAAGAACTCATGGAGGGCTCCACCTGTGCTGCGTTCACGGACCTACAAAAACCTAGTTAGAGAGGGGAACAGAGTGAAACACTGGGACACAGAGGCAGCTACTGTCACACACTCTTACTCTTTCAGAAACACTGTACTACAGCTGTTGGCAGGAGTGTCAAAAAAATTCACCGCCCATGTTGTTTCATAAAACAGAAAAAATACTCTTGGTGTTACTTCTACTTATTCAGTATAAAAATCTGAGGTATACATTTAAGCAGATCTTTATCAAGTCAAGTGTAAAAACATGATGCATAAACCAAAAGCCATAGTTGCCTCGAAACAGCACAGATGGGTCCTGGTTACTGAACTCTACATAGCATAAACATGTTTCTTTAGTGCTCAGATTATTGGTCCATTAATCAGTTTGTCCATTCATAATATATATATATATATATATATAATCAACAATTTTGATAATTTACTAATTATTTAAGTTAAAAAATCATTCTTTGGTCATCTCAGATTTAATTCATTAGAAACTCGATGATCCATCAGTCAGAAATCAGAAAAAGTCAATAAATTATTCTTGTATGAAAACAGTTGTATCACTTTATGTGTAAAGAGCATTTTAAAGACATTACACCAGCTCCACTATCAGCTGACTGTGGCAAAGTGCAGCATTCAGGTGCATCAGAGCATTTTACAACATTTATGATTCCAGCAGATTTTCTTGCTACAGGAATTCTACTTTTATGTTTTACGCTCAAATAACCCTCCATCAGCTGGAGATCATCAGCTCATAAACATTTATGTCCACCTTTAAAAACACATAATACACAGTGTAAAATCTATTTTCCATGTAAGAAACTGGTTTAACTTCCATTAAATTCTTTTAGCTCACCTTGTATGTTGATCTTTTCTCCATGCAGCAGCAACTCCGTCCTGCAGCCTCACTCTAACTCTGCTGCCAAAAAGCATCAACGCTGACATTAATAATTCAATATCCGGCTCATAATTGGCAGTTAATTGGGGGAACGACGTCCTTCCTGAAGTGACAGCTCTGTTTCACCCCTGGATAATAAAAACACGATGTGGCAGCAGGTAGAAAACTTTCAGACAGACCGCTCCCTTTTTTTCATCGTAAATTAACTGTTCAAACTCATCAAACAACACAACGGCCTCGTTAATGAGAGGCCAATAAAAGCCACTTAAGGACAACTTAGGTTGTGTACTTTGAGAATTTACTCTTAAATCCCTGATCAGAGTCTGATCAGAGGGTTTAATCTGGTCAGATGACCCCACTGTGACTTTTCCTCCAGGATTTACTAAACTAGAGGAGGGTTGATGGAGTGTTTCCAGCATCAATACTGTAGAATTTTTTTGTCTTAAACATTTTTCTTTAGTTTTCCAACATCCTGAGGAGAGAAATTATGAGGAATTAAATAAAATGTTTTCAAAGTTTTTATCCATCCTGCACTCTTCATGTCAAACACTACAAAACCTGGTAACATTTACAAAGTTAGATTTTTGTATCAAAGATGCTGCTTTTCACCCATTTCAGTTGTAAATCATTTTTTAGGGGTGCATTTTGGTTTCACTAAATTATTATCCACTTGGTTCAGTCCAAAAACATTTTGTGTATTTCCATCCAAATAAACACCAGTGTCCCTTCATAATGCAGATTATAAATGGGAAAAATAACACATGTGGATCTAAGTCAAGAGTCAGCCAATAATGATGTTAAACTGAGAGTCATTTAGTGTTAAAATAAACCACCAAACGCCATTTACTAAAAAACATCAAAATTTATCCAACAGAAACAACTCCTTAAATATCAGTGGATTTTTCTGTGGAGTGACTGATTCCATTAAATCATCAGATTGATTCTGATGTTCTGAGTGGATCCAAAAAGTTGCAGTGGAACCTGAACCTGTACTTTTTTTGATGAATCATTATTGGCTAAATGAAGCCTTGTTCTGAGTGAAACCCTGGACTGAGCTCAGTCCTGGTTCTGGCGGTTTTTGCTTTTAAATGAGTCGGATCAGGATCGGAGGTCATAAGTCTGCTGCTGTGAAGATTTTCTGCCTTTGTTTGTCACATGTTTCAGTAAACTGAATATATTCATGTTTTGGAAAAAACAGGAAACCTGAAGACGTCATCCTAGACTCTGAGAACTAAAGTGACATTTCTAAACAAATCGATGAATTCAATGATCAGAAAATTCAACAAATGACTTAATGATAAAGCATTAAAGAAAAAAACTCACTGGGAGTACACCAGCTGTCACTGTCGCCCCACAGTGTTCCCTTAAAAACTGGAACCACAGACAGCTCTAAGAGAAATACTGGATCAGATCATTAGACTGCATATAAAGGACTTGGATCAGGAACAGAACCTGGACTCTGTTATCAATCCATAAACATTGACATCCGCTCCCAACGAGAAAGGAGCGTCCTATCTGAAGCTCAGGATGTTTTCAGTCAGTCAAGAAAACATGAGGAGCAGAGACACATATGGGGGATGAGTCTTAGTCCTGCAGACCCTGATAAGTCCTGCAGACCCAGATCAGTCCTGCAAACCCTGACAAGTCCTGCAGACCCAGACAAGTCCTGCAGACTCCGACTGGTCCTGCAGACTCTGACAAGTCCTGCAAAACCTGATCAGTCCTGCAGACCCAGATCAGTCCTGCAAACCCTGACAAGCCCTGCAAAACCTGATCAGTCCTGCAGACCCCAATCAGTCCTGCAGACCCAAATGAGTCCTGCGGACTCCGATAACTCCTGCAGACCCCAATCAGATAGGTCCATCAGCAGAAAGATGAAGTTAATGCATCAGGCTGCAGA
The DNA here is from genome assembly GCA_029783705.1 of Chaetodon striatus. NCBI lineage: Eukaryota > Metazoa > Chordata > Actinopteri > Chaetodontiformes > Chaetodontidae > Chaetodon > Chaetodon striatus. The sequence goes on along the minus strand of JAPZEB010000009.1, from coordinate 18,430,196 downwards.
GAGGATGATGGGAGGAAGGTGACTGGAGTTAATGAAGCCTTACACACACACACACACACACACACACACACACAAACAAACCAAAAAAATTAACCTGTATAATGTCATAACTAGTCGACTGGACAACTGAATTCCCTTACTCTCTGACATCAGCAGTCCATTCCAAGACTCTGCCACCATGATTTTGACTCAAGCAAAGACACATGATCACATTTCACCGATCCTGGGTTGCTTTTAGAGGCTAAATGTTGTTTTTAGAATTGATCTCAAGATTATCTATCACGCACAAAGCACTGAGAGGCCTCGCCCCAAGTTATTTATCAGATCTCATGTTGACCTATGTCCCTTCCCGCACCATGAGATCCTCGGATGCATCGTTCCTTGTTGTTCCAAGTTTCAGATCAATTCACAAAGGTGATAGAGCCTTTGCAGTCAGATTTCAGAGACTTTGGAATGACCTGCCTGAGATCAGGGCTGCAACCTCTGTCTCATCTTTTAAATCACTTTTAATAACATGCTTTTTGAAAATGGCTGTTCTGTCATTTCATTTATGTTTCATGACTTTAAAATGTGTTTAGTTTTTTACATCTAGTTTGTTTTATTCTCTCTGTGTTATAAGGTCTTCTGTTTCTATTGTGAAAATCTTTGTAACTGTATCTTAAGAGGTGTCATACAAATAAAGTTCATTATTGTTGTTGTCGTTGTTGCTCTTCTTCTTGTTATTATTATTATTATAAGTCTGGACACATCATATTCACTCTGCCTGAGATTTTCTCACTGTCTACGCACTCATTGCTGTATACCCACTTTCAGAGCAGTGCTGCTTACCTGTTTGTGTGTGTGGTTGGTCTGTGTATCCAGTTCTTTCTCCAGCTCCTCCTTCTCCGCCTGCAGTCGACTCACTTCCCCTCGCAGCTCTGACAACTGCCCAACACACCAAACCATCATTACACCACAAAGTCATCTGTCTATGAGTAAGATTTTGGTCAGACCGATAACATGCTGTAATCAGTAAAACTGCACAGATTAAAGTGTAAGGGCCCGAACACGTGCTGCATTTTTTGCACTGTCAAATCCACTGTTGTCAATGTGGACACATGGGAGGTGCTAAAAGCGAGACAACACCGTCATGGTGTGCAAGTGTTCCCAGGCTCCTATTTTCAGGCCAAGAAGTTGCGCCCAGAGATAGTTTTATCTTTGGAATGTCATGTGACAAATAACCAATCACAGCCAGCAGATTAAATTTCTTTTTTACCGTAAATATCAGTATATATGGATGAAAAGGTGATGATTTTAGTACAGGGCTATGCAGAGCTCTACGGTCTGTCTCATGGACAATGATTTAAAACATGCTTAAAAATCAATGCCTGGAAGAGGATCAGCTCCAAACTCAGGATTTCTGGTAAGTAGGTTATGGTCGCTTAGCAAGGTCAACCTGCCTCCACACCCTTGAAAGTTGGCACAAGAGCAGCAGCGAGCACCTGACCTCGCATTTTTCAGGCAGTGAAAGATATAGCATGTGCATAAGCCCTATAGAATGGCCTGATCTCTAATATCATAGTTTTACATCCATACCTGAGCATTTAGTGCATCCCAGTCGTTGTGTGTGACCAGCCGGTGTCCGGCCGGCGGCAGGTAGATGGCTTCAGGCACCAAAGTTCCAGTGGAGACCAGAGAGTCTGTGTCATCCTGAGCGTTGAGTTTTCTGGGCAAAGAGGGCGTGTCTAAGGAGAACGAGGACAACGAGGCCGAGTCGCAGTGCCGCAGTGAAAAATACCCTTCTGTTGTCAGTTGTGCTCCTTCTCCGTCCGCCACTGCCTCGAGCTCTGACGATTGGTTTGAGCTTCTGTCTGTCGACGCCGTGGCCTCGGGATCTGTCAGGCTGTTGGCTACGGGCGTTCTATTCATTTCATCTGCATCCATCTTGCCTTTCCTTCCACTGATCTGACAAGTAAAAAAAAAAAACAAATGCTGGGATTAAGTCCAGATTATTAGGAACAATTTGAGAAAAAAAAGACACAACATTAAACACTAACCATGCTCTGTCCACTGGCTCTCCTCCACTCCACAGGCTGAGACTGCAGAACAGATATCCTGGCCTCATACTGTGCTGCTGTCTCTGTAAATGTAACAGGATAATAAAATAATGAAGTATAAATTACTCCTCGCGACATATAAACAATATTCAAACTTTCATTGTTTTAAAAAGAAGCATGTCAATGTTTCCGACTCCTCTCCTGACCTTTTACCTTATTGAATAGTTTGGCAACATACCAACATTTTAGTCAGTTCCCTCTGACCTTTGTATCAAATGTTAAACTAATACTATTGATTGAAAGTCAATAAAGTAAATAATATTACTTTTTTCATTTGGCCTCGATTACAAACTACACAAAGAGGGACCGAAACTGAAAATCAAAAAACCTACAGCTGTTTAGAATAGAATAGATAAGACTGTCCCAGCAGTCAAAGAAATTTTCCTTTGACAAGGCTCAACACCACAGGTTTTACATTACAAACACATTCAAAACAAACATAGAACCAGTATTTTTTACAGTATTCTTTATAGTTTAGAAATATCATCAGCTTTTCGTCGTTAAAACATACTCAAATGAGATCCAAATTATCTAGGTTTGATTTCTTTCTCCTTACGAAAGAAAACACTAAAAAAATACTTAATCATGTGAAATTAGACACCAAAGAACTGTAACAAACTCACCGTGCTTATCACACGCATGTACACACGAAGGCAAAGCCAAACACACACACTGACCTCTGAGAGCCTCCTGGAGAGACTGGATCTCTTGATCACATTGTTTTTGTAGCTCTGCCAGTTCCTCCTGTTTGCTCAGCTCACAGATCGTCGCCACGCCCTGCCAGTGTTCAACCTGAGCTCGGCACTCAGCTAGCTGGGCCTGCAGGCCTGCCTCTGTAAATGATAAACATCAGGTTGCTGTGTTTTGTCTTCATTATATTGTTTTGAGCATGTTTGCATCAGTCAGGATGGAATCAACAGTGAGGTGACGCAACCAAAAGGAATCTGCTATACTAGCAATCGGACAAGACCTTTAAATACATTACTATAAGATAAGAAGAAAGCTCATCTATGTGCCTGGAACTTTGCAGGATGCAACTCTAAATTCCCAGCATCACTCAGTTTTGTAAAGCCATAGCATGCTTATGTCATCCCTGCTATCTGTGTACAGAGTAAATAGGCAGAGCTGTTTGAAAGTTGCATGCAGGTCTGCCAGTCACGTTATGGTGAGTATGTGTATTTATGAGCAAGGACTAGCCCATGAATGACCCAATCTGACAGCATTCTTAGCTGTTTGAGTGTATGACAGGGAGTACAAGCAGCTGATCACATTGTTTGGTACAGAGGGAGATCAATGAGGAGAATGAAGCTTATCTATGAATTACTCAAATGGGTAAACTGGTACATAAACTTTGAAACTAAGTTTATTCCCAAAGAGTCTTCTGCTGTAAGTGGAAAAATAGTTATAATAATTAGAAAATTAACCACCTTCTTTTTGCTTTTCTTCTGACTTTACAAAAACTCTATATCTAGAAAAGTATTGAAGTCTAATTTGATTGCCACAAAGTACACATTTGATGAAGGTGACAAAATAATCATAAAGCACTGTCATGGCACCAAATAAATAAATATTTTTTCTGTTTCACGTTATATGCATGAACAAACAAATATATATCTAAATATTCCTATTGTCAATCACAGACGTGTACAGTATGTAATTTCACTGTTCAAGCTGAGATCTGGGGTCAGCTAGACCACAACAGGTGATACAAGGTTTCCAAGTTACTGTCTTAATATTCAGTGTCAGGGTGATGTGACATTTACAGAAGCATGATGCATTCACTTGAGAAAAAAATTCCATTTTGTTTTCCTCCTAGATTGGTGCTTTTGTGTTATATTCAGAGTTCAATTTTTGCAATAAATAAGGATGAAAATAATTTCCTTTTATTCTCGTATTCAACTAGCAATTTCATTTAATATTTGCAATTTATTTCAAGTAACATCATTTACGCGACATTCAACATTATCGCATATCGTATATTTTTCTCATTTCGTGCAGTCCTTTAATACTGTCGTTTAAAGGTCCACTGCGTAGGACTTAGTGGCATCTAGCAGTAGGGTTGTAGTGCTGAAGCTTCCCTTGTGTGCCAAGTCAAGTGTGTAGGAAAACTATGGCGGCCAACATGAAAACACAAATGTCCCTGTCCGTTCTGGGCTATTGCACAACAACATGGTGGACTCCATGGATGAGGACCTGCTCCGTAAGTACATATAAACAGCTTACTGTAAGGTAATGAAAACACAACAAGTCTTACTTTCAGGTGACTATAAATATTATGCAACACGTCTGTCTATAGATGCCCCTAAATCCTACACACTGGACCTTTAAGTAGGCCTATAATTTTTGAGCTGTCAGAGCCCTGGATGTCCTGAACCCTGAACACAACATTAAGATTACTGTTGCTGTCATTATATGTACAGACTTTGCTTACACACACACATCGTTATCTTTCTTTGCCTAATGTGTCAAAGCACAACTGAGGATCTGTCTTCTTGTGTTGGACAACTTTACGGCAACACTTGTTGCTCCACTTCAAGCAACTTGGCAAACATTTAACATGATAAGGGACATGAAGTTACTACATTGCTAATGAAGCCGCCCACCTGCAGCAGGATTTTGTCTCAGAAAGCAGCACATAGAGAAGAATCTGTTGTGACAAATATAGCTCGGTGCGGTAGTCACATCAATGGTTATGATAATAGCAAATGAAGGAAGTGAAACTGAGCTCTTGTATTGAGATATTCAAGGTCCTGGACCCCAGTTTGGATGATAAATTAAGCTAAAGTGTTAGCTAACGGCTAGCAGCGCATGTTTATTTCTATTGTCAAAGATGCTAACAGGCCGTTTAACGGTTTCCTGACCATGGCTGCTTCACTATCAACAGGTTTCAGTCACAGTGGATACAAGCAACAGGTTAACATGGCTGTTTACTAAAAAAATCTAACTGTACAGCACATCACCTTACAACCAGCCCCGTTAGACGTAAAGCAGATTAAAGTTCACCGCTGCAGTTTTTATTACCTGTGTCTTCACTGCTGGAGCTCATTTTGTCGTCAGACAGACTTCACCTGACGATAAAAAACATATCTACCAAAAGTCCGATACACCTTTCGGAGTCATTTTGTAGAAGCAGCAGAGCTTAGGTGTGGAAATGATCAGCGCAGCGTCAACTTCAGGAAACAACTTTCCCCGGTCTAAGCCTGCGGAAATGACGTCAACGTCCTTCCTGTTCCCGAATGCCTTGCCCTGTGCGCTTTGACTTTTGATTTGACTGGATTTTATGGAGGTTAAAATACCAAGAAAAGTGACCACAGCTTTGTTTTTTACTGCCACACCCTGGACATCAAGCATCCTGTCATCATGTCCACTGTTCGGTGACCGCTGGGGGTCACCCAGCCCCAGTGTGAAATACATTCTCAGCTTTATATCACAAAAAAGGCACCATATACAATAACATTATTTCTTGAAGTAAGTTTTTATTATTTATTTATTTATAATTTATCTTTATTTGTATTATTTTATTTTATTTGTATTTATTTTATTCTTATTTCTTTATTTTATTTTTTTATTTATGTATTTTTTTAGTAATTGAAAAAATACTTCTTTTTTTTTAACAGTTTAATTCTCCAAAATAGTCTTGTCAACTCACTGTAAGCTGCAGCAGTTAAGCAAAATAGCCTTTATATTGATATCACTCAGAATTAAATAGTTAGTGTGTGATTTAAAAAAAAAAAACATTTTTCAATTTTCTTGAATAAAAGCAGAGAACACAAAACTACTGTAACACTGTCATTGTAACCTCTGCGATGACAGCAATATGGAGGTACTGAAAAATGGCTTTTTCTCTCTGTCTAAATAAGGATATCCTCTGGTGGAGGAAGACTGGTATTAATGGGGATGACCAGGTGTTAATTTTAATAAATCCTCAGTCACCTACACACGTCTTGGCATTTTGAAGTTGTTTTATATTTTGGCCCTCATGAATGGTATGTTATGACTGCTCTCAATACTGATAATATTACCCTTTGGAAGTTACTGAAAAGAAGAACCTAAAAATTACTGTAAAAATTAACTCCCTTTTTTCAGATTTACCTGCAGTTTATATAGGCTAGAATTCAAATGTACTGTAGTTCCCATTTTGGAGGTGCTGTGTACAAGAGGAGAGACCTGCTGATCAGAAATGGTGTCACTTTGCCTCTGTCTCATGATGAAAGTTGTGGCTGTGGTGCTTTGTCATGGCTCCCAGTGCTTTCCACCACCTAAACTGTGCAGTTCCTCCATTCAACAAAACAACTATCAGCACAGATATCTGTTTGTTCTATTCACAGTGCTACATACCAGCGTACAGTGAGCTTCAGCTGTGCGTTATCAGCTTTGGCAAGTAGGTCACTTGATGTGAAGTCCTCTGTTGTCCTTCACAGAGGATAGATTATGTAATAATGTACTGTATATACATGATTGTCAGTAATACCAAACATATTGTGTCTTCAACAACTAAAACTAAAATTACAGTTAATGCTGGAGGGACTTGATAATGTTTCACTTTGCGGTTAATCACCCCTCCTCTGAGAGAAACAGCAAGACTCTATTTAAGTGATTCATAAACTTAATCTCTGAATTATTTCATTTGGCGGTGTTTGGCGGAGATGTTAAAAGCCGAGCTTGGTGTTAACCTTGAAACTGGGAAAAAAAATTTTATTGGCAGCAGTCCTTTTGCACCTGCTTCCTTTGCTTGACAAAGGCACGACTATGCAAGGTTCATAGTTTCCTGTGTTTGCTTTTAAATGAAAAAGATCAGAAAATCACTCTGTTCTCACCAAACTGGAAACCACATGCTTTAAGTAGTTATCTGTGATTTCAGCAGAATCCTTCCATCTACACGCTGCACCCAAACTTGTGAATCTATTTTGTTCCAACTTGATTTTCCAGCCCCGATAATCTTACATGCTTCTCTTCGATTTTCATCTCTTCATCTGGAAATCTGATATTGAGGATGGCATGCATCCTGCCCCTTATTCGGCTGCAGTCGAACGAGGTGTGGCAAGAACAGAGAAGAAGAAATACAGGTAGTCTCTCAAATGAAAACAGATAACGATAAGGTATTTTATTTTATGGTTTTTAAGACCTTTTTAATATCATTTTTATTAAAGTGAAAACTGATTTTTGGACAAATCATATTTTGCTTATTCAAGCATTTTAAGAAAGTGTACGTAGTATACATGTGGTCTGTTGCGGGGGTATGTAGGAATTAGATTAAACATTAGTGGCAATTAGGACCTCACTAATTCAAGTTTAAGTCTAATTCATGACTTTTAAGGCCAAATATTTATAAAATGGAATTTAAGACACCCTGAAATACTGTAGCCATTTATAGTGTATTTTCACATTTCCATTGTAGTTTTCTACTATATGACTTTTGTGTGACCTTTTTTTTTTTTTATTATTATTTCCTTTTAAAATTTTAATTGTAGTCACCAAAACATCAAGGCAAACTCCGTAAATGTAAAAACCGTCTTGGCAATAAATCTTCCTCCGATTCTGATGTGAAAACTTAGGATACTCTCTCCCAAACTACACACACTTTTGTATATTTGTATGGTTTTAAATGATCAATAACCATCTGTCATCTTCAAATGCAGATATTTTCGGGAGGAAAATAAAGGATTTGGGCAGAGCATCATGTCTTAACTCCAAACTAATGAAAAGTATAAGGTAGGTATATTCGAAAAGTGAGGCACTAACCCTTGTGTCAAGGCATCAGTCCACCAGAGGCAGACATTTTCTGTAGAGACTGTATTTAAGATCTTCAGACCAGTGCCTGACTTGTTATTCCAACCTAAGAAGTACAAAGACATAATCACATGCACAACTATAAAGGTAAAATGAGGTCAAACTCTGAAGACTTGTCTCTTTCTTGTGGTGAAGGGAGTAGTCTGCAAGAGTGCTTCTAGACTCTTCTTGTTTCTACCATATGTTCATTACACAAAGCAATAATGGGCATGAATGCATTGATTGCATTACAAAAATATCTGTATGCGTGTAGATGGGGCTTAAATCTCAAGAAAGAGCCTCTGACAGTATATTGAACACTGTTTTTTTATTTAAGTCATTTGTAGTTAAAATATGGTCACAATGCAGAACAGGAAAGTACAAAAACTTCATCACTGGTAAAATGTTCGATTGCTGGATATTTACTTCAGTAACAAGAGTTGTGCGGATAATTGAATATTCTACATTTTACCTTACACAGACATTCATGATGTGAACTGGATTAATACCTAAAACTGTAACTTCATGATACCAAGTAGCCAAAGTACTGTATAAAAATGCTGGTGAAAGTCTTCAGAAACTCATACAAAGTGACTCATGAAAACCAGTGCTATATGTCGTTTAACCAAAATACAATTTCTCTGATAAAGAAATATTATAAATAGTTTGAAAATGTTTAAATATCTTAAAGTGGTATACGCCTGAATTCATTTGACTGGTGCAGAGGCACAAAATACATGTATATAAATGCTAACAACAATAAGTGATCAGTAACAAAAGGTCATCTCCAAACGCTAATTATCTGCAGGTAGTGTGGTTTTAGAGTGTTTACAGAGGTAACATCATCTAATAAGTAAACAAACTTTACAGTATCCAAAGCACCAAATCTTTCTACAAGTGTACCATGTGCTTAAAATGGATATCTGCACACTTCAGCAGTATGCAGCATGGAGTCAGTGACATGACGGCTGGTGTGAAACCTTGGCAAAGCTTTTAATTCATTTGGTCCGACGTCAGTGTGGGGATGCTGAATGGCTGTGTGCATCACTGTCTGTCTTTACACGTCCATGTCCTGATCGCTGACACTCTGACGGAGGTATTCTTCATACAGCTTTTTCTACAGTAAAAGATTAGACAGTTAGAAATCCAAATACTGCATCTCTATTCGTACCATTTCAGAGTCACACTCAAACACACAATTGTAATACCTTTTTGGTCTTGACCACCTCCTGGACGTACTCCAGCTTCTCCTGCAGTTGCCTTTTCTGTTTGCATGTCAGAGTTGGTTGAGTGCTGCAAGAATTGAAGGGTGTTTGATGAGATTTGTTATAAACAAACACGCCGAAGTTGGAGAAAATGTGTACATTTGTTTTTATCCTTTGTCAGGAGCAGTGCTGCAAATTCATAGGGAGCCAAAAAAAAATTACATGCAGCTGCTTAGCAGATTATTGTTGTGATTCCACAAAAGGAAGTGAAAGTGTTACAGCTGCAGTTAAAAAAAATACTAAAGGCAATAAAAAATAGACACAAAAACAATGTCAGAGACAAGAATACTACATACAGTACAAATGTAGTGAATGTAGAAACTGTACTATAGGGCTGAACTGACATTTACTTAAATAAAATTAGATTATATACAGACTTTTCTCTATTTATATCATGGTACTTGCGGTGGCGTTACAAACTGTCACCGCCTGGTGCATATCATAC
>JAPZEB010000009.1:18391263-18411707 GCA_029783705.1 Chaetodon striatus | reverse complement strand
TGAGGCGGGGCTTTGGGAGAAGACATGGGTGGACAGGAGACAAAAGGAGCTGGAGGAGGAGGGGAAGAGAAACAAAATATTAGGGGAAAAAATATAGCAAAACAGATGACAAGTGAGGGAAGCAAACAAGAACTGAATGAGGCACCACATTAACCCCACTGTAGGAACAAATACAGTTTCCCCCGGCACGGATGAAGTTAATTCCTGGAGGCAGAAAGTACAGAGGAAAACAAATGACAGTCAGCTAGCTAAGCGAGCGCTGCCAACCTGAGTAAGCCACATAGTCACACACTAATGAGCAGCTGCAGACACAGCAGGGCTTCACAGATTAGCTCTCTGCCTCAGCACTTTGCAGCGCAGGAGTGACATTTACGAATGAATCAAAGATTTGAATGAAAATCAAGGTAGCGCCCCGGCAATGACCTGGAATTAATGACATCCAGAGACGACATCTATGGTTCAATTCATTACAAGAGATACACCATCAGACCACAGTGCCAAGCGGCAGGTGTCAACCTCGATCATGCTGAAAAGGCCATGACACACATTCAAACACCGAAGGAAGGAAGACAGAAAGAGAGCACTAAGGACTCACCTCTGTAAACTGCAGAGGGCAAATTCCAACTTTCTCCCCTAGCCTGGCTTCAATCCAGTGTTCATCCACCCGTCTGATGACAGTAAGGATGTCTCCCTGTAAATCAGAAATAAGTAACACGCACAACTGAATTTAGAGAAAGTGGTGAAAAAGTGAGACGCAGATAAACCGCTGTAAAAACAAAAACAAAAAAAAAACAAAACAGGATGCCAGGTGCTTATAACAGTGTGTGCTCGCCCTGGAGACTGAGCACTCAGCTCAGAAACTCTCCTAGCTCTACATTTCTCCCGCAGCATGTGACATCAACTGCCTTTGTGTCTGCAGGCCTAGTCCTTTCTGTGGCCAGCCTCGCTCTAAAAACCATTTGACCATCTGCATTTAAACTGGAAAAAAAAGAAGCTGAGCGCAAGTGTGCTTTAATGGAGAGCGCACAAGTGCTGAGGCCCTTATATAACTGTCTCAGAAATCCTTCAGGGCCAGTAACAACCACTGCAGCAGAGGTCTGAGCCTCCAGCTGCATAAGTCTTGCAACGCAGTGAAAAGAACAAAAGACATGATATTAACTAGGGAAATCAGCTAATTTTAGAACTTTTAGAACCATAAAAAGCAAATGTTTTAAGATGTGATTCATCGATCAGTCAGTTAAATTAATATGCAACAATATATGGATGTAAATCACAAGTTTCATCACGTTATGATTTAATAAGAACTGTCAAACAATTCATTTTTAAAAACTTGATTAATCGCTGAGTTTCAATTGTGATGAATCACATTTTTTTTATCACAGTTTAAAGACTCCATAATGTTGCCTTTAAAACAGTTTTGAAGTCCATATTAACAAGGTCAAGCAACTCTAACGTGAGTTTTTGATTGGAGTCAAATGAATGCAATAAAATTTACTTTATGATCTTTACTTTTAGATTTATTTCTGTCAAATCAGCTGCTGCTGTGACAGTGTGGTTGAAGAGACAACATAGCAACACACAATTAACCCTCTTAGACCCACATACTGTAGACCCATTTTTGTGTTTTTTTGGGGGGACATGGTTAAAATGACGTGGTTAGTACGACCAACCTCCTCCTTAGGTCTTCTAGTTTAATATGATATCACTATCATCGCTCTAGCTTTAAAACTCAGCTATCTAAAAGAAAGGCAGGCGGAAACTAAAAAAGCAGCACGCACACACTACTGAAAAAAATTTAACACATTATGTTTGGACCTTAATCGCAACGCTAATAATGTGTCAGTGCTGACAGTCTGCCTGGCGTTAAGCTGCTAGCACTGCTTAAATGTTTTAGAAAGATGTGCACTTGGACTCAAAAGGTGACACAGATATGCCATGGGAATTTTAAAGTAAATGTGTATCGTAAAGATGACTACATTTATTGATGTTTTCACTTTGCATCGATGATACTGGGTCCATATATTGATCCAGATCGATGTGTCATTACACCCCAAAAACACAAACATTTGATAATCCAACAATCAAAAAGTCATTTTTAGGGTATAATGGTAAACTTTACTTGTTCCAGTTTTGCACATGTGAATATTTTGATTCCTCCATGATAATAAATTGAATATCTTTGGACTCTGGACTGACCGTGAGACAAAACAAGACCTCTAAAGATGTCACCTTTGCTCACTTATAAACCCAACGACTGCTTTAGAGATCCTACTGCATCTCATCTTGAGATCAATTATTTGGTCAATGATGGCCTAAACAACAGCAACACATTGCCGGACAAACTCACAAAAAAATCTCAAGTAAAACATGAGCTCGTAGCCTCGTCTGGTCGTCAGGCTAATTACATACACCATAATTAAGATGAAATAGCACCTTTGCTCTTTTCCCCTGAAGGTGGCTGCTTCATTATTTTCTGTAGGTTAAAGCTAAGTGTAATAATTTTCTTTGCACATTAATTAAAAAGTAGGAAACCCTGCACCTATTTTAAAAGACCAAGTGCAAATACACAAGACTGAACCTCTGAAAGGAAGTAACGCTTCCTGCTGTGTTGAATCAGTAGTTTGAGAGTCACACCTTGAGGAAGCTGAGACAATATTTACTGTCTTCCAGATTCATCTCTTCGGGGTTAAAGTCGTGCAGCGCCCTGCAGAGGGCCGGAGGTTGGAGCTGCTGGAGGGGCTGCAGCTGTGGCATCTGGCTGACGGCCTGCAGCGTGCTGGCAGTGACAGACAAGCCGCTACTGTCACCAGCGTTCCCGTGGTGCCAGCTCTCATCCACTTTGTGCTTTGGGGTGATACCGTTACCAGGCATGAGGACCAGCTCTCCTGACGAATCACCCCGTTGGTTACGCATCGAAGCTCTGAAAGCAAGCTGAAGAACAGACGTAAAAAAAACACATCAGTGACTGTACGTTCAAATGAAGTGGTGAATGATATACATGATGATATGCAGCCCTGAAGATGGTGAAATAAATGTCTCAATGTCAAGGCCCTCCAGGCTGCGCTCTCTTTTAAGAATGAAAAAAGATGGTGTCTTGCCATGACAGGCACATTTTCAGGAGGTGAAACACGACACTGTCTCTTTTGTCCTTTACTTTAACTGTGACAAAGTGTGACCAGAGACTCACATGTTACAAGCCCTGAGTTAGTGTGTCTCAGTTCAACACACTCCGGTTTTAGTCGACAGGGCATTTATTATTAACAGCGTGGGATGACAAACCTCTGTGTGTTCTTTACAGATTTTGTGGTGATCAGATATGCAAATTTGTTCAATGTGACACATCCTTTTTCTCTTTAAAGATGATATCAATCACTGACTCAAGCTTTACCGTTAATGCCTTTTTTACAGTCACACTTTTTTTAAACGATGTTCAGGTTAAAACAGCACAAAAACGCCACTAAATTATTTTCTGCAAAAGTTACATCTTAACTGAAGACACAGAACTGAACCCTTGGTACAGCATTATGCATAATACAGTGTTAATTACACATTTTGAAATATTATCATACAGCTCACAGTCCGTGAATGTGATCACTGTCATCCTACTGATCACATAACTCAGCTTTGTGGGGGCATAAAAAACTAATTAATGCGCACTTCATGTCACACTTACAGGATACCAACAATTTCACAGATGCTTAGTGTCCCTCAGTGAGAATTTTCTTTAATTAAATTCTAGCAGTGAAGCCATAAATATGTGCTACTTTGTCACTGCAGGTAACCCGATTTTTGTGCTGTTTATTAAAGCCGAAAAAACTCAAACTACAGCTCAGTATCAAAGTGAAAGAAATGAAGGTGCTCTATATGATTAATCTGAAAAGAGGTTTTCAGGATTTCAAATCAATATGCAAACAGTAACAGAATCTAAGAAACCATCCAAATCAATCTACGTCTCCGTCTTGGGGTCAGGCCGAGTCAAGGGCGTCAGTCTGTGTTGAAAAGTGGTGGGACATAAGGTCATTTTATAACAGCACTTAACATAGGCCATTACTGGGTCAGAAGAAATCTGTGCATCAAAAGGACATAGCAACGCATCGTAGGCATCAATCACCTCGCTTCCTGCATTCTGGGGAATCTTTATGCATCAATTTATGGGAGAAGTGTCTGCGTTTAGAAGTGTCTCTAAAGGAAAACACAACATTTAGGTGGCAGGTGACGATGCAAAATATAAAAATACAGTGGAATACAAAGAAGTGAGTCCACAAAGCATTTCGCTTTTGGAGTAAAACAGTGGCAGGGCGCTGGGCTCATAAATACAAAACTTAACAAAAAAACACTCCCAGCTTCTTCTTTTTTTCCATGTGGGTTTTGTTTCTATGACAACAATATCTTTCCACTGCCATTAGCTAGGCAGCTAATGTTACACTACCTCAACAGAGGGTTGACCACACAGTTAATAAGAAGCTTACAACTAGTGCGGTGATAAAAGCACAACATTCCCTGGCAACATTCAGTGTCTGATCGATCTGCTGTCACAAACAGGCTTTTCTGTCTTTGTCGTGAGAGTTTCATACAGCTCAGGAGAGACAGTAGCTAAAGTAGCAGCAGTGATGGCAACAGCTTTTTTCTGAGAAATTCAAAGATTTTCAAGTAGAAAAAAGCTGTAGCGCTCTGAAAAATACGCTGGGCGTAGCGCGTTTTCTCTAGGCAGCAGCGTGCAGCTGTATACGCCCTCTCCTCACTGGGAATGACTGAAAAAAGATGCTGGCGCTCAAAAAAAAAGAAAAACACTATGTGGACACAGCAAGGCAGCAAGGCTCACTTTCAAATTTTAATTTTAACTGTAGATGAACTTTTCTCATTCAATGTTATCCCTGCTGAGTCAGCACACATGTAGGCATGATTTACTCCTCTATTCTCTCTTGTGTCTATTGTTTGGGGAAGTAACTTCTTTATTTGTGCACGTGGCACCTTTTCTTGACAGCAATGATACATTATTTTACTTTAATTCATTTCAAAACCACTGAACTGGAACAGCTCATATGTGTTGTCAGATTCACAGAGAGAAAGAAAAACTTGAACAGGGAGAAACTGACAAGAATTTGTTTAAGTTACTAATCGCTGCGGGCACATCTGGGGGTCATTTTAGTATCCGAAGGCTGGGGGCGATTTGTTTATAGCTTAAGCTACTTTTTTGTTTCTTCATTGCATTGTATGTTTTCTTATTGTGCAAACAAACCTTTCTCAGCGTGTTTCGTGTGTTAGCATTTCTTGCTGAAAAATAGCTTTTAGAACATTTTCAACAAATCATGCTTTTACCCTGGTCAGAGCCCAGCGATGCTTCAAACACAAAATTATTGTAATGGTGTATTTCTACTCTAAATGCACTCATACATCATTAGGAAAAAAAACTGATTACGATACTTAATTGCATGGGTTTTTTTCCCCATTCATTCCAATTGGTAACAGGGATATAACCTAATTGGAAAAAGTGGTCTTAATAGACCTTTTTTCATCAAAAAAACATGAGATTATTAATTTCTCATGAACAATGAACTCACATTAATGAATAAAGTGATGCTATAAAACACATTGCATATGTATTTTTTCTCGTATTCATCATTATGACTCAAAATGTCCTTAATTTCTGAAGTGTTTCCAGAAAACAGTATGTTGGAAACCTCATGAGATGAATTCTGTGTGTACATCATCAATAAAATGCACTATAAGCTGAGTGTATTATCAGAAATTCAAATTAGAACAGTATCTCCCCTGCTCATTTTCCAGTGACATTAAATCCACTATCCATTCCAATAGACGGACATATTTTTTAAATCCTGTGTAAAGGCTATAAATCTTTTATAGGATTTTTTGACATGTACAAGTAATACATCATCTCATGTTTACTTTAAACACAGTTGTAACACAAGTATTGTACTTTAACAATATATTTAACAGACTAAAACGTGCCTTGCACTTCCTCCTCGCCTTATGGTCGGCCACGCTTGTTAAAAAAGGGGGCGTGGCTCGACTGTAGTCCACTTTAGATGAAGTCAAACACTGTGATTGTCTGACAGACATCCCATCTAATAAGTCTGTGAGTCAGATGACAGTAATCACAGATCTAGACATGCTAGAGAAGTTACGTCCATTGGAACTGACAGGGGGTCTGAACGGGTTAAACAGTGATGGGGACAAAATCAACCATCTCAAAAAGTGGTGGAGACATGTCCCCAGCGTCCCCAGTGTAAATGGCACCTATGTGTCGGGCTCAATTTTTTATCAGCTTCCTCCTCGGAGAGTTATCTACAGACCATACGCTGTATCTTTTCAGATAAGCACTCTGAAACTGTTGCGACACCTGGCCTTCGTGAAAGGATGTCGGAGGAAATTACAGTATATAGCATCGCTCTGCAGCTGAGTTTTCTGATGTACACTTTCAAACAGCAGAGTGATCACAAACTCACACTCATGAACTTGGCTGCGCTTTTTGAACTCTGGCTGAACTCAAGCTGAGGATTACAAGTAAACTCTTAAACGCTCTGAGCAGTTTGTGCACAGGACTAAAGAGAAGGCAGGTTTCTGTGTTTCTCACCACCTCAGAGAATAAAACATCAGCATCAAATACAGTACAAACTGCGTGTGATTTACTAACTGTGAGGTACCTTTATGATCCTCAGATCTATGCTGGGTTGCATTAGGTGACAGTTGCACAGACCTGCTTTATACGGAAAGGATTCTTAAACATGAACCAAAACAGTCCTATTTTATCCTTATCCATGCAGACGATTTAAAGTTTTTGGACAATAATATACACTTATAAAACAGTAATACTGAAAGATAATTAGCGTTAGGCATGGTATGATTCAGTTGAAGGTATCAAATCACTACTTCAATGACAACTTCCTTACATTATAGTCATAACACTTTGGTTTCTCTCTGTAATTTTGTTTCAGTCCTGTCCTTCATTGATTAACTTTTGATCTTTAATATTTGAATCTTTGTATGTAACACACGAATTTTTCCCGCCTGTTGCCTTGTATAGTAGATGTTTAAAGGGACAGTTCACCCCAAAATAAAAAATACATATTTTTCTTCTTACCTGTAGTGCTATTTATCAGTCTGGGTTGTTTTGGTGTGAGTTGCTGAATGTTGGAGATATTGGCCATAGAGATGTCCGTCTTCTCTTAAATATGATGGAACTAGATGGCCCTCGACTCGTAGTGCTCAAAGCACCAACAAAGTGCATCTGAAAAACTCAAGAGCAATGCCTCTTTCCAGAAATCACTACCCGGTTACTCAAGACAACCCGCAGACCTTGTTGTGAGCAGTTTTGTACAGGAGCTATTTACTTACTACTGAACTACACTGGCCAAACGTATTACTGTGAAGAAGGAAGTGTGCATCTACTCATGGATGAGAGGCTTGTGCTTGTGACAGCGCGAGGTGTAAACATTAATGGCGTCCACCATGGCTGAGCTGTAACATCAGCTAGCCTTGTGGTACTAGATGAGCTTGCAGTAAATGCATGTTTCCCTCTGTCTGGTGATACAGCTGGCAAATTTAGTTCAGTAAAGAGAGAGTTGTTCCTTCATAAAACTGCTCACAACAAGGTCTGTGGATTATCTTGAGTGAGCGGTCATGATTTCTGGAAAGAGACATTGCTGTTGAGTTTTTCAAATGTATTTTTTTGGCGCTTTGAGCACCACACGCCGAGTGCCCTCTAGTTCCATCATATTTAAGAGAAGGCAGACATCTCTATGGCTGATATTTCGAACACTGAGCAACTCCCACTAAAACAATATAGACTGATACATAGCACTACAGGTAAGAGGAAAAATATGTATTTTTGATTTTGGAGTGAGCTGTCCCTTTAAGAACTGGTTTTCTGTTGTTGGCTGCCTTCTGATAACAGAAGTGTCCATGTGTTAGTGTTTGTGTCATGAATCCTCACAGATACAAGCCACTTAATGCGTAATTCATAGCAAAGTACGCACAGAAGTGGGATGACACGTACTGATGTGAACGTTTTGGAAAAGACAGGCTGTCGAGTGTGAAATGGCCTTTGCTTCCACCGTCTGTTACCACTTGAAAACATGTTTGTCCTCCAGTTTCGGGTCTGTCTGTGCTCGGCTTCAGTGAACTGCTCGGCTGTGTGTGGAGCTCCAGCACATCTTTATATTCTTTTCACATCTAAAGATCAAAGTCAGTCGACACTTTTTCATTTTGATTGCCCCCACGCCTTATCACACTTAAATTAATGTAGTATGTGTAATGTTCAGCAGCTCATTGTGTTTCTTCTTACATGATCACACTGGGTTAATGTGATCTTTGTTAACATTGAATAAATTAGCATAATTAGTGCCAACAGAAATAGTGCAGTGTGCCATTCAGCAGCATCTTGCATTTTACTGTCTCATGTTAAGCTTCTTCCAAGCAATGAATCAAAATATTTTATGAAAATGTACATTTCCTCTCATTCATTTTATTTTCTCTGACAAAAGTCAAACAGCAGCTCTAACATGCCATGTCCTCTGCAGCCAAGTTTACAACTTGCTGTTACATTCATTTCATACAATTTGCTATACTGATCTAAATCTACAGTCACAATGTTGCTGTAGATTGTACAGTCGGAATACATATGAGAGCATATTAGGCTTTCAACAACTATGATTATTGTGTTTAAATTAGTGAGGAAAGATTCACATAAGTTTAGGTGTCATGCATCCTGAATGCATCAGCACACAGAGAGCAACAAGGCTCTTAATGTTTCCTTCATCATCATGTCAGAGTTCGTCGTCCTTAGTTACCAGTGAGCTTTCCTCTCTTTGGCAACCAGCTCCAGGAAATAGGAATGATTCGCAAATAGCGGGAAGGACGAGTCAACATCAACCCATTGGACTTGTCCTGCGTCATCGCCAGCTTGCAGCGGCAGCTCACTCACACTGTTGCCTACGGTAACGACATGTGAGATATGTCATTGTCCTACAAAAACCACATTTGTTGCCACCAGAGAGAAAATATCTCAAGAAACATAACAGGGTTTGGATAGCTGGATAGGGTCTCATTCACCAACTGTTAAAATTGTACTTCACTGCTGGAAAGGTATCCTTTTCAAATACTCTTGAAATTGGTGCTACATGACCAAAAAAAAACAGAGTTAAAGGGCTATGGCATTCACTTTGCTTAAGAGGCGGAAAACCTATAACTACTAGCAGGGGCATGGGACTGAGGGGGAAAAGGAAGACTGCGTATACCAGGACCTCGTGTGAGGAGAGCCCACAGAGATACTAGAAAGAATAGCTGTGGATGTAGAGAGGGGTCTATAGGGAAAACCTAGATACAAGGTCCAGGATTTTGTGCTACGCACTGAATACCAGAATGCACTCCACCGCACCAGACCAATAAACACTCCCACTGGTGGGTGACAACAATATGGCAGCCAGGTAGTAACAAACAGTCTCATACCACAGTTAAACAGCAAGCTAAAATATGCTTCTGAAAACATTTGAGGCCAGAATTTGGCAATGCAGTAACAGAATCTTATTTCAAATTTGATCAATTATGTGAGGTGGGAACCATGCCATCCAATACTTAGTGATTGATCATGCTATTTAAAGGCCCAAAGTCGGTCTATTTCTGCATTCTGGGTCTATTTGCACAGTGGCATATTTATTGCTGCTGCAAGATGTTGCAGATCGAGCCCTGGGGAGGGAATGCATCTTCCAGGACTGTGCAGATCTATTTGTAGAGACTGAAAGGTAGTCAGAGTCTGTCTTCTGTGTTTGGCTTTTTTTTCTGGCTTCAGATTTGAGATCACAGCCTACTTGATCAGTTGTGCACCATCTCTGGATACAGCATGCACTGAATGATTAATAGCGGCCCATGCATCTTTTTTGTGTTATTTTATGTCCACAGCTGACGCTATTAAATATGACAGCTTTTTAGTGATGCCTCTGCTTCAGGATGAGTGATGTGTTTTTTACATTTTCCTCTTTAGACTTTAGTTTGGGTATTCTTGACTTAATTCTCTTGACTATTCTTTTCAGTTTCTGTGTGTAAACATAGCCATGTAGTCTTATGCACTTTTATGTGGATTTGCGGGGCATTTACTTATGCTAATTGGGATCAACGAAGACAGACAATTCATCAATATAAGAACACAGGTGCAAACAATTCATGAATCTTACGTAGACTTTTTTTAGGACCTTTCTCAAGAAAAAAATAAGAATAAACTATATTGATGAATAATATGAATAATATTGATGAATGAGGCCCATTATTCTTAATCATTGATACCTGAGTCATCATGAAAGTTGACAGCAACCGTCTCCATCCAAGCATTGTCAGTGTTTCTAGGATCATCCACATAGCCTTTATAGACCTGAGGAAGAAAAATATATATATTTTTAGATTTCCTCATGGAAGCACTTGTTGAATAAAATGTGACAGCAAACAAGTGAGTGAACTGCTGACCTGAAACCCTGGTGATTTGAAGAGTTTGGTGATGCGTTCACTGATCTTTGCTCTCTCTGCTGGCGGGACTGCCAACGAATTCAACGCTTCTTCCGAGAACTCCCGCTGCAGCGTGAGAGAGACCTGCTCCCCTGGATCTACCATCCCCTGCGAAAAAAGCACACGCACACAAATAAACAGGCAAGTCACATGACCGTTCCACCTTACATACCAGAAACCACTCAAACCTGTCCATGTCTTGGCATTTAATTATTCTTTATTGTCCCTGAGCATTCTTGAACAGCTGTGAGTGCATCATAGGCACACCCTCATTAATAAAGCTTGTAAAAGAGGTGTAAAAGCCACCAACCCCAGGAATGGCCCACTCCCCGCAGTCTTTCCTCTTGATGGACACAAACTGCAGGATAGGCCGCTTGGAGACTGAGTGAGATATCTTTGCTCCTTTGGCATCTACTTTCCATCTGCCAGACAGTGACACAAATTAGACAGTAAGGCATTCAGTTAAAAAAAACTGCAAAGTGCATAAAGTTCTCCATTTTTCTGACATGAAAGACAACTGCTCTGGCACAGTGATATCATGTTTTAGATCTTTAAGTTGCCTGGTCTTAATCAGTAATTGAGGTTTTACCGCTTTGATAATTTTTTATGATACAAAACTGAGTAATGAACTATGGTTAGCAAGTGTTAGAATAATACCAATGTGTAAAGTAAAGAAAAGTTACCTGGTGACAATGGGATCTGCTGCATGATTGGGTCCCCATCGTCCCAACAAACCTCTGCCAGTCACCCCTGTGCGTCCACGGGGATTTCTACATCAGAAAAAAGTATTTGTTTATAAGCAGTTTTAAGAGGATCTTTGCGAAAACCTGTTTAAAGTCAAAGGAACATGAGAAATATTTTTTAAACACAAAAATCATTAGTAAAGAGCACAGAGAGCACTGTGGAGCTTCCAGTTTAACTCCTTACTTTTAGAACAAGTGTTCACAGTCCTGCTCTGGCTTCTCATCCTGACATGCGCATCACTTAAGTACTTACCAAACAGATGGCCCTTTCCTGGAACTTATTGGAAAGTGAAACTTATCTGTGCTCTCCTCAAAACCAGACTCCACTCATTTTACCTCGCTTAACACAAGAGCTGCTGGTCATTAACTGTCTTCATCAGTTTGTTTGTGTTATCGTGTGACTTTAGTGTTTTAAAGGGATAGTTTGAATTCACCAAAGTCACACAACAACACAAACACAAACAAACTCCTGTGTACAGCGAGGTTAAGTAACTGTTTTTACCAGTGAAGTGTAGTTTAGAAGAGAGCATAGGTAAGTTTCACTTTTGTTCAGTTCCCAGTCGGAAAGGTCTGTCTTTTTGGGAAGTACTGAGCATATGACTAGATAAATGAAACCTGGACAGTACTGTTGAGTTGTGTGAGAGTTTTTAAATGGATGTTTTGATATAGGTTTGATACTATTAAAAGCAGTCCTCTAAGACTTCAATTCATCAAAAATGTTTGCCATTTTTGGATTCTTCATTTACATGCAAGGCATGCAAGAAAAACTAAGTTTCTTAGTTCTTAGTGAATTATTCCTTTAAGCAACATCTTTGACATTAACATTTAATGAAATGACTAATGTAATGTGAAAGGATTGCTAATACTAGAAGGAATCATCAACCCCGTCAGCAGCTATGTGCAGCTGCTGCTACTAAAAGTAATATAAGGAAAGAGTTTGCTGTGTCATTAACCATCAAAAATATAAAATCTGATATGATACACATAGTCTTGCTACTTCTGATGGTCTTTTAGAGTCTACTCTATCTGTGAGGCTTGAAAATCACTGACTGCTGATGTGAATTCCCTGTTTTTGAGCAAAACCAACTGAGAGTGTAAGAACAATTTCTCTATAACTTACAGTGGCTTTCCTTTTTCTATTTTGTAGTTGCCGGCAAAGCTCGTCCTGTCCACGCCACCGTCCACAACATTGAACTTTGGAGAGAAAGAGCTACGAGCAAAAGTCATCAAAACTGGCATGAAAAATCTCCAGCTGCTGCTTTAAAAACAAACAGCATGTGTAACAGTCAGAATATCTCACAGCAACCATGACAATAACTATGTACATTTACTATACATATCTGCCTAGTGCTCACCCAATATCAGGGTCCGCCCATACTGGCTTCTTTAATACTGAAGGGTCAGTGTGGGTGACCGGATTGTACTGCGGCCAGCTCTGACTCCAGTCCACCTTGTCATCAGGCACGAGGAGGCGTTTGATTTTGGATCCTGGATACTGAGGACATCTAGACTTGACATGAGGAGCTGCTGAGGATGGCATTGTCCGAACACTGGTTGTGTAGAGGTGACAGCAACTGGCACTGATGGGTCTGATGGTTCGGAAAGGGTGAGAAGACGAGCAGGAGATGGCAGACCTGCAAGGGAGGAAATATGAGACATGGAAATCCAGTAAGTAAGTCTCGCTCTGCCTTCCCTGCAGTAGCGTGGTCCTGGCTGGCCACCACCCCACATGCACTCCTTGTTCTCCTGGCTCTTCAGCAAATTATGGAAACACCTTCCCCATCAAGTGATGGCAGTATTAATCTTCTGACATAAACTGACAACACATAAGACTTGCACAGCAGTGGGATGATTTGATAACAGCAAGACAGCTGCTATTATACTGCAATACACATCTGTTGCATGAAGGTTTAGCTATGATTTGTTGAATTTTGCATGACATAACGTTTAATATTTTTATGATAATAAATGGAAATAAAGCTTGGCTATCATTTTTGCATGTAAGCACGTCAATATACTGCACACCGATATGAAAACTGTAAGCTAATGGTCATGTCCTCTTTAATATTGACCTCAATCATCTGGCCAAGCAGTGATCAATGTACAGAAACAGTTACTGCAACACATATATAATGTTATCTTAAAACTGAAACTATTCTATAATGTCAAACAGTCACAGTTTTTAACGCTAGTTAAACCTATATAAGAAACGTTACTGTCCACCGTCCATACCTGACTCCGGGGGAGCACACGGTGTACGGGAGTCCGAAGAGAGTGAGCGCAAGACGAAGACGACCGAGCCAGTCCCGTCGCAGAAGAAAATGTACCATTCCTTGGACAAATAAATCAATAGTTTAACAACCACAACACGCAGCGCCCAGTAACCAGGAAGTGCTCAGCCCGACGCGGTGACGTGTGCAAAGGGGTGTGGATACGGCAGTCGCACTCGTTTCCATGGTGATAACATTCAAGTGTAAAACAAATAAAACAAAGACATATAAAATGATTTAAACTAATATAACGCTATAGTTTATATCTATTACCCGTAACAGACTTCAAAAACACCGTTTTGTGCACCTGGTTTGTAAATGTTTAATTTAAAGACAACTAAATTGCTTTTCAAATTAGGGTAGATCGTAAACGGTCAAGTGATGCGCTGTGATACTCATTATGGAAAAATTGAGTATGTGAAAATGTAATCATCTTAAACGTTATTTTACAAACGTAATGACTTCGTCCAAACATATCAATTGGCAACAATTACCCATCTCATCAGGACCTGTTTCGCTGTAATGTTAGTTGTGACGGGGAAAACGCAGTGGCCTTTTAGGTTGAAGCCCACAATTATAATAACAGGTTTTCTCATACGTTCATATTTATGTTTATAGCTAAGGGACTGTTCGTTACTTATGAGGGGAGGGGTGGTGGAAAAGGGGGGAGGCATAAAAAAATAATTCTGAGACTTTTGATTATTTTATTTTGGCTGAAGGGAGAGGCACACAGCCTTAAATGGCTGCATTTTGTATTTACTTTACTGCTGATTTTTAAAGAAAACATGCCTTCCATCCAAACCTGCTGGCCAGACACTGTAAAAGCAGAAATTATCACTGGATTTTCAATGTTCAGACAGTCCTTGAACACATTATGTGGAAGTAACTTCTGTTAGAAGAAAAAAACAAATCTAAGCTTAAAAATCATTTCATCGAAATCACTTTATTCTGCTTCTTATTTAGAATTTTGCAAAACATAAATTGTTTGCGCTAACTAAACAAAATATACGACAAGAGTGGAAAAACCAAGGCTCAGTTTCAACTCTGGGATTTTGTCTTCAGCATTTAGCTTTTAAATATCATAAACTGAGTTCATGCATTTTTCTCAAGTCACTCAGGAAGGAAAAATATTTGTTGCTTCAGGGCGGGTAAAAAACAAAACAAAACAAAAAAATTAATATAACATAAAAAACAAAGTCACACTACAGCCACCTCCTCTGACAAGTAAAGAACAGTCCCTGAAATATAAGGCTGCATAATACATATCCCCCTGAGACCCTGTGTCCTCATATGGGGACAACACAATTTGGGTTTACTTGACCTGACACTTCATCTACTTAATTTAGACCTGTTGTCCTCATTCGTGGACACTTTTTTGTGCCATGTAGTGGTAGTGATACCACAAAACACTAATCCATACAAAAACAAGATGGCAGCCGTCTCTGCCAAGTCATTCTGCAGCCGATCCTGACACTAAAATGGACAAGATCCAAAACCTGATCACATTTAATGGTCGAAACTTGTTCATTTATGATTAACAATGTTTGAAGTTCAATATGACAACAAATTTGACAAATTTTAGCAACAGTAACACGCTAAGACACTCTTAATTTGGAAGTCCTCCTTTGAGGACATTGGGACTTTATTGGTTTCTGGTTTGAGGACATCGGGACATAATTATCATTGGCAATGTGTAGTTTCTTTTATATATATTGGGTCCTATTGATCCCAATTAGCTAGGAGAAATTAAAAATGCATATAAAACAAAAGTTCGGGTCTCAGGAGGATATATTATTGTTTACTGTCAACAATAATAGTTGCATAATGTTTTTCATAACATAAACCATGCTATACAACAAGGTCACTATATGTAAACAAAAGCACTGTACTGTAACATGACGTCATAACGTCAGGTGATGGTACACAGGGGTGGATAATCATAAACAAATGAATAAAATGACAATTTGATCATAAAGTCTATCATTCTTGTCTCAACAGGCAGCATGCAACATATTTCGGCACGCCCACTCGTGGCTGCTGCTGCATGTTTATTTTGCAGATTGCGCTTGTTTCGCAGTGACAATGGAGCTGACCAGGCGGTGCCTCTAGCCAACTGACGCGACTCCGCCCGAACAAGCCACCCTGGGAAGCATATCTAACGCACCTGTATTACCGTAGTTTGGCACGCGCATTTACGCTCGGTGCTGAGACCAAATCCGCGCTCGCGCACGAAATCCATTTACACTCCGGTAGTAGAGAGGGCCCTGATCGAGTCGCTTTGCTCCGTCAATCAAACAATCCGTTCGGTTAAAGCTCCGGACTAACGTCAAACCGTGCTGAGAGCGGCGGTGGTCCCTCGGTGAAACACAGCGACAGAGCAGGAGCGGTTTGGAGAGGAAGAATGGCGGATTCGAGCAGCACTGCAGCAGCGGTCGGGGCCGCAGGCTCCAACTGCGCTCCTGCTGCCGGGGCGGCTCTCCCGGTTGCGCAGGATGGAGCGCCCGCAGCTGTGGGAGCCAAGCCCGCGTGCGAGTCCGTGAAGGGCCAGATGTTTGATGTGGGCCCCCGCTACACGAACCTGTCTTACATCGGGGAGGGGGCGTACGGAATGGTTTGGTGAGTTGTGCTTGTCGTCTCTGCTGGGCCACCGTAGTGTCTAAATCAAAAGTGCTAGCTAACATAAGCTGTTTGTTAGCCAATACTGTTAGCCAGCTAACCCTTTGCTGCTCTATTCAACAAGCGGTGTCCAGTTAATATGAGCTCAGTGTTGATGTATGTGTTATAAACTGCTGCCCAACATCCAGACATTGTTAAACCTGAAGGCAGCTCATGTTGTGGTTAGCAGGTTAGCTGACTGGCTACAGGCGTGGCTATGAGCTTTACAGGAAACAAGATTGGGAGTGATTGCGCAGGACGTAGTCTGCTATCCGATGAGAAATCTTTTGCAGACTGCATTTGACCGCAAATGTGAGCTAGTTATCGCCACAGCCATGTCACACGTCCTGCATCAGTCTCACAACCACCTTAATCTCTGCTCAAATTCTGATTGTTAGCCTGCAGCAAAGCTGCTGCAGAGGATGCGAATGGGATTTATCAGTTTTAGCGAGGCCTTTCCTCGTGTTATCGCTGTGTGTGATCTACAGCCCTGTGTGGACATGTTAAGCAACCCTGTTGCACTTGACATCAATGCCAAGTCATCGCAATCGAGGGTGAACTGTGAACAGAATCAGATGTGACAGCACTGCGTGTCAGTGCAAAGTGGATGGTAGCATGAGAGCTGGGCCCACACAGACATTTCAACAAGACACGCCGTGTGGATCACTGTCATTTCCAAACAGAAGTGTGTCAGCACTGTGTTATTTTGTCACTGTCATCATGGGGCATGTGAGTCCACTTTTGCAGCATTTGGTGTTTGTAAACATTGGCAACACCCACTGGTTGGTACAGTGAAAGAAAACAAATTATAGTTTAACCTTATGATGTACACCAGCTTCAAAACTGTGTGTTGATTATTATCCAAGTGTAGAGATGTGATTTTAACCAACATACAGTGCTGCCTGTTCATGTCACAGTATGTCAACCATTAAAGACAGCACACAGGCATGTGAACTTGCCCAGTTTATGCAGTGTGTTGTGCAATAAGAAAAAAAAGCCTTTACTAACAGGGAAGATGTGATGTAACCGTTGTTCCTGTTGAGGCTGAGTGTCTGTGTAAAAACCTAGCTTGGATGATTTTTTTTTTGTTCCCCCCACAAAGGGACAGTGAATTCAAGGGTCCCAGAAATGCACCATTCACAGCTGCTCTCAGCCTCCATCTACTCCACACCTACACCACACTGACACTGCACCTACACTCAGGCATACACCTACAGTACTTCACAACAAATCACAGCAAAAAGACTTGTGCATCTTGGCAATGGAGACAGTCTGCAACGCCCTTTTGGAGCTTAGTATTAGCCTGTTTTCTGATAACGTCATTGTGCGTGAATTGTACAGTCAGTGTGTAATATGAGACCTGTTTTGTGCTTCTTCTTTCCCCTTCCACCCTACCCAGCTCTGCTCTGGACAACGTGACAAACCAGCGCGTAGCCATCAAGAAAATCAGCCCATTTGAGCACCAGACGTACTGCCAGCGCACACTGAGGGAAATCAAGATCCTGCTGCGTTTCCACCATGAGAATATCATCGGCATCAACGACATTCTCAGGGCACGGCACATTGACAACATGAGGGATGTGTATCCTTTAATGCTTTAAAGGAAGGGGTCCTGCCTCTGTCACTTAGTCCCCAAATTAAGATTGAATCAAACTATTGCATAGGATTACTCTGGTTTAAAAAAACATCCTTAGCTTCTGACAGTTAAAAGCATTATTATATTCAGGTAGTGCTGCACTTACTGTAAGTGTAACACTCACAAGGTGTTAATTTAAACATCCAGTCATGTTGCATTCAACAACCTGCAACACAACAGTGTACAGTGACTTCTGAGGAGCAACAGCTATGCTTTTTCATTTCAAGTGTGTGGGAGATTTCTGTCGTGAGTACACCTGACTTAGAGATGATTGAGGCAGTGTGTCAGCGTGGTGAGGTTACACCAAACAAATAAACAAGGAGATATTAATCCACCTTCCAGTCCTCATACTCAAGCCTTACTGTAGAGCCCCAAGATTGGTTTGACCAAGAGTTCAGTGGAACAGTTATTAAGGAGCAAAACTGAGACGGTTATGTTTCTTTTATGGCTTGCCAAGCTACTGTTTGGGCTAGATATGAAATATAAACAGTCACAAAATTATTTTGAGGTGCTGGGTGTAACTGATTATTATTATGAATTATAGTTTGCACATTTAGATTTTGGTCATTTGTCCAATAGCATTGTCTAATAGGTGTTGAAACCAAGGTTAATGCTAAAGACTTTTAAAGGTAATTTAGCTAATTTTACCATTAAAAAATAGAATAAGCACCGGTGTTGAGGTACAAATTAAATTAGAGCAGCAGTGCATAGGATTTACTGATATCTAGTGGTGAGGATTGGAGATTGCAGCCAGCTGAATCTTCTCCCGTGTGTCAAGCGTGAACTCCTGGTAAGGATTCCTTCATTTTTCATTGTTCAGGCAGTCTTTACCAGGAGCTGAATTATCTGCAGAGGTCTATTTGTCTCCAAAACAAATGGACCAAGTAATTGAAACCAGTGAAAACAGTCAAATTTGTTGCTGTTTTTCTGCTAACTACAGTGGCTGATGCGAAGTCCCTATCTAGAAATGGTGCCGTCTAGAGTCAGTGTTTGGTTTGTCTATTTTAGGCTACTGTAGAAACATGGCGGTGCCATATGGTGGACTTCCATGGATGAGGCCCTGCTCCATATAAATATAAATAGCTCCCTCTAAGCTAACAAAAGACAACAGTGATTATACACAAAAGAAAACAGTATATCATTTTTAATTTCTGCCAGTATGTCCCCCTAAATCCTACACACTGGACCTCTCCAAACATTTAGTCTTTTAACACAGTCTAAAACTGAGCATCTGAGTATTTTGACTAGTTTTGACATGTCTGCTGTTAGCATTTACCCTCATTTTTCAGGTCAGTCCTTTCAGACTTTTGAGTGACAGCAGTGATATGCTGAGCAATTAGCAGTGGACTGTGGCCCCGGCCGGTCAGTGAGTTGCTGCTGCCCCGTCAGTTTTTCTGTGAAAAGCTGCTTTGTCCACTTAAAAGAAACTGCGTGACATCCCTGTATTTATTCGTGTCTGGTTTTCTAGCTTGATCTTTGTAGTTGCTCCACTTTGTTTTATTGGGTTGTTGCTGATTTGTGATGAATCCTGATTTGGATAGATGTAACTCAGTCCAGTGACAGCACCATCTCCCCTTTTACACACATTTTCTACCAAATAAGTTGGGTTCTTGACCTCAGTTCAGGATTCTTGGAACCTCGGTGCTATCTAGCGAAACAGCCCGCCCATTTCCACTAGTTGTGAGTGGAACCATTGTATTTATTGCAGGGTGTTGCACAACAGAAGTTAACAGTCGTAGCAAGATGGTGGTTCATCGTTGATTACCTGCACGGTGTTGTTCTGTTTTTACAGATCCTTGTTTTTATCCGAAAAACAAGCAAGGACCAACTAATGAGCCCACTGCATGCTCTTGTTTTTCTCCATTGTTTCCTTCTCCATCCTCCCTCTACAACTTGTAGAATATGACACGACCACAGATGTCATCATGGTTCTCCCTTCAGGGTCAAGGAAAATCTGCTGCTTTTTTGTTACAGCTGGGAAACACTTTTTGGCTGTGAACAGTTCAAAATTAGGTGCGTGGACCAGAACAAAGCCTGTTCCACGTTGGTGGAAAAGGGGTGGTTCTGTTCTGTATGCAGCTCAGCCGGCAGGAGGAGTGTTGCACAATAGAGTGACTTATATTAGTCAGCCATGCCAATGGCTCTGTGAGGCTGTACTTGGGCACAGTGACGCTAAAATGCCAATGTTTAAAAGGTGTAATGTTAACCATGTTCAGCATCTTAGTTTAGCGTGTTAGCATTCAAACATTTCCAGAATGGTTCTACACACAAAGTACAGCTGAGGCTGATGGAGTAGTTTTGCAGGTATTTGGTTATAAACCAAAGCTTTGGACAGATTTAAATTTTTGACCTGATAGTGATGCTAGAGAAAAATCACCAAAGGGTGCTTTCAGACCCAGAGTTGGCTCGGTTAGGTCTGAATCAGGGACTAAGTTGCAAAATTGCCTAGAGTTGGTTCGCGTTTTCATAGCATTTAAAGCGGACCAGATCAAATGCCTTGTGTGAGAAAGCTGCTCTTGATTGGTCAGAATTTCCATGTGGGAAAAAGCCAGGAAGTAAAGCAAACGTTGAAGAAGAGTACACTGTCAAGATAAATGTGACACTTTCTAATGTCACAATGGAGGG
>JAPZEB010000009.1:18378276-18391163 GCA_029783705.1 Chaetodon striatus | reverse complement strand
ATTGGATGTGCTGAATGTGCATATTAAGGCAGTACAGGAGGAGGCGCACATTAATGATCCTCCAGGACTGTAACATGTTCATGTTTAACCTAAACAGTGTGTCATGTGACTGCAGTTGGTTCAAATTGAGGTCGGAACACGTTCTCAACCCATACAAATAGCACCAGAGTTCAGTTGTAACCGGACCGAGACCACCTCTTCATGAAGGTGTCGGCCCAGTTGTTTTGGTGCACACTCGAGTGTGACTGCTGTGTTCACACCTGCCCAAACAAACTGCACTTAGGGGGCAAACGAACCCAAGTGCGATTGAATTAAACCAAACAGGGCAGGTGTGAAAGCACCCTAAGTTAATACAGTTCATCTTCTGGGAATCATTAATGTTGGTAAAAAATGTTGTACCAGTCATCTAATAGCGGTTCAGATATTTTAGTCTGAATCAAAGTGGTGGACCAACTGACCAACATTTCCATTCCTAGAGCTACACCACTAGCTTATCTAAAAAAATATACATTCTAATTGCATCATAATAGCCTGCTTAACCTTTCTCACTGGTCATGCAGCTGTTTCAGATCCTCTGGATGATAGGGCCCTTGTGACTGCGTATCAGATGTGTTAATAATCGAATAACTCTCAAGTGATACACTACATATTTTAGCTGCTAGTTGTTGTGTCACAGTTGTTAAATGTTATGATTTGAGGAACAAAATTATTGCACCACAGTTATTGCACCTAATTGGCCAAGATGACCAAGTCTCACTTTTCCCCACAACACTCTAGAAAACATGACAGAGAAGTCATTGCACCCAGAAGCTGAAGGTCGAACCACATGAAATTTGAAAAGGGCAAATGTAATACCAAATACAGTCCAGCAGCTCCCAGTTTGATTTTATTCATAAACTTCTGTTGCTGAATAATTTAGATCACATTAGAAATCCCACCCAGAGTCGTCCTTATGTTTCTCCTGGTGTCAGTGGATACTTTTTGCCCTGCCGTTGTCCTCCTTGACCCGTCCATCCTTCCAGCTACATCGTGCAGACTCTGATGGAGACAGACCTGTACAAGCTGCTGAAGACCCAGAGGCTGAGCAATGACCACGTGTGCTACTTCCTCTACCAGATCCTGCGAGGCCTCAAGTACATTCACTCAGCCAACGTGTTGCACCGTGACCTCAAGCCCTCCAACCTGCTCATCAACACCACCTGCGACCTCAAGGTCAGCACACACACATACACAAATCATCATCACTGGTAATAACTAGGGTACTGTATCTATTTTTTTTATTTTCACCCTGCAGCAGAAAAAAGACAAGTTTTTATGTTTGATCTGTTATTTTAGGTTATGGCGGATTTTACACAGGAACCTACAGGAAAATTACAAGTGAATGCTTTGCACAGTATGTAGAGTTATGTAGATACCCTGCATTTATCTGTTGTAAACTTATTATAGGTGTTAAACATTCCTTGTGATACATTGAAGCTGGTACACTTCATATTTGGGAAACAG
Source organism: Chaetodon striatus (assembly GCA_029783705.1). Classification (NCBI taxonomy): domain Eukaryota; kingdom Metazoa; phylum Chordata; class Actinopteri; order Chaetodontiformes; family Chaetodontidae; genus Chaetodon; species Chaetodon striatus. Next base: position 18,389,660 of record JAPZEB010000009.1, on the reverse strand, counting down.
AATTTAAAACGAGGATATTTTTGTAAACTCACACAGTACATTTAAGCCAAGTGCTCATTTTCAGTTATCTAAAACACATTTTACACAAGAATCCAATGTCTATTTAAACATTGGTACCAGTTGCAAGTTACAGCGCTCACCAAGATTGAGGAAGAATCTCAGGAATGTTGGATATGGGTGATGAATTGACCCAAGCCCTTCCTTGCTTGTCGTGGCGGTTTACTGTGCAGTTAAAGGTTCACTTTGAAAATGTTATCACTGAATCAAGTTTGGTTCTTGCAGATGCTAAATATTAACTCACTCACAGTAGGATTTTGATGCTGTTAAAAAACTCTCTTGAGACATTTCCCTTTCCTGATTCTACTTTGTTCTGCAGTGTGTATGTTTGTTATTTTAGTAGCTAAGTAGCCAAACATGAGGTGAAGTAAGTGAAATACTTTAGGAGTGTATTAATAAGGATCTAAACAATATTTTTAATAATATCAATCATCCAGTTAGATGTCAGTACCTGAGAATAATAGACCAAAGGTGTCTTTCTAAAGGCATTTTCGATAACACAGTACAGCTGCAGGATGTTTTCAGGTTTATACTTGTATTTTGAGTTTCTATCAGTAAATGTTTACCTGCTTTAATGGTCAAAATACACTTAATTCTCCTTGTTTTGTCTGTGCTGGAACACCTGTACTCACCTTCAGAACACTCATTTAGTGTCTGTCTGTGTAAGCCCCCTTCCTAAAAACGCCCAGTCTGCTCCGATTGATCAGCGTTTCCGGATCTTGCACATCTTTTTGTCTCTGTACCATCACAGCAGCTGGGTAATAACCGTAACTAAAAACAGTGGCACTCTACCATTACAAATCACCAATAAAAACTCCTAAACACAACCGGACATGTTCCAGCAGGAATCTGATATCAGGGAGAAATTAACAACATCAGCAACCAAGATTACCTGATGTGTAGCTGCATGCAGCCGTGTACTTGCAGCTGGAGATTGTGTGTGTGTGTGTGCACAGCAACACTTTCTCCCATGAGAAATGACCAATAAAACCCTCTTATTACAAGAGAACGTGTTCCAGCAGGAATATGATCTGAAATCGGAGAGAAATTAACCACATTGGATATCCTTGGATATTATAGCATGTAGCTTCATGTAGCGGAGTAGGCTACATTTTATACACACTTGGAGTAGTGTGCCTGGAGCAGATGACCAGTCATCGGTCATAAGCTAACATCAGCTTGTCTCAAACGTAGAAAAAAATGTTGGAAACAGTTTTCAGAGCGGCCTGAAACCTGAGGACTTTGCTTACAGGTATCACTACATTTGTTGACCTCATTATTTGAAACTTAAGCCACAGATAAAATGAACATCTGACATTGTAAAAATATACATATGAAAGAAAATAAAGAAAAGCATATTACGGCCAATTTAATGTGGAGTTTTGTTACTTCTTCCTCACTTCCACCGTGATGGAAACTTAATTTTTCCAAACTGAATAACTGAGTAACATGTAGTTTGGATTGTTCAAACATTGAAGAATAATTTACATCCACTGCTTTCTATCTTTGAAGATGTATCTGCAGACTGTTACGCTAAATGATATTGCTCTATGCCCAATCAAATCATCTGGGGTTGCTAAAATGCATTCTGGGAAATGTAAGAAACCACAAATTGAAATCAAAGTGCACAGCAGACAAATTGAAAGAAAGGATGTTTTAAGCATCACAGATCAATGATGATTCATTTCCTTTATTTTGTTTCCGCAGTGATTCATCAGTGGTGGTCTTTTTCCTGAACCTAAAACAAGCTACCATAAACACATTGATATGAGCCGTCAGGGTTCTCTTCGCTCTTTGCCGGGTTGTACAGCTTCAGAGTACACTTGTGAACTCTCAGCAGCACAGCCATCAATCCCTGGATTAGTTGATCATGTGGGAGGAGTGGAGAACAAAGGCAGCACATGTTGCAGCTACTTTCTGATGCATTCCTCTACAGGATAAAATAAATAAATAAAACCTTATTACTGCAGCTGTTTGTTACATCTGTTACTGTATCACTGATGCTACTTTAAAGGGTACTTTGCAGATTTTCAACCAGTTTTGTATCAAAACAATGTGGGTAGTAAATGAACTGTGTTTACCAGTGCCTAGATATCCCTGCCCCCCTCCCAATGATACCCCACCAGATGAGGCATTTTGCATCATCTAGCGGAGTTTCACTGGCTCTTGGTGCTGTTGCTCGAACTACAGGCTGTACTTACACCTTTTTGTGGTGCACACCACTCTTGTAGCCACTAGACTCAAAGAGTATAGAAGTAGATCACAAGATATACCCACCACTTTCTCTTTCACTCAAACTCAGACCAAACTCCAATCAAACAGGCCACCACTTCAAACAGATGCATTTGCATTACGTCACCTACCAGCAGGAGCGTTTACTGGTCCAGTGTGACGCCGTGCATTCTGGTAGTTGTAGGTTTTCTTATTCTTGGGCAAAAGCAAATGCCAGGGTCCTTTTTTCCTCTGTTTTCTCTGGTCATGTAGCACCAATTTCAAAAATTTTCCTCTTTCTACGAAAGCCTAGTTTTATGAAAAGAACATCTTTCCAGCGATGAAATGCTTCTTTAATGTCTTTATTCATAATGTAATACCAAATTAGATTTAAAACAATTGATACACACAGCTAACAAGGCAAATAAATAGGAAAATGGCATAATTCCTCCCATCTCTGTGCATTGTGTATAGTAATACTTTACTGGAATACTGCCTGCCCCACATTTCTTGCAGTGTGATATTTTAATTACACATGAACACAATTTAGAAGTTTGGGCCTCAAGATCAGAAAGTACAGTAGGAGCAGTAAACCCTCAGAGAAGCATAAAAATGGGAGCTGGTCGAGCTGTATCTGAAGTCGCTTTTCTAATTTAAGGAACATCTTAAAACATGTTCAGCCTTACCTACTCTTAGATTCCTAATGTGCATGGGGCTTGACTTGTAGAAATGCAGTGTTTCTGAACTCTGACCTTTTGTGTCATCCTCAGATCTGTGACTTTGGCCTGGCACGTATAGCCGATCCCGAGCACGACCACACAGGTTTCTTGACCGAGTACGTGGCCACACGTTGGTACAGGGCTCCAGAAATCATGCTCAACTCCAAGGTAAGTGTGTGTATGTGTGAGTAACTGATGTAGATTCTGTACTGGACTGGATGGCTTCAGTGGCCGTGATCAGACAGAGCACTTTTTGCAGCTGCAGAGCTACACCTTCGATAACAAATGGACAGGCGAAGGGTACTTGGGGACTGGACAGAGAGAAACGGAGATCCAGTTGGCTCAGAGATGACCCCATGGATGATTGTTGGTCAAGGCTTACGGTAGAGTGAGTTGGTGACAGTTTGACAATCTGCTGTTGATCATTGGGCCCAATTACATTTGGTAAAATGTTAGAAATTAGTTGGGGCACCCACTTGCTCACCTTGCAGGTGCCCCATGTACATGAGCTGGGTCCTTGCTGCAGCGGCCATGGGTACGATGTCATCCCTGTTATGTCTCCCCCTTTCAAGCTAAATCTCAAATAAAGGCATAAAAAGCCCCCCAAAATATAGTTTATTTAGATATGTCTTGCAGCTCGCCTCGAGCGATGATAAAAATGAGCTAATGTTAGTTCAACATAGACCATGTACACTGCCACTTGTCATCGCCACTACAGAAGGCCTGCCTGTCAATTAATCTGACTGGACAATGGGTAAAAAACACCAATGACGTCAGATGCTTTTTCGTTCTGAGTTTTTCAACTTGAGGTGGTCAGGGTGCTCCTGCAAAAAAACATGAGAACAGAATAACGCACGGTGCTTACTGGTGTAAACGCAGCCAGCAAAATGCTTCACACTCATTAAAAACCATCCCAAAAAGCCGCCCCAGGCTGCTGAAAAGCGCTTTGTCTGATCAGGGCCTTGGTTTGTTTACTGTACATACAATATGTCCGTTTGTGTCTCAGGGCTACTCCAAGTCCATTGACATCTGGTCAGTGGGCTGCATCCTGGCTGAGATGTTGTCCAACAGGCCCATCTTTCCTGGGAAACACTACTTGGACCAGCTCAACCACATACTGGGTGAGTTTTCACTCATTTCTACAAAATGTTAACACAATGAAGTAAGGCTGCACGATATTAGGAAAATATGCAGTAAGTTAATAGATTTTAGAGTGTGCTCAGCTCTTCACTCAGACTTTCACAGTACCTGCTCTTATCCCATCGTCATTCCTTTATTCAAAATACTGCCAGACAGCAATTATTTTTTAGGCACCAGTTTCTCTCTGGCATTTGCAGTTTTGTATGCGCTCATGATATATTGTGCCGTCCTACTGTGAAGTTACTTAAAGCACTTCATCAGTCATTTTAATTTACAGGATGATCATTCACTTTTGATTTGTATGTGTTTGTCCTCGGCCTTTGTGTGCTCAGTTATTCTTTAAATTACAACCAATTCAAACAGCTTGTGCTAGTGATGTGGAAGGTGAAGCGTTTTTTAAAACCCGCACTAACCCAGCCTGATACGACCTGCAACTTAAGCGTTAATCCCCCAAACCTGGCCCAAAAAGCACAACTGAAAGTTTCTGTTAAATGACCATCTCTAATTATGACTTACTTGCTGTTGGCTATATTCTGTGGCATAAGGTAAGGTAAGGTAAAACTTTAATCTCCCCAAGGGGTAATTTGAGATACAGACAGTAGTCATGAGTACGATCATAAGTACAGTGAGTACAAAATAGATAGTACAGTCCACAAGACACAGTATCCAGTATCACACATTGTCGGGGGTGAATCATGGACATTAAATCATGCCCGCATTTCCAGTAAATGAGGTGACAGGCTAACCACCGCACCACCTGTGCCACCCAAGATATAAATATGTCAGACTATAACAGAAACCTGCAATATTTTCTGACAAGCTCACCCAAACTCTGCGGTTTGTGGGTCGACCTGAGCATCACTAGGATGAGCTCTTACCTTTAGCCCAAGTAACTTAATTTTTTGAGATCTGAATTTACACAGTTTCAAGTAACAAGTGAGATGTGATTGAGCTGAAGCTGCGGCGAGTAACACTTGTTTTGGGCTTTTACGCAGTGTGGGCATTTTTTGTGCGATCAGTTAATGTATGTATTTTTTTGGACTGTTGTTTTTGTCATGAGTACTTTGGCACAGACTGCTTATATTACGCTGCGAAAAATTAACATATTTTTATTTTTTTATTTGGAAGGAGGTTGATTTTTTTTTCTGAACATTGGCAACGCAAATAAAGACATTATACCAGTCACATTGCACCTATACTTTTTGTGCAGGAATGAGTCCTAAAACCTGGACATGAGTTAGCATTTTAGCACTCGTATTGGCATCAATGGGTTTTTTTTGATTGGGGTTTTTAGCTAGATGTCTGAAATGAGGTCTATGGTTAACACAAGCTTAAGATACTTAAGAAATATTGTTAGTAAATTCCCCAGTTGTGATTTATTTTATTTATTTATTTATTTTCAATTTTTATTTAGAACAGTATTGGAGCACAATTCTTTCATCACATCGTAGCTGCACAGTGTTCTGTTTTTGTTTTTTTCCTCTTCCTGTTCTTTGAAGGTAGGGTAACATAACATTTAAATACAGGTAAAACATATATTGTATGATTATGCCTTTAAAGGCAGTCCTTGTGGTATGGTAACTAACCATATTGCAACCCATGAGAAAACTTCTCAGTAAAATTAGAATTATAATAACTTATAAAAAAAAAATAGTAAATAATTAGAAATAATTACAAAAATATATAATTTTTGAAAATAAATAAACTAGTAAATTAAAATAAATAAGAATAGTTTTAAAAAATTTAGTTAAAAAATAAGTTTATAATTAAAGATTAAACAAGGCTATAACACTAAGTACCATTTTTCAAATCAAATAATTTTGGTACCTTGATACATTGTCTAGTAAACCAGAAGCACCCCCTACTGACTCATCACAAAATGCTAGAAAAGACAAAGAAAAACAGAAATGGGGTCTAGCTGTATTCACATGCTCCTAAAGAAAAGAACTTGAGTTATAACAGGTAAACTGTGTACACGTAACATCAGAGTCGCTCAACATAACCCAGTTGTGATTTTTGAAGCCTTTACACATCACAAAAAAGGCAGCTAACAGGTGTTTCAATGAGACTACAGAGCATCATCAAGCCAAATACAACTTAACAGCCTTTTGGTGGTGATGCTGAGTCATGCGACTGTAGATCGTTTAGAGCCTAACATCAGCTTTTTATTACTAGTTATTGCAGTTACACTTAAAAAATCATTGGTATTCATTTGTAAAGATTATCTTGCTGAACAAAATGTATAAGCATGTTTGCCACTGAACTTACTTTCTGCCATAAATCCTAACGAGAGAACCAGGGCGATGCTGACTTCTGTGTCACCCTACAAAAAAATCCCTGCATCACTTTAGAAAACAACAACATGAGGACTCCATAATCTGAACCAGGGTGGCAAACTTAATTCTTCTTTCAACCTTAACAAAAGCAGCGCATACCACATCCACACCTTTGTTCTGACCTTTCACAACAAAAGGCCAAATTATGTACACTTTGTTTGCCAGAGGGAACTCAAATTCACTTCGAGCAGTTTGTTAAAAATATAAAATAGCTTGCAGTCACTTAGACTATGTGACAGCTCACTTCACACTGACTGCCAGATGCTTCTCTGGGCCAATAAGTTCCTGATAGTTGTCGCTGGCTGCGAATCTGTTCTCACACCCCTAGTGTGCAAAGGCCTCAAGAGCCACACCCTGTTCCTGACATAGGCCACCAGTCGAGTAGCCATATTTTAACATATTCCCTCACTCTCCTCTCTGTGCAGGCATCCTTGGCTCTCCATCTCCAGATGATCTGAACTGCATTATCAACATGAAGGCGAGGAACTACCTGCAGTCCCTGCCTCATAAAAACAAGATCCCCTGGGAAAGTCTCTACAAGGCAGACTCCAAAGGTATGGCAGCGCAACTTGATACTCATTTGTAAATTTGGAATTTACAAGGAGAAAATAAGATGCTTAAATTTAAAATAACAAAACCTACAAACTAATCTGAGGAAGTAGGTGGAGAAGCAGCTCTGTACAGCACATAATTAGCAGCAGGTGCCGCTGTGTGGTCACACTAACAGACATATTGGTGGCTCAGTGCAGTTCAATGGGTTTTTCTTCCACTGACCAGTCAATAGAACCTTTGTACAAGTTATGGCCTCCTATAGCGGGCACCAAAAAGTCACATCTTGCCTCCTATAGACCTGAAGAACATTTATATAACAGGCTTTTAATGTGTTATTATCCTTTTATCATCTGTACAAAGCTGTTTTATGGGCTTTATTCGGTTAAATTCACAATAAGCACAAGTTGTTAAGTTTGGTGCTTCAAACTAGAACACCAAATGAGGTATATCCCAGCATTGGTCACAGTATAATTACAATATATTATGCTTATTTAGCTTTATGGGACAGTAAAATCATACTCAATGTAGTTTCAACCTCAGATCCCGCTATAATGTGAAGGAAAATAAGAAAATATTTTATCTGTTATTTATTTTTTATAGTTTTAGTGTTAGTGACAGTGAAATAAAATGAATACCACTCTAAGAAAAGAATGAAACTGCACGGCCTGGTTGAACTAACTGGAGCTCTCAATGAATCTAACGCAGCTCTGGACCTGCTGGGCCGCATGTTGACCTTTAACCCCATGAAGCGCATCAGCGTCGAGGAGGCCCTGGCTCATCCTTACCTGGAGCAGTACTACGATCCCACAGATGAGGTACGCACACATGAAGCGGATTTATAAATGATTCTACTTTTGCCGCAGCAGAAGGCAATCAGTGCCTAACATGTAGAACAGTGCCTTTTCAGTCCATCAAAATTAAAACTAAGGATGCACCAACTGTGAAATTCTGAACTGAGACTGATGCTTAGGATAACAATTTGGCTAATACCTGTTTTTATTATGTTTTTGTTGGTATTATTCCCTCTTTTTGCCAGTGAAACAAAGAAAGCTTCATTTTAAAGAAAGTAATTGAACTGTTTTTTAAGTCACTCGGGCCTTCATTACACTACCTTTTGAATCAGCACAAACTCGACCACACACATTTATGAAACAACCTTTAAAGTAACTTCTTTAAAAGCCTTTGTACCATATGTAATTTATCATAATTCCCTCTCAGATATCAGACATCAACGCACTGCTCCTTCAAACAGCTGTATAGAGAATAGGACTGTGACGTGAATGGTAGAGATCAGCGCAAAGCATTGTTGGACTTAAAGACATGGAAGTTACAGTAGAGATCAAGTACTATTAAACAACCTAGTTGAGTTTATATTTTATCCATCTTGAAAACACAGTGGAATATTAAACGTTTACTGCATTATCAGATGTCATAACTGTTCTCCTCTCAACCCTTAAATCATCAATATGATAAAGCTACTTGCTGTGTGAGAGACAAAAAGAAAGAGACTTAAAGAAGGGAACAGAGAGTTAAAGTTGGATTATTGCACATCCCTGAAAATTATTAATATCTTTTTAAGAACGCTGCCTTGCCACTTTGTGACCCACCGGTCAGAATCCCGCGATATTTCCTAACAAGCTTACCCAAACCGCCCGACTGTAACACTAGTTCATACAGATCGAGGCAGTTTATTTCCTTCAATTTTGCATAGAAGCGCTTCTTTGCTTCCGTGTTTAGCTCAAATAAACCATCGGCTTCTCTTGTAGGGATTACTCCACTTGCTTTTCGACTGGTCCACTCTTGTTTTTGTTTCGGTTGAGGAGGCACTTCTATAGTATGGATGCTACTACCGAAAATGCGATGCACCATGACGTCATTGCCTGTTCTCTACTTATTCAAGTTTCTCGTCAAAAGCTACAGTTCACAAGAGCACATCTGAACCCATCATGAGAGGCTTGAATGCATCATAATGTAATTCAGTGAAACCTCCGTTAGCTGTTTGCAGTTCCCAAAAGTAACTAGCTCTCCTTCTAATGTCATTACAGACTTGTTGTTAGGGTGTGTCTCCTGAGGTTTGACAGTGAGTTTACTGCATCCTTTCGTCCTGACGGCGTCCCAGGGAAGATCTCTGTTCATCCCAAACATGTTTTTTTTATTGTTCCTGGATGCTGTTAGTTTTGAGCCCTACTTTTTAGCCTGAGCAAAACTGATGTGACATAACACAGAGACATCGGCCACTGCCATCGATGACTGTCCCTACAATTTAAAACTGTACTGTACTCTACAGAGGAGTTTGCACAAACTGAACGACAACATGGGGAAAAAAACCAAACGTACCCCCAGTCAGCCAAGTTTTGAGATTTCCACAAATGTTGGGGCCAGAGGGCTCATTCATTCAAACATGTTCTTCAACCATGAGCCAGGACTTAATTGTTTTCGTGCTTTGTGCTGGGAAGCCTCTTAGCAGTGTTTGGAATGCAGAAGGTATTACGTTCGCTTCACGGTTCAACTCGAGAGGGGTTAAAGAATGTAATCGCATCTCAGCTTTCGTCAGCATAGACTGAATCCTAATACAGTACTGTAGAAGTTAAAGTGGTGGATTTCTTCACAGGTTTTTCCAGTTTTTAAACGTGGCTGTTAAAACGCTTTACAGCAAGTTTTGTGAAAATTACAGCTTCCATTGAACTGTGTTTAACCTCTTCCACTCCACCCCTAACATCCATGCCTACCATAAAGTCATGGGGACAGGGGATGTTTAGAGGGAGATAGCAGGTCAACAGTATATGCCACATAAAAATGGTATACATCATCTGAAAGCTGGGAATGGGAAGATAAATTTGAGATGCAGCTTAGCACTGTTTGTTTCGTTTTTCTAGTCATAAATATGTAATAAACATTGTTTTGGTTAGATGTCTATTGAAACTTTCAAAGTTTAGATTTTTGACCATTTGAGAATTGATAAAAAAAGTTCAAAAACGTAAGACGTTTGGACATTTCGTTTTTGTTTTTCGGTGATTGGATGGTGAGCACTTCTGTTCTTGAAACTGCTGAGAAACCCCCTTATCGTCACTATGCCTATGAAAGCCAAGCATCCTCTGAATGCCAGAGGTCTCTAGTTTGTGGTTGTAAAGTTTCACGAGGCTGTGATTATCCTAGAGGTCGCAGTAGTTCATTCCATACAGTGATGTTTGTTTCAAAGACATGGTCTCACTACAATAAAATGGCTACTATGTGAATTAACATCATCAAACATCAATAAAATAAGGCTCATTTAATCCACAAGAGTCTCAACTTTCCAGTTATACCCAATTTATGCAATTCCAAGACTGTTTAGGGACCCCCGTATACAGAAATATTCAAATACAGTAGGCAGAAGTAACACTAATACTCCATAAAAAAAAGTTAGGGCTTGGCTTTTGCCCAAAACTGCATGGGACTTATTTAAAGTGGGTATGTCTGCAAAGGAAAACTCGTGGGTAACAAGAGAACCCATCGTCATTCAGATATCTTGAGGTGAGAGGTCAAGGGACACCTGTGAAAATGGCCATGCTAGTTTCTTCCTCACCAAAGTTTAAGCCTAACTTTAGAGTGTTATCTTGAATCAAGCATGACATGATTCAAATGGATTCCTTAGGTCTTCTACTTTCATATGAAAGTGCTGTGTTTAATGTTCTTATTCATGTTGCTTCCTGATTACATTTTAAATATTTTACTGCCCTGTCCGGGCTGCATACACTCTCCCAAGCTTTCCCCTCTTGGCAGCATAACGTTTATAAAAGGTGCAGCTGCTTCTTGTGAGTTTAATAACTGTGTGCAGCATGTTGCAACAACACACTTCTCAATTTTACTTTATTTTTTTTAAGTAGATTTTAAGGAAGTGGCTCCCCAGCTTTAGTTGATTTTTATTTTTATTTTTATTTTTTTACAATGTGTGTGTTTGTGTGTAGCCGGTAGCAGAGGAGCCCTTCACTTTCTCCATGGAGCTGGATGACCTTCCCAAGGAGAAGCTGAAGGAACTGATCTTCGAGGAAACGGCTCGTTTCCAGGAAACCTACCAGGGCTCCTGAGACACACAGGTATGTTGGAAAAGGCCGATTACCTCATGCCCAAACACACACACAGTCACAGCAACACAACATTCTGCTGGTATAGGTCGCAAAATGAATACATGGAAAATATTGTAGTAGATATTCCTTCTGTGAGTTTTAAACTTGACGTCTCACTTTTGCCTCAGTGGCTGAAACATCCTCAGACCGAACAACAGCGGTTAAAGCACTTTAAATTTCATCTTTATGTCTAAGGTATTTGTCTATAAAACATGTACCCTGTACCTTGGAGCCAGACTCTGTTCCTCCCCTCTCCTTGTGCT
>JAPZEB010000009.1:18325308-18344727 GCA_029783705.1 Chaetodon striatus | reverse complement strand
GATATTAGAAATGACAACATAGGGGCTGTGTTTAGAGAAGCGGTGTTGGGTGTTAGCTGAGTCGGTCACGGCTCACACACCTGCCAGGGATGCGAAGCAAAGGCGGGGGGAGGTTTCCACCGACATCAAGCTGCTGACCACTAACTCCTCGCCCTGCTAACACTGTGGCTAGCTTACCTCCTGTATGAGCCTGGTTATATCATATCAAGCTGTGATGCTGTTTAGCTGCTGGTTGGTGACGCAGACCCTCACTGAGGTGGCAGCTGTCTCCTTCAGGGCCGCCTTTAATCTGTCATAATGAAGTTATTTTGCAGCACAGGAAGGTCCAGATCTTCATCACTTGCAGGATAAATATGATTCTTGTTGGGATTAGATCCAGCCATTTTTTTGTATTGCGTTACAGGAGGGCCAGCGTCACGGCCTAAACATCAGTGTGGGATATTAAAGGGAAAATCCATCCATTCATTAATGTTTGGCATGCACTAAAAGCGGGAGGCGGGGTACACCCAATCTGTCACAGCGGAAATCACGGAATATGTATTGTAAATTCCTAATCATTTTCTGGCGATGCTACAATCAATAAGGTGATGTCAATTCCTGCAGACAGCTGTCTCCTTAATGTGGATATTATTGATGATTTTTCGGTGACATCGTGATGTGGCACGTTGTGGAGTGTGTTCATTGGGTGGAGTGACAGCTGGCTCATATTATTTTGGGAAGATAGTACATTCAGAGATGCACAGAACTTTTTGTGTCTTGATGCAATTACAATACCTAAACCCAGACTATGTTCCAGTCCAGTACCAGTGTTCTCGTTTCACTACATTTTAAATCTACATACCACACTGCATGTAACTTACATTCATTTTTATGTATTTAATATATTTTAGGCCAGGGATTGCTGTGGCAGTAAGAACTAAGCTGGTGGCCTGTTGCGCCTGAATTAATGTAATAGAAACACTACATTTTATAATGACATGGACAAGTTTTTAATGTGGATTAATGTGGACTGGCCAACACCCAATTGGTTGAGTGCATCTGTAATTAAAGAAAAAGTGTGCAAGATTTAGTGGCATCCAGCAGAGAGAATTGCCAATTGTGAGCTGAAACTTCTCCCATGTGCCGAGCGTGAACACCCAGTTAGGATTCCTTCAGTGTTTATTGTTCAGGAGATTTTAACCAGGAGCCAAATTAGCCCAGAGGTATTGTCCTCTTTAAAACAAACAAACTCAGTGTTTTTAACAGGTAAAAACAATGAATAAAGCAGCTTCATGTTACAAATCATTGTTTCTCTGATGCTGCTTGTCTGAAAGGGCTGCTGATTATGGTGGCCAATGCGAAAATGTCAATGGCCGAACCTAGAGCCAGTGTTTTGTTGTCTGTTCTGGGCTACTGTAGAAACATGGTGGGCTCTATGGATGAGGGGGAAAAAACACAATCATGCTTATTTTCTGGTGGTTATAAACTAATGAAAACATACCTGTTATATTTAATTCCCTTTCTGCAAGTATATCCCCCAAAATCCTGGACCTTTAAATCTAAATTGTTTTCATTTTAGTCAGAGGTGTCTCTCTCTCTTAGTGGATACCTATTAATGTATACCTGTTTAAAATCACCTACCTGTTGGGACTGTCCTGCACAAACTCGGACCTACTTGAACTGCTGTGGTTCATTCATTTTTGTTTTTCAAGTGTGATAACATATAGTATGGATGGAGGTTAAAAATCAAGTTCTTTTCAATAACAGCTACTCTTGTATAGCACAGCACACCTCAACTGCATTTCCTTCACACCTTGACAACAGTATAATTTGGGCTTTACAGCTTTGAATTAGAAAATATCATGCCCTCAGTAAAATCTCCCTGGGTGCTGTTACAGTGTCATAACATTTGTTTGACTGTTCACAATGGAGTCGGTCCAGGATTTCTCCGAGGTGACAGTTGTATGAAGCGGAAACAGTGATGCAACGTTTACAAAAGGAGATAGCAAAGCTGATACTTGGTAAACACTCCAGGCAATTCAAGCAACTAATAGGCGACATCTGTGTAAGACTGAAGATCCACTGGACACGTGATGTCCTTCCTTATTCATTATCTATGGGATGCAAATGTACTGCCTTTTTAAGGGACAATGGGGAAGTGAGCAGTGCAGAATTAGCCCACCATGTATTGGAAATGGGAGATGTAGAAGTTATGTTCTACCTCTATTCAAATCAGAACTGCAGAAAATATATATTGTGGATCAGAAAATCATTATAAAATTTCATGGGATTGCTCTTTTGTATGGCCTGTCCTTCCCTGAATATAAAGAAAAGAGCTGCTTGGTGCAGAGCTGTTAAAATTGTTGGAGAAAATGCTGGGTTGCTTATTCACACAATACTTTCTAACAATCGCTTGTAGTCGATAAGTACATAGCCTTCGGAAGTGTCAACACACCCACATCAGCAAGTGAGAAGTGGTGGAGTAAGTGTGTGATGTATTTGTTCATTCGTTCCAGCTGGTCTACACGATAAGCAGGTAACTGCCGAAAAATGGTCAAAATTACAACCAAATAAAAATTGCCAAGCAAAAGGCACCTGTAAAAACATTAGTTTAAGTTCTGCTTTTCCAGATGGCTGGGAAATGAATCAATATTATATCAATATTGTGATATAAGAGCAGATATCACCTTAGATTTTCTTCTCCTGGTTTAAAGGCTGTACAGTGTATTGACGAAATTGTCTGAACTTAGCCTGGTATAGTTGTTATCTATGTTTACCCACTTAGTCATTATATCCACATAACAGATTATTATTACTCAAAACTCTCTATGTGTAAATATTTTTTGAAAGTATCAATGCTTAGCTCTGCACTGCTGTTGCAATGATGATTTTGAGGCATTTGGTTAAAAAATATAGTGACATTTGATTTTATTTATATCCGCATATTTATGTCACACATATTGATTTTGCAACGTTTGAAGCTGCACCAATTATTCGGAGCACTGTTGGAATATACAGTTGGCATGTTCAGTGTTCTGCAGTCTTGGAGTCCAGAGTTTACTCTTGGCACAGACGGAGCAGCAGAGTAACTAGCGTGATGAAAGTGAAACTTAACTGTTTGTTAATTCATATGAAGAAAGAACGCTCTATTTCATTGAACAGCGGTGCTTTCGTTTTAGTGTTGTCTTTTGCTTTTCCAACCTACTTTAGATGATACCAGCTGCGTTCACATGGAAATGGCACACTCCACGGTCCAGCTTTGGGTCTAACCTGTGTAGCAGCAAAAGAAGCTTTACTTTAATGCAGCAGCTGCTCTGCTAAACCGTAGATCTGATCGATCTGACCACAATCATTGACTGAAACTCAGCAAACTGATGCTGAAAAAAAAAAAAACAGAGTTGTACCCCTGCTGTTTGCAGACCCACAAAAACCTTTGAATTGAGAGAAGGGACACTAAATAAATTTTGATTTTAAACTATAAGTTTGCTGACCACCCCAACACTGAACATGTATGTTGTTTATACTGACCGCCAATTAATCTATGAAGTAAATAAGCCTGCTAGTGTCTGTCTTCTTCAGACCCACTCTACTCACATTTCTTGGACTGAGTAGAGCAGATATTGCTTGTGAAAAACTGTCTAAAAATGTGTTTAATTTTTATTTAGTTATTTATTTACTTTTAAACTTTTTCAAACAGTGAGTAGTCAGCTGATTGTATTTGCTAGACCTGACATATGTCAGACCATATGTCATTTTGGCAGGAGGAAAAAAGTACAGTGAATGAAAAAAGAATGAACAGATTATTATTATTATTATTAAGATTATCTTTTTGGCTTTATTGGATAGGATAGTCCAAAAGTGTAGGGGTAGAGACATAGGGGATGACATGCAGCAAAGAGGGCAGGCTGGAATTGAACCCACTAAGCCTCTGGGTGCCCCAAACAGATCATTATTAAATCACATGATTTAATAACAGCAAACAATTTAGGATGTGTGAAATGAATTTACAGGTTTCATAAACTGTATTAAGTGAATTGTGAATATGAATTGTGTAAAATATTTGTGAAATAAGTATGTGACCTGTTTTGACTCTGTCCCGTCAAAGAATCAGAATTAAACTCCTTAAAATTAAATAAATGATACCCAACCTTAGTAATGTGGGTTGCTTGGTGAAACAAGGATGAATATGAGACAGGTGATTTACTGGCCGACATTCAACTGGCTGCCTGATATAGTTGAATCAAAACGTCTCTGATACAGCGTCAACAAAAACAGCTTTTCAGTCCTTTAGTTTTTATTTATTCACACAATTAAAACATGGTAATAGATATACAATAATAGAGCTCATTGGAGGAAGGAAGCGGCTAATACAAAGTCCTCTCCAGTACAGAACCAATCGTGTTTGATTACAAAAAAAACCATCAGACAACAGGAAAACAAAATTAAGAGCAGGTAACATAAACATAAAAAAAAGAAAAATTAGACTCAAAATAAAATAAAAAAACAGAAACAAAAGAAGGCTGATGTAATTGTAGGGCTAGTCTTAGATTATTTTAGATTGCGCAGGTATACTAATCGAACTACAACTGGCAACATGCTTCCAGTGATGTGCAGTATAAATTAAAAATATGTGACAAGCAGATATCAGTGAAACATGACATGACAGGAAGGAAACCTACCATTTATGACATAAGTCATGAATATAGTCACAAAATAAAGTATTGAAGTGGGCGAGGTTGTTAAGCAATGCTCCAGAGTACAACCGTTAATGACTTGTTAAAATAAGATTGTTTGTGAGGAAACTTTAAAAATAGATGCACTAGTGTGATTTTCAAGTACGCCTCTTTTTTTTTGATATATCACTTTAATTTCTCGGGTTATTTGTGACTGGGCGGGAGTAAACTGGCAATCGAACATCTTCTACTGTTTGTTTGTTACCTCCACGTCAGGTCTCTACACAGTGTCTCAGATCCAACGTGTTGAAAGAGGGAATTGAAATCGATCGACTGGATTACTCATTTTCATTCGGCTCCATCCAAATCCATATCTTGTCTGGTTTGAGTTGTTTTTGTCAGGAATTGTTTTTTAAAGAAGAATTAACACTGACTGATCTGAACAGATGAATTAACAGGAACTCTCTCCTCTCTTATCGCAGCATTAGGAGCAGCGTATGGCACAGCGAAGAGCGGCACAGGCATCGCCGCCATGTCTGTGATGCGGCCAGAGCTCATCATGAAGTCCATCATCCCCGTGGTCATGGCGGGTATCATCGCCATCTACGGGCTGGTGGTGGCTGTGCTGATAGCAAACAACATCTCTGAGAGAGTCTCCCTTTACAAGTAAGATGAACCTTTAAAAAACAGTTTGAAGCATTTTTACAGTGTGTATTATTTCTGCACGTTTTTGTGTGAATAGTGAAACATAATTTCATACAAAGAAAAATGTCTGGGCTTTTAGCTCACTGAATGTTTAATTTCCTTTTGGGTAGGCAGTGAACAGTTAACTGGTCAGGACTTGTTTGCTGGAGCAGTTTTATATGGAGGTCTGGTGAGCACAGTGAGACGCAACTGTACAGTCTGTGTGGGCTGGAGAACCCTAATGTATGTAGCAGCGTTCATGAGCCAAATTACATCTGGGGGAACACCAGCCAGTTATAAATTACACCTTTGATCCATTGTTAATATTCTCGATGTTTGTTTTTCACATTTTTCCTTTACATTAAAGTGATACTTTGCCAAATGTCAGCTAGGTCTGTGTCATCGCGGTGTGGGGAACATGTGCAAATGTTAAGGCGCCCTCTGTGCCACTAGCTTCCAAGGTTCCCCACCTGTATGGCAGCCAAAATCAGCAGATGACATGAAACTGATCACTGAGGATGCGAAATGACATGTTCCACATAATCCAGCAGATTTTTGCTCATGGCATAGGCAGGTAATTCCTTTTGCTGCCGGCATGGGTGGCGCCTTTACACCGTTCACCTGCATCCCTTTAAGGAAATGGGGAGATGGAAAGTAGTAGAGTATAAGATGAACACAGATTCAGATCAAGAAAGATGTAGTTACATATTATGTGTGTCCTCATGGTGAATAACACGCTTTCAAAAACTCACGGTAAATACTGTCCATCACCAACCAAACTTAGCGTCAGTCTTCCAGATGCAGACGCAGCATCAACGTGGGTGTTTGTCGGTCAAAGAAAACATGGCGCAAGGCAGTGGTGGTGCTCTGGAGAATTTTCAGCCTTATTATTTACGGAGTGGACATGCAGCAGTCAAACCCAGTGATGCTACTGGTCCATTGTTATTATCTTCAGTAACACAGACACTCTAAGGAGCATTTCAAAGACACGCTGCTTATACACCAATATAAAATAAAACTCAAATTATTCCAGTGTGTGTTTCAGTACTGAACATTTTAAACACATTTTAACAATGCCAAAATAATACTGATAACTACAATAATGGTGTGAGGTTTTTCATACTGTTTCATCTGTAGTTACGAGAGGGATTTGGTCAAATTATCCAGATTTGATTGGATACCTCAAATGTCGGCTTGGCTTAGCAAGTACAGTGTGATAAGGAGCTGTAGTAAAGGATGGAGCTGTAGAGGACTGTTGGCCTCCACCCACACCTCCCTCTACTGGAAAAGGATGAGGGAGAGATGAATAAATTACACTTGGACCGCATTATTTTGAAATGTAAACAAAGTTTTTGCCATTTACTGACTCATGGTCCCGCTCACGCTAGCTGCTACGACCTACAAACTGATAGTAAAGTGTGGTTTTATGTGATGGGCAGGGTTAGCGAGTTGCCCCAAACCACATTTTATTAGATAAATTTAGGTATACATCCTAGAGTTTAAGATTAATTGTTATAAATATTTCAACTTTTTACAAGGTGCGACATAATATATTTACTTAATGTTTAATGTATCAAACAGTATTATTTTGTGCAGTGACGATGCTCTTTTCTTTGTTTCTCTCCATCAGGAGTTTCCTGCATCTCGGTGCTGGTCTGAGCGTGGGCCTGAGCGGTCTGGCGGCCGGGTTCGCCATTGGCATCGTGGGTGACGCTGGCGTGAGAGGCACCGCCCAGCAGCCCCGGCTTTTCGTGGGCATGATCCTGATCTTGATCTTTGCTGAGGTGCTGGGGCTTTACGGCCTCATTGTGGCCCTCATCCTATCTACAAAATAAGTGTCCGCATCAAACACCATCTCATTCATTCCACATCAAAGCAGCAAGAACAAATAGGAGATTTTCACCTACTTCCATTACACCCCGTGGGTCTGACAGGATGGGATGGCAACAGAAACATGTTGGCGGTTGACTTGACAGCTGTGTCCTCAGTAGATGTGATCTATCCATATTGTTTAAAGCCATCCAGTTGTGTCAGGTCTTGTGAGTACTGAACGGGCATGAAGACGTATTGGTTGTTGTGGGATGATGTGTGGACAGTCTGCTTGACTTGTTGTCTGATCTTAACCTGTACAGTGATCCAGAGTCCCTCCACCCCCTGTAAATGTAGTAACCAGTCTGTGCTGTGAGTGTGAGTATCAACGTTTATCCCTCTGCCCATTCCCCTCCTTTGACTTTTGTTTTCCGTTGGTGGTTACGTCATTTCCGTTATGAGACTGCTGAAGAAACATGCACACTAGTATTTTTATTTATACATGTTCTTTTCGGGGACCATGTTTGAAACACAGTTGTGAAGAGCTGTCTATACATATTTTTTTTCACTATTTATGGAAAGTTACGAAGATTTTGACTTTATGAAGCTGTCTAAATGGAATACTGTTACTGATACTGAATACTGTTTATTGAATACCCTATATACATAAAAATATATAAATTATCTGTGTATAGTTAGTTAGATTAATTGCACTGTGGGTTCTTGTTCAAAGTGCTTGGAATTCCTCTGGATGTAGTGTGAATTATTAATGGAGGATGTCCACATGTTGACATGGAGTTGACAGTGTGTGTGCGCGTGTGTGTGAATGACCTGAGTGCATAACGTGTGTGCAAGTCTTTATGTTTAATATGACATTCTCAAAACACTAGTATTGTTTACCTGTAGTGCTGCTGTCTTGATTTTTTTGTTTGTTTTGTTTTAAGTGAGAGCTCACTGTTCAGCCATGCCTGTCAGATTTCCAAATAAAACTCAACCTCCTCCAGAACATCCCTGTCAAGCCTTTTCTTTAAAATGTCTGATTTTAATCGAAAGACTAAACTTACATTACCAACAACATTTAGACTTTTTTTCTGTACTAATTAGTCAATTAAAATCATAAAAGAAAAATGAGAGGATCACGAAAGTTATCACAATTCATCCTAATGTGCACACAAACATCTCCTTTTTGTTGTGATATTTTTAATTAAAGCATTTACATACAGTATGTTGAGCTACACGTAAGAGTGACGAAGACAACTGCTAGCTTTATCCTCAGTTAACACCCTGAAGCTTTAAATTTTAAAGTTTGTGGCGTATGAGCACATTACGTATTTTTTCCATTTCTAGTCACCAAACTGTGTGCTAGTGTTAGAGCACCTGTAAGCACCACAACACTCTCCTTGATAACTTTTGATTTATAAATGCTGCTGAATATATGAGCCAGCTCCTTCATTTCCTCTTTAACCTGAATACATGCAGTCCACTTTCTTTTCCACACCTTACATCGATCCCAAAATATAGGATTAGGAAAGGACTTATGACCCAGACAGTCCATTTCAATCAATCAAGTCTGATCTCCTGGGAGCTTGTTCAGCACAAACTCAGAAAAACAAAATCTGTGTGATTTTTAATTTTATTTTTTATTTTGTACAGATATTCTGCTGAAAAAAAAGTGGTTGTGAAATACATGTTTTTTGTTATCCTTGAATCACTGTAGCGTAAAATTGTGAAAAAGGCTTACTGACTGCTACACATAAATGTTGGCTCACAAAAAGTAGTCAACATTTTTGAAAAAATCCAATTTAAAACAGGAGCGCTGATCCACCATGTGTCCAATGGCAACCTTTTAAATTCTCCATAGGTGTGGTCAGACAGTGCGACTGGAAATCTTGCAATAGCACATCAAAACCAAAAGCAGGGACTGCATCAAGGTGGCTGTGGTTACCCTTTGTGTTCACCTTGTAATATACCAAAAATGGAAAATGAAAGAGCTTAATTAACAAGACAAGAAGCACTGTAAACAGGGGCGTAAATATACAGTGCAGGCAGAGCAATTGCATTGGGGCCCGGGCCCGATTGCCACCTGGAAATATGCTTGTGTTCAAAGAACTCAAATTAAATAAAAAATGGTGCGATTTTCTATATATGCCCTCAAAAAGGCAAACCCATCTCCATCATGGTTTTCTGTTTCTGTAAATAGTATCAATCAATAACAAAATTATATTGTTTCATTTTCATATAATTTCCCCCTTTCTTTAGTAGTTTTTGTTATATACAGATATGTAATGATGATTGCTGGTGTATGTTGATGTTGTCCAGTATCAAGTCTCTGTTTATAGTTTAGGTACAAAATCTCTCAAGACTGAAAAGCTGAGCACATCAAGTGGATATAACATACAAGCAGCAGTAAGACACACTGTTTGTAAAATATATATATATATGCCTAAAACTCTATATGTGTGCTTCATAACTACTAACTAGAGTGCACTAGGGCCTGTCATAACAGCATGCACTGGGGCCCAACTACCTTACACCACTGCCTGTAAATGTAAGAAAGTGGCAGTATTGTTTACACAGCCTGTACCAAGTTTTATATTTACACAAAAAAATCTCCCAAAAAAAAAAGCCACCTACTGATGCAAACTGGTAGAATGCATTACGCTAAATGGTGTTAACAACAAGACCTATGCAGGCTATGAGCTAACCTTGTGTTCAGTGTGTAAAGTATATAAAGTGCATCTACAAGTGGAGAAACTACTTAAAAATTAATGTGTCAGTAATAATAATCTAATGTTATACATTCAGTGGTGGAAAGTACATCAATTCAAGTGCTGCACAATTCAAGGCACTTGCACTTTACATGATTATTTCTATTTAATGTTACTTAACACTTCAGCATTACGAGTTAATAGTTACTATTCAGGTTAGGATTTTAAAACAGAAACATAAGAACATTTTATAAAATGTGTTGCATTGTTACAGATTTAACTATCGGCAACAACAGTACATGATGCATGTATATGATTTATATTTAAGTCTTGTAAAATTGTTAAGCATATCCCAATTTTATCTTAGGTCCCTGTTTATTTTGTTTGCTTTAAATTTCTTGTGTCCTGTTTGTAACTTTGCCCTTTATATAGTTTATCATTCATTTTGGCACATTATTTCACTTAATACACTTAATACTTTGTTTTCAAAAGTGCTCTATGAATGCAATTATGATTATATTATATTTATTATTATATTTAGTGATTAAAATGACTGTTGCTTGAATTTAACCCTTTGAAATCAGAGCAAATTGGCACTATTTCTTTCACAAACATAGAGGGAAGGCAATGAGCAATGAAAGAAGTAATGACCCAAAAAAATTAGCAAGAAATTAGTAACAAGACAATATTAAAAACAAGAAAAATTGTGAAAAAAAACATTTAAGTTCAAAATTTCCTCTTTTGGAATACATCCACCTGATTTGTCAGACTCAGACTGCTGAAAACAAAACAAAAAATGTGGATTTTGTCCTCTGGATTTGGCTTGGGAACAGGAAAGTCGCCAGTTCAAGTGCCCCTAAGGACCAAATATTGGCTGGTAGCTTGGAGAGGTGCCAGCTCATGCTCTTGAGCAAGACACCAAACCCCAAACTGCCACAGACACCTGTCCATATGTAGCCCTATCACCCTGACATCTGCCTTCATTAATGCATGTGTATAGGTCCTGTTTGTGTATGTGTCTGTTTTTGAGGCCTGTATGTGTGTAAATTGTCAACAGAGTGAAAAAAATGAATTTCCCCTTGAGGGACTAATAAATTGCTGCTTTCTCTCCTTCTTTCTCATAGTAAAAGCGCTTCAGGGAGGGGGTCAATATGAACCAAAGGAATAACAACAAGCAAAACCTGTTTCAATATTCATAGAGGTACCTGACTGTTGTTTGTAGACAGACTAATCCTTTAAGTACATTTAACACTTCTGTACAATTACTTAAAGGGCAACTTTGGTTTTTTTTCAACCTGAACCCCATTTTCCCATGTTTTTGTGCCTAAAGTGACTAATGTAGACAACCATTTTTGAAACTGGGCCAGTATTGAGCAAGAGTACTGCAGCTGGCAGCAGTGAGACAGGCTGCCATGTAACCATTCAAAGTATGTATGCACTTAGTTTACGTCCACTTAAAGTGCTTGTTTTGACACTGACAGGCTCAAGCTATTATTCTATGTGTCTGACAACGTAACGGAAAGGATCCCGCCAGAGACAGACCTTTTTGTTTAAGAGTAAGATCCTTTTTCTCTAACTAGCAACAGCCCCAAAATCACCATCACCAGACTACATTTAAAACAGACAGTAATTTTATCATTGTAAAACACACTTCATTCAAAGTCGACAGCAACAAAATTAAACTCAAAATAACTATCTTGGTTTGTCTTGTCATTGTTCCAACAATCACCAACTCAGGTTTGGTTGAAATAAAACAATAATTCAGACGTGACAGTATGCTGGCTCTTTACACGCTAAACTACTGTTTATTTAAATGCAGTCTGGCGGGCTTACGGAGAGCAATTTTAGGGCAGTCTCAGGTTAAAGAAAAAGGATGTTACACTGAAACAAAAAGGTCTATCTAAGTAGGGATCCAGACACGTTGATCAATAATCTGAGCCTGTCAGTGGGTAAACAAGCACTTAAAGTGGATTTAAACTCATTTGACTAATAACCAATACCGATATTTCGATATTGTCTCTTCTGTGGTGGAATTAACATCATATCCTCCTGAGACCCAAACATTTGTTTGGTATGCGTATTTATTTTCTCCTAGCTATTTGGGATTGGTAGGACCTAATTAATATAAAAAAACTTAACATTGTCAACAATAATTAAGTCCCAATGTCCCAAAACGAGATGATGATTAAGTCACAATGCCCTTCAACAAGCTGATGATAAATTCCCAATGTCCTCAAACGAGTACTTTCTAATTAACAGCAACTTAGCTTGTTACTGTTGCTAAAAGTGGTAAAAAAAAAAAAAAAATGGAATGGCATATCAAACTGTAAACGTTATCAATCATAAATAAACAAGTTTCAACCATTAAATGTGATCGGGTTTTGGACCTTGTCCACTTTTGTGTCAGGATCGGCTGCAGACTGACTTGGCAGAGATGGCTGCCATCTTGTTTTTACATAGATTAGTGTATTGTACTCTTACTACCACTAGATGGCACAAAAAAGTGTCCACCAACGAGGACAATAGACCTTAGTTCAGCTGAATGAAGTGCAAGGTCCAGTTAACCCAAAATGTGATGTCCTCACATGAGGACACAGGGTCTCAGGAGGGTATTATGCATGCATACTCTAATCGTGATGGCCCACCAGCAGATGAAGACATGACATACTATACTTGTCAATGTACACTGTCACTTAAACTTCAGGGATATCAGTCTGTCCATTTAGGAAGCACAAGTGACTGTAAATCAGTTTCACCTGCTTTGGTGCAAATGAAAGTGACAACAGGTGCAATGGAGAGGCAAAAGCAAGACAACCCTAAAAAAGGGAATGGTTTTACATGTGGTGTCCACAGACAGTTGCTCTCTCTTTATCCCTCCTGACTGATTCTTTGCTAGCTTTGTGTTCTGCTAGTGTCCTTGTCACTAGTGATAGTATGAGGCTGCACCTGCAGCCCAATCAGGGTGCACAGGTTGTCCAGCTCCTCCAGGATGGCACATCCATACATGCACTACAGTCTCAAGAGCATGGAGGAGATACCAGGAGACTGGCCGTTACATGAAGAGAGCTGGACAGGGCCATAAAAAAGCATCAACCCGAAGGCACTGATGCCACTGACTGGCCCTCTCGCTTCCCTGACCTAAATCCAACTAAGCACCTGCGGGACGTGTCGGTGTGTCCCACGCCGCAGACTTTCCAGGAGCTCACTGATGCCCTGATCCAGGTCTGGGAGGAGATTCCCCAAGACACCATCCCAGCATGCCCAGACATTTTCAGGAGTGCATACGGGCACATGGGGGCCAAACACACCGAGTCACATTAGAGTTGCGGTGATACAATTCACGCAAGTTGGATCAGCTTGTGATTTCAATTTTTTACTTTGATTTTTGGCATGATTTTTAATCTAGCCCTCAGTGGGTTGATGATTTTAGATGACTGTTGTTACATCAGTTGTATGAGTTTCAACTTGAATAATTCATTCATCAAGATCTGACGTGTGATGTTTCCTTAATTTTTGTGAGCAGTGTATGTAATATTCATCCCTTTATGGAAACTAAGAAAAAGCATGTTGATCAATTCTAATTCATTTTAAAGCCAATATAGGCCGATATTATCGTGCATCCTTACCACTTAATATATTACATAATCAGACAACTGTCTGAAAGGGGGCAATCTGAATAATAATTTAATACTGATGGAAAAATTGATGCAGAACTTCTACTAGTATTGAAGTTATTTTATGATGTTGTTGTGGTACTTGTATTAAAATACCCCCCCTACTTGTCCCTAGTAGCTGCACTCACGAGTCTTTGCTGTGTATTGAAAACTTCCTGTAAAGGAGTGTGTGTGCAGAGGGCTCCTGCAGAGAGTCTGCCTGCCTGTTATTGTTTACGATCAGACTGATGTAAAGTAGGTCATGGGAAGAGGAAGCTCATTCAGCTGTCGTTTATAAACCATCCAGGAATAGGTGGCTTCGAGGAACAACGTCCCTGCGGTGCTGCCGGTGATTTTCCGTGAACGCTGGTTGTGAACAACAGGCAGGTAACGCTAACGCTGTGCTTTTATCCGGAGCTGATAGCAGCACGTAGCTAACGGAAGATAGCTAACTAGCAAGTTTACGCTAGGTCTGAATCTGCATCACCAGCAAAGTTATTCCGCCTCTGGTCACCCTTATCTTATTACAGGGATAACCAACTGAGTACGCACGGTAGTCAGTGACCTCTACCAGTGTACTAAGCTTTATACACACACACACACACACACACACACACATTAATTAACCAGCAGTGTGAGTTAAATTGTGATGCCTCTGACCTTGTTACAGCCTGCTACGCGCGGCTCAACGGCTGAATTCAGTGTAGCTAGCGTTAGCTTCTCAGGTTAGCTAGGCTAGGCGGCTAACCAAAGCTAGTTAGGAAAACAACGCACGTCAAAGGATAAGCATAATTTTACACATAATGGCAATAATCTGAGGACGGGGACCAGACTACTGACAGTTGGTTAGCGTTAAATTAAGCAGTGAGTAAGATGTGTGTGCAACTGTTGCTACACTAAGTGTCTCACTGGGCTAAATTGATGATGAGATAGCTTAAAAATAAGATAAAATTGAAGAGTGTCCTGGAGAAACATGGGATTATTTCACGTTCAAGTACTTCTGAAAAGGTGTAGCAAATGCTAGTGGTAAGACAAGATCAGGATGACATCAGTAAATGACTCAATTATGTCATACATGGAAGGCAAGTGTGTGTATTATATAAACAGATTCAGCCGACATGTAGTGTCATCTAAAAAGTTGCCCAGGTAAACTGTCTGCCACTTCAGTGTCTATGCCTCTCAAGATAATCATGGTGTCATTTTATCTTTTAGCACCTGGACTGATGCTGTTCTTCCAGCATCTGGACTGAACCTGAACTGACTGGCAGGCTCTTCCACTGCTGAGACTCTGTTGCTGCCATGTCCAGGCGAAGCAGGAACAGTCGTGCATGGCGATATGTTTGGGGTGGGATACGCCGGGATGCTGATGCCAGGGCACTTGAAGAATGGAGCTATGACCGTCTAGAGGTGAGCATACAGGGGCTGGACTTAAAGCTCTTAACAGGCATGAGGCGTCTGTGGACAATGGTGTTTTTGTTTGTTGTATGGTGACACTTGTTTACACTCCAGGCAGGAGATAGGATGTGTCACCATCAGAAGAATGACAAATTCACCTCAGGGAAACTTATTGTCTCAAATTTGCCTTCGGCCATTACAAACACTGTGTGTGTATGTTGATGGTAATGTCTTAAACTGGACACTAGAGTTTCAGTTGTTGGCAAGCATTATTTTTTTCACAGAAATAAATAATGTCTGAGATGCATATATTTTCCAGTGCAGTGCCCACTTTTGTCTTCGTAGCAGCCGAACATCAAAACCAGTGCTGTGTTGTTACATAAGCAGTGCTGCTGCCATTTTAATTTGCTCCATCATTCTACGTTGTTGCTCCTCAGTACAGTGATTCAGACTCCGAGGCAGACTTCTCAGCAGTTATGGTCCCTCCAGTCCCCAGTGCAGTGCCTGTCACCGGGGAGTCCTACTGTGGCTGCGATTCCCAGGCTGAGACCAACTACAACCCTCGACTGCGAGGTTTCCACCAAGTTAAAGACTGCCACTGTGGAGAGGATGACCAAGGTGCAAGATAAATGCTACATCTCAAGGGTCGAATTTATAATTTAAAAGTTAATTTCATTGCTTGTGTCTTTGGCTGTGAATGACTGAGTGACTTCTGATGTTTCAGAGTTTGACTGGGTGTGGGATGCCAGCTGTCGATCAACAGCAACGTTACTGAGCTGTGACAATCGCAAAGTGAACTTCCACTCTGAATACAGCTGTGGCACAGCAGCAATCCGCGGCTCTAAGGAGCTGGCTGAGGGGCAGCACTTCTGGGAGATCAAGATGACATCCCCAGTGTATGGAACAGACATGGTAAACCTCTACATCTTACCTTCTAATATTGACCTGCTGTTACTCTGTAAACTAAATCTGAAAAAATCTGATCATAGAGCAAATGGTCCATTTAAGTGTGTGGAAGTTCAAGTTTATTTGTCTCTAAATGTATTTATTTCTGTGCAGATGGTCGGTATAGGTACATCTGATGTCAATCTAGATAAATACAGACACACGTTCTGCAGCCTGTTGGGAAAAGATGCAGACAGCTGGGGTCTTTCTTACACTGGTAAGATTGACATGGCATGCTATGATGTAGCAGTAACTTCTCACTTGAGGTGTTGTATAAGTTATTCATCACTGGTTGTCTTCCTTTGTCAGGTTTGTTGCATCATGAAGGAGACAAGATGAACTTCTCCTCCCGGTTTGGACAGGGGTCTATCATTGGAGTCCATCTGGACACGTGGCATGGCACACTCACTTTCTTCAAAAATCGCAAGTGTATAGGTTAGTAACACATAACAAAACTCCGTAATTTTGATGTGGATACCTTAGATTTTTTAAATTGTAATAGATAGATATTAACTGTAAAATTCGCAAATTCTTAGGGCAAATACTGTGGCTGCCAACGGCTGGGTAAATTTTTGTGGACTGACCAACTGACAGAATATCTATAGAGCTGCTGGTCACAGCTTAAGAATCAACTTGTCAGTGCTCTTTGGTGGCCAAACTATAAATGATGACACTTAAACGTACCTCTAATTTACATAAATCTACCAAACCCGACATATTTATACAGCATTACTGATATGTCTGCAAAAAGCCTCACCTGGCTGGTGATATATTGGTCTAGCTCTGCCGTATAGCTCATTATCTGTGACACTAAACCTGTGTGGGTGGCCTGTCTCGGCAGAAACACAAAATTTTACATCCACAAAGAAAAATATATTTAATGTGAAGCAGACACATCTAGAGCTTTCATTAAGGCCAAAAAAATCAGGCCTTACTCTTCATGAACCTGCTTAGTGCTTGTTCAAGCCTGACCCGAGGTCGAACCATGGCAGTAGTTTTGGGCCCAAGCCTGATTTTAAAAACCCACCATATATTTCCTCTGTAAAAGAATTTTAAAATAATATTAAAACATTTATCACAAGCCAAGGGCTGGCATGTTTCGTCACTCCACAAATCCTTCTTCCTCCCCCCTCTGTTATTTGAAGTGTTTGTCATTGGCTCCACATCGTACGCATGGCAGGTTTGGCAAAGCGGGCTGAACCCCATGGTGTGTTTTAGTCTTGGAGTGTACATAGTGTACACATTTGTGCCAGTTTACAAACCTCAAAAATTACACCTTGAGCATCTTTGTCATATATTTTCAGACCATATAGCCACATGTATGAAACATGCCTGTTTACACATCTGTTCAGTGTGGATTCTTTGCTAATATTAATACATATAAAATGTATTTTGTACAAGCTATTTCCAGTGAACATAAAAAGTTCTGTTACCACTCTCAATCTAGGTGTTGCTGCCACAGAGCTTCAAAATAAGAGGTTTTATCCTATGGCGTGCTCCACAGCAGCCAAGAGCAGCATGAAGGTGATTAGATCCTGCTCTGCGCCCACCTCCCTGCTGTACCTTTGCTGTGCTCGCCTTCGCCAGCTGCTGCCAGACTGTATAGACACCCTGGATGTCTTGCCACTGCCGCCAGGCCTTCGCCAATTGCTCCACAACAAACTGGGTTGGGTGCTCAGTCTCAATAGTGGCAACACAGAAGAAACCCCAGATGGGCCTGAGCGTCCCTCACGTTTGCCTGTGCCCCCCCTGGCGGGACCGTCGTCCTCTGAGAGCGACTCAGAGGGTTGCACGTCTGACCCTGAAGCCTGTCAGAGGAAGAGATGCCGCTGGACATGACTGGACAGTTCGACTCCTACCTCCTGTTAAACACTGGCAGACATTAATGTCTTTTGGCATCTAATCTAGTGTTTTCTACCTGCCTCAAACTTTCCTCAACATCAGTGTTGTCAGTAGTGAAGAAAATGACCAGGATCAGAGAGGTACGTAGGTGGAAAACTGTGACGGCAGCGTTTCTGCCTGAACGCTTTTACTGTGATCTTCTCTCATGCCATTCAGATGTCTTCATGCTCATCATTACAAATTCAGTATCCAAACCAGCTTCACTAACAAGTGAAAAGATGTGGTGTTATTTTGTTAGCTAGCATAATGTGTTGCCATTCTTGTATGGGGATTAGTGAAACGGTGCAGGACTGTACAGTGTAACACTGAAGTCAAGTATGGCCAAATTTTGGTGGTCATCACAGTATATTTGCAAAAAGGGGGTTAAAAAAAATGAGAGACTATATTTTCTGTGTTTTCAACCTGTATGCAAATAATGTATATTGTTTTAAGCCTCAGTGCTATTAATGCATTCTCAAAGTAATTTGTTACTGTTTTACTGGCATCTGCGATTTTCTGTTGGGTTGCCAAAAGGAATCAGTGGTCCCATTGAGTGCAGGAAGCAATGCGCCATGCATGGGTCATAGAGTATTCTTTATTTCTAACCCGCAGGTTATAGCTCTAAACAATTTTTTTTTAGACAGATTAAAAACTTAAAGGTATACTGTGCAGGAATTGTTGGCTACTGTTTGTAAATGTTACCAGCAAAGAAAGTGAAAGCCAGCCCTGGATTTGTCCGCTTGGCGTTTCACCTGCTGTTGGGAGAGGTTTGCATAGAGGGCTTTGTGCCACACAGAGATTAGTTGCTTAAAGTAACACTTCACCCCCCAAATGATCATTTGTACATCAGTTGCTCACTTCAGACTCCACTGACAAAACCAGTACTTTTACCTTGCTCAACACGAGAGCTGCTGGTTTACAACTGCCTCGATCAGTTAGTTTGTTTGTGTTATTGTGTGACTTTGGTGAAAGGGTGGCACAGTGGTGCAGTGGTTAGCACTGTTGCCTCACAGCAACAGGGTTCCTGTGTCGAACCAGGGTGGGGGAGCCCTCTGTGTGGAGTTTGCATGTCCAGGGTGTACCCCGCCTCTTGCCCAATGTCAGCTGGGATAGGCTCCAGCACCCCCGCAACCCCTAATAGGATTAGCGGTTACAGAAAATGAATGAATGAACTAACTAACCCTTAAAACACAGATGTTTTGATATAGTTTTGTTGTTGAGAATTGCAGCTTTCCCTTAAATTCATTGAGAATTTTTGGATTCTTCATTCACCATGGAGGCATGTGAGAAAAACGAAGTGTTATTTGTGCATTAAAATAACATAGGGTGTGCAAATGATATATAAATGATAATTTGAGGGATGAGCGTTTTCTTTAAGGTTAAGAAAAAAATGTGGTAAGGGTTAAAATGAATAGATTTCTGCCAGAAATGAATTTCGCTTGTGTGTGTTTCGCTTAGCTATGATTGAATTTTTTTACCCAGTACAGTGTAAGCGATTGTTGTAGCTTCCTTTTGGATGCATCCTGCTTAGAGCCTGGCTCCTGATTGCTACCTTTTTATAAAGTACCCTCCTCACCTGTGTGCTGTGCACAGGAACGTCCCAAACACAGCAAAATAAGAAGAAAATAATTTGGGGGGAAAATCCTGCATAGTATACCTTTTAAGAAATGGTAGAGGGATGTGAAATGAACC
>JAPZEB010000009.1:18295757-18311904 GCA_029783705.1 Chaetodon striatus | reverse complement strand
AATACATTTTGAACACTCTGGGCCTCCGTCTCTTGGGGCGCTGTTGACCCCTGCCCCTCTGACGGACTGTCCAGCACACTGCCGTTTAGCGTGGCCAGAACATTGCCTGTCAAGCACACACACACACACACATAGGAAAAATCAAAAACAGGTTAAAGACTAGGAATGTAGTTAAGTACAGGAACACAGGTACAGACAGGCTTTGTGCTTACCTGGTACGGAGACAAAGAACTTGACAGCATCGCGGTGTCCATGGAAACAGAGCTGGGCCTGTGCCATGGAGCAGTAGGGGATGAAGCTGCCGGTGCTCTTCTCAGAGCCGTCGTCACCGTACACATGGATCACTCCGCCAGATGATGTAGGAGATACCTTATTGGCTGAATGACAAAAATGCGGGAGTGAGAAACGAAACAAAAAAAAAGCAAAAAAAAAAACAAACAAAAAAAAATATTTCCACAGATAAACTGAAAATGAGAAATGATTTTAGAATATTAAAAAAAAAAAAAAGATTTGAGACAGAACACGTCCCTTGCATGCAATGGATCTGATACACACAAACACATCTCTATGTCATTGATGCAGTAAAGCACAATGACAAATAACATGCAAGCAGAAACACTGCTCTGATACACAGTAAAAAATAAAATCATCACACACAAAATACTTTTGGTCCGTTCAGATAAATGCTCACAGATAAAAGATGACTAACTGAGTGCCTAATATTCCATGAGGTTCACATCCCATGTGATAAAAGTAGCTCTGCAGACATGACATTGTTTCAGGGGACATGAAGGTTTGACTGGGTGAAGTGGGCAAGAAAAGGTAGATCACAACAGCAGGAGAGAGGGAGCGCTCCCACTTACCCCTCAAACCAAGGAGCTGTCCCCGGTGAAGGACCACCGCTACAGGAGGCGGAGGAGGAGGAGGAGGAGGAGAGGGGAGGAGAGCAGAGGAGAAAGAGGACAGTAACAGTAACAGTTATGACCAAGACTATCTGTGAAAGACGGGAAACCACTGAGGTGAGGAAAACAGAGGGTGGAAAGAAGGACGAGAGAGCTGATGGGAGAAGAGGGAGTACACTAAAGAAAAACACAAACAACACTGCAGTATGTGAGGGAAATGACCTCAGATTTGATTTTTTTCGCATGATTTTTTAATGATAGAAAACTGCAGACACTGATTGGTCAATTCAGGCTAACTTCTGATAAAATGTGACAATATTTGATTATGTAGCAGCTGTCAGTTTTTTTAGTGTATGTACAGTGTCATGTACACCCTATTTGCTGAATTCAGATGATCTAAAATTATATATATATTTATAAATAAAACTGCAAAGTAATGTTTAATTTGTCTCAAACTAAGAATCCAGGAAAAAAAAAGTCTTTTTTTTTTTGTAATTCAAATTTTGTATTTATCAATTCAGTCAAGTCTGAAGAAACCAAGAGTACTGTTATTGGAAACCCAAAATATCCACAGTGCCTGGTAGCTACACATTCCTATACCCATTATAGTAATTTAGCAACCACAGCAGTACAACTAAATACCGCATCGTTACAGTTCAACAGACATATTACAAACAAAAAAGCCTGCCCATGACCTCTTACAGCTTTCAACTTCAAAGGTGACCCTTTGAAGCTGTATTAAAATAATTTCTAACAACTTCCATTTTTCAAAATTTGAAGAGGATGTACTCTTCCAGAAAAAACTTTTAGAACCACTGGTTTAGTGGTTGTAACACCCAAAAATGCAATCACTTGTTAAAAATGTAATAAAACCAAGTGATGTGATAAAATGTCCTGAGTGATACTGTAATAACATGTAATAGCTGAATGCAAATGTTCACCCTCTGGACTTGCAGACTTAGCCCTCGCAGACTTCAGTTGGACGTTGTGTGACATATCTACCGTAATCACGTAAAGTCTGCGAAGACAGAGACCCCAAGTGGCTGACAGGCAGTCCTCAAGACTCCTCTATTTGTTGCTGTAGAAACAGCAACTATTGCTTGTCACATTTATTTATGTGTCACATAAGTTGATGAATAGTGCCCACTCATCTGTCCCTGCAGATAGCAAGATATAAATCCTATGTATAGCCTTTTATTATACATCTCTATATAACAGGCTACACATGTTCAAAAACAGAAATGTTTGTAAATAAGGACAGGACTATAATGCACTGCCAAAAAGGCTGCAATAATCAAATGTATTTTCATTCCCTCTACAGCCTACACTTACACATATCTCTATATCATGATGTGGTTGAATATTATTTCTGGCCAACACAATCCAAGTAGCGTTTAAATAGGCCCAACTATCAATAAGTATTTTACACATTTGTATGTTTTGGGGTTTTTTGTTGGGCAATTGGAAAAAAAAAAAAAAACACCTCAGGTCCATACTGCTATGAACTGTGGGTTATTAATTCAGTAAAGTCTGCACCCAAAGGGGACTCTTTGGGCGTCTGCAGAAAGTCCGCTTTAGGCCCCCTGTGGACTGGTGAATTGTTTATTTGGACAGCCCTAAGCACTCCCTGACTTCCCCAGAACACGCCCACAAAGTCTACGAGTCTGCAAGTGCGGTAAAGTTCGGACATATAGATTCAGCCAGTGTAACTGGTAACATGTAATGGTTTTTGTAGTATACAAAATTTATAATAACTTTGTGTGTCATGTCCTGACAACATTTGACACTGATGTAATGTTTGGAAAAAAGTTTTCCTATGTAGAGGGGTGTCCCATAAGAAAGGACATCAGCTGAGTAGACGCCCCTTCAATGTGGCCCAGGTAAACTTGGTCAATTTTCTGTCATTAGTGTTGAAAAAAATGTAACTACAATATCACTTGGGACATTTTGTTATTTTATTATCATTATTACATTATTGGGGTTTATTTTGTATCCAGAAAATGTTAACATTATTGGGTGCCACACTAGTTTTAAGGAAAATGTAAAGTGGTGCTGCCAGATTCAGATCTTCACCAACAGCTATTCTGTTGACAAGTTTCTTGAGTTATTCTGCTCAGTTAAATCCAGACAGACAAACAGTTGAACCACAAAACAACCTCCTCAGATTTTGATGAGAACTGCTGATTAATTTCTGAAATGTGGATTCAAATCTTAGAGCTTTAGTGGACAAAAAGGTGCTTATTTTCCCTTTTCTTTTACCATTAACACGTCATCGTTTGCACTTTAATCTGAAACAGAAGTTTGTCCACATGTTTAGTAGTGAGTGACTTGTTGTAGGCTGTATAAATGAAACTCACTCTCTGTTAGAGGGATGGAGATGATCACGCCGTTTCCAGTTCCTACCCAGAGACGATTCCCACCAATCAAGAGTGCTGTGATTCGCACAAAAGAAAAGCCTAGCTTGCCAGTACCTGTGAAATACAACCAGAGTCAGTGGAGAGCAGCTGAAGACTGAACAGGCTGCATGTCAGTGACACTATAACAGGTTACAAACACCAGCATCGTTCACATTTAGCAGTCAAATTACATTAAGTGAACGTAATCTCACCCAGCATCTTGCTGACGTACGGCTCAATATCAACATCCTGGAGGTGCTGGTGTGTGTGCGCATGGTAGAGACGCAAGGTTGAGTCTAGCCGGATCGACACCCAGACACCATCACCGATCCACGCTAGCTGCCGCACCTGACTCTCTCTGCGAGGATGGGCGTCGAAGGACTTCTACAGAGCGACAAAAGAATCAGGAGTCGAGTAAATCACCTCATTGGTACAATGTTGTTTTATAATCAGGCTTATTGTCCAGTAGGATGATATGACTATGGATTCATGACTCACCTCGATCTGCATGCTCTTGGGCTGGATGACATGGATCTTGTTCTTGTAGCCGCACCAAACCTTGTCATGGACCACAGCCATGCAGCGGATGGAGTGATGAGGTCGACCAAGGTCCATTAGATGGTAGTTTGACAAATCCCACTGGCCATCTGATGACAAAACCATGAAGTACAACATAAAGTTATGATTAATTATTAACAGCTGACAACAGTTCCTTGTTGGATTCATTCTTTCATTTTCTGTGTCCGCCTATTCTGTTAGGGGTCGTGGGGGGGCTGGAGACTATCCCAGCTGACATTGGGTGAGAGGCGGGGTACACCCTGGACAGGTCCCTAGACTATCACAGGGCAGTTGCATTCATGTTGATACAAAAACAGAATGTACCTTCTGATCTATGGAATATGGCGAGGGTCCCGTCAGCGAGGGCAACCAGGACGCGACCTTTCACATGTCTGCAATTAGAGAGGAGACGCAGACTTGCAGAAACAGAAATGCATAGAAAGACCTCTGATTCAAACTTCAGAATATCCGCCAACAATTACAGAGTTAAACCGTCACCACCACTTACACCAGACTGAGCACAGAGTCTTTGAGTTTGATGGAGTGGAGGCACTTCTTCCAGTTTCCAACTGCGGAGTGGACGTAGAGCCTTGAGGGAGAACAGAGGCAAGATACTCCAGAGCAAAACCAAACTGCATATAGAGTTTAAAAGAAGCATGTCATTGTATGTATATGTGGAAAATAAGTTTTTTTGGGGGGGGAAAGTATTTCTATCCAGGAGTGTGACTGATTTGTTTCTTACAAGTAAAGCAGTGATAATAAAACTATAAACTTTTTTGAAGTGGGGTTGTATGAGGTACTTATCAGTCAGCACACTCTTGGAAAGGCAGGCGGTAGCACGGCCATAGAAGTTAAGCAATGTACTGCTGTGGATGTGGGCAGCAGTAAAATGTATTTTAGCTACTTAAAAAAAAATCAATATCAGTTTAACTGTATGCTATATTTAGAATACATTTTTACCACTTTACCTCGCTGCCATACAGCCCCTTCTGACAGGGAACTGAAGCCGTTAAATCCATCTATGCTCTCTTCAAAGCAAGAATCAATTGACAAAAATTGACATTTTTTACTATGCTGCACACAGGAGCTGCTCGTCTACTGCTGCCACAATCTGTTAGTTTGTTTGAGTTATTGTCTGACTTTGGTGAATCTGAAGTCACCATTTAAAACACCAAAGTCACACAATAACACAAACAAGCTAACCAATCAAGGTAGAAATTGACCAGTAAATCTAATATTCTGCAAGGTAAAATTACTGCTTTTGTCAATGAAGTCTGGCTTTGAAGAGAGCATATTTAACAGCTTCAACTCCCCCTGTGAAAAGGCTGTCTGACAGCAAGGTAAAGCAGTGAAAATATTTTAAATATAGCATCTTTTAGGTGGCTGAAATACATTGTATTGCTCACCCCTCCACAGCAGTACATTGCTTAGCTTCCATGGCCGCACTCCTGTCTGCCTTTCCAAACTGGGGGCATGCTAACCAACATCTACTGTATCTAATTCACCGACAGTGGATGAGGACCTCATACAACCCCACTTCAAAAAATTCTAACTATCACTTTAAAAGTAAAGAAATTGTTGTGATGTGCGTTCTTAAATACTGGATGGCTTTAGCAGAGGTTACGAGTGTTGAGCGACTTACCAGCCGTTCTGGGCCCCGAGCCACATAGTGGGAGCCACACTGGTGTAGTTCTTGCTCTCCTCACCTCCATCTTCTGACTCTGGAGGCTGAGAAGTTTCCTCTTTGGATTGACCTGCGCTTCTGTGTGAGCAGACAACATACACACTTATATTTTCCAACATTTTTCACCAAAGCAGTGTAGATCTTTTTGTACTAAAAGATATCAAATGTACATTTATTCATGATATTCTTGGTTGTCTCCACATGAACAGACTTTGGCCTCCTACCTGTCAGAGGCGTCTGCTGGACGAGGCTGAGGGTCGGTGAAGACGTGCTCAGTAAACGGTCCTGGAGGTCCAGATCTCAGCTCTGCCTGGCTGGCTGTTGACTCAGTAACCTCGGTGGCCTCTGTTGCCTCCTCAGCCGACTGGGCGGGGTGAATCTTCCCATTCATTGGTGGAGCAGTGGGGGCTGAAGCACAACACCATGAAAATAAATAAACAATCTGGTAAGCCAGACACCTTTCTATAATGATAAATAAAAAAGATGCACGAGAATTGAGGATGAGCCCACCTTGTCCTTTGTCCATTATGGGCGTGTCAGTGCGTGAGGAGCAGTTGCTACGGGCAACGCTGCAGTTGGTGGCACAACCGACAAGAGTGATACCAGCCAGCATGCCCTCCACGCTGCCAGTGTCCTCGCCTCCGCCTCCTGCTCCACCGTCACCTGGGTCCAACACGATCTCTCCGGCTGGATAGTCGCTCTCGCTAGCAGCTGCATACAAACACACAAACACACACACATAAACACAAGTCTTAATATTTGTACACAAAATCTTTGTAGTACACATTGTGGGGAAATTCCTCGGCATAAAAATTAGGTGCTGGTAAAAATCAGATTATTTCACACAGACAAAACGATTAATTTACAGTCTGATAATAATAACATGACTATTTTCATTTATAATAATCCTCAATGAAAGACAAAAATTGAGTAACAATACAAAAGCACAAAACAGTCAGACCTTTAAAAATGTGACTTGAAGAGTTTTACAACAACTTTCTGTCTCACCTGGCACACTGGAGATGCAGAGCACGTGGGCGTTGCAGACGTTGAACTGGTCAACCAGTGAGCCTGGCTGATTGGCGTCGATGATGACAACCTTGCTGGCAGAGTGGGTGCTGGTGAGGATCCACACTCGACTGCTAATGGTGTCCGTTTCCTGGAGTTCCTTTGACTGGGCGAATGAAGGAGGAAAAGAAAGGAGACAATAATGTGAGGACAGACATGGCTCATGCAGGTGTCCTCCATATTTCTAAGTAGTTTAAAGCAACATGCTCCACTGGAAATCTTTTTTTTAACTTATCCCTAACATGTGAATATGATTCTTCGACGTCTATGACTGATTTCTAGTTGACTGTGCAGTGTTTATTATATTATTATATATTATCATAACTCATGAGTGCCCTAAAATGGGTTTCTACCTTCCTCTTCTCTGGGGAGTTGTGGCTGCTCTTCTTCCCAGCTCCGTTCTCCTCAGCGTGCAGGGGGTCGCTGCTGCCTGACGGTGCTTTGGTTGGTACCGACTCCGGGCTGCTGGCCTTCCATCCTGTCAGGTCCACCCCAGCTGCACACCACAACTACAGGCGCATACACGCATAATTGAAAACTACCAAATTGGTTGAGATTGAAGTGGCACTGAACACTCGTGAGTGACTTTAATGACTGCCACAGTGCCCTTTTTTAGATCAGTAACAAAGACTGTGCATTGTTCTAAACTAATTGCCCTACAGGTGGGATGATGAAGTCCCACTGAGACAGCATGTCATAAATCATGCTTGTAGTTACAAGTGTTAAACTGAGATTTAAGGTTAACACAGAGAAACTCCCCCCTCAGCAGATGAACATGAAAACAGCCCTCTAGTGTCAAACTCTGTATCATTCTGCACAGTAAACGTTGAAGCAAACTAACAAGTGAAACCAGAAAACTATCGTCCCTGAACTTCTCACCTTCCTGTTGGGGTCCTTCTCTACTAGCGGACGGCAGTACACCGGGACGGGCACGTTCTTCATGCGGTTGTCCTCTTTCTCGTTAGTGGTCTAAAAGCAGGATGTGATAAGAAGTCATGGGACAAATAAAGCAATGAATTATTGTCTGGTTCCAATAAAACATCCCAAATGTTACAGTTAATGGTGCAGTATAGTTTTTCAGCTGAGAAATGTGTCACACTACTTACTCAAAGCTTAACAGCTCTGTAGGGAGTGCTGTCAGAGATTACACTGGTGTCTCTGCCTCTTTTGTGATGGATTTATCTCTGCTGATTACTACACTACATATGGTGCAAAATGGTGCTTGTAAAGAGAATCCACTTTGATTGTTGCACCAAAATATGATCTTTATGTCAAGTTATTGTGCCAGTAAATTGAAGTGTAGCTGCACTGGAAACATCCTGATGGGATATCATGTTGACTCCAGAAAAAAATATATATACACCACCAAATAATGCAACAGAAATGCAAAGTAGCCACCACTGTTTACATGTTTATACTTTCTGTAAAGACCACAGTGTTAAAGATTTTACAGTTCTTTACTGTGGTACCATCACTGTGCTGAAAGCAACGCACAGACTACAACAATTTTCACTGCAATTATTTAATTCTACCACAATAAAAACTTATGCCGTCATTAGTAACTTTAAAATATTTTATCTCTAAGGACAGACACTAGGGGCAAAGCAGGAGTAAGTAAGTAAGTAGTGATGACATCGGTGTGTTAAGTTGGGCAGGTTGAGACAGACAGAGGTTGAAGGTTAAAAGGTTGAAACAACACTGGCAACGGGAGAGAAAATTAGATGGAATAAACTCTGCAAAAACAGGAGTTTATCGGAGAGATGCAGCTGTAAGTTGTGTGTTTGTGTACTGTATATGCGTGTGTCGTATCATGCCACAAAATGAAAAAATGTCCCTTGATTTTCATGCATTTCCAAAGTTGCATTTCATGGAAAATTGTACTTAGATTATACAGTGTTGGTCCTTTATTTTTTTTTAAAAAAAATGCTCTCAGTTTTTAAGCTACAGAAAATTCTGTTTTGATTGTCTGGGTATGTATTCAGGAAGGTTAAAGGGAGGGGAAGCCGTAAAGGCGCATGCTGGCACTCTGTCGGTCTCACTTGCCTGTTGTCTCTTCAGTGGGCTGTCCTGAGCGCTGTCCGTCTGACCACCAGTCTGTGGGAGACCAGAGTTAGAGCCACCTGCCTACCAACACACTCTGCCCATTGGCCTTCCAGCTGCACAGGGTCTGCTGGCCAATTTAAAGTACACTTCCATGCTATGAAATCATGTTTATGCTTGAAACTTAAGTGGAGACCTTTCTGCTATCCTACAGATGTTGGTTTAAGTTAAAGGATAAGGCACCATGTTCTTAATGTCAATACATCCCACAAAAAGACCAAAGCCAATGATGAGTTGATCTTTCTCATTTTGTGGGCTCAAACAAGAATTCAAGCTTGGGAAATTGTGTTCCTAAACAGTTTGGCTGTAAATCACACTGTGAACTTGTGAAAAAGATGGCATGGGAAAATCAAGTTGATAGATATGTTAAAAATGTCTCTGCTTTCGGCCTGTCCTCTAGTTTTACCTTTCTGGAGAGAGATAATCAAAACAACACAAGGGTAGCTAGGTGTGCCTGTTCCTGAATCAGTTCAACTTTGCCTCTGCCTCTTATGGGACAGTTCATGTCTACCCTTTGGTGTCATCCTTTACTACTGGAAAAGTTAAGTTAGACCTGAATATAGAGAGTGGGTTAAGTTAATGACAGAGAGTGCATCATTTGAGTTAATGATCGCCAACCTGAAAAACTGGAGAGAAACATATTTGCTTGTCTGGAATCAGTTTTTGTCATTTATTAAAGGACTAAACATGTCAGAGGTGCAAGATACTGTACTGAAATGAACTATAACTGTAAAATACACATGGAGACAGTGGGTTTTTGCTTTTTTTAGGGACCTTTTTTGTTTATTTGTCTGTTTCCAGGCTTTTTGTGTAAAATAGGTCACCTGATGCTATTACATTTGGTGCTGTGCTGATGGACTTTTGATTGATTACTGGTATGAACACTGAAGATATGTGTATTTGTTTAGTCTGTGCTGTTTGTGTTTATGCATTTGTCTTTTGTGTTGATATTCCTAAAATAGAAAAACTTCAATGAAAAACTTAAATGACAAAAATGTCTCGGCTTTCTAGTGAGAAAGCAGGGCCAACATTTGTACTTCTAACTTGAATGTGGGTTTCCATGTGCAATTTCAGTGTCACACAAGCAGCAACCTCTTCAAAAAAAAAGCCAGAGTCGAAGTGTCAAAATCTACAGATCCTTAAATGGCCACTTGAGGCTGGCTTTAAAAGCAAGTCAGTCCCATGTTAAAAATGCTTAACGTCAAAGCAGTAATAAACATTTACAGTTTAGTACAACAGTTATGCATAAAGGCCATGGCGGCTTTGAGTGACATGCTGTCTGCTCAGCCTCACCTTAGGCTGTAAGTCAGATCAAATCTTCACTCCTCCACAGCTCCGCCCTCTAATCCAAACACTATGACCTCTGACTCCAAAAATTCAAGATGGCAACCACAAAAATGCCAGGCTCAAGGGGTGTTTCTCAAAGTTAAGGAAGGATGCTTAAATGGCTGAATTTCAAGGATGCTGCATCATCCAATCCTGCCTAAGGACAGGTCCAATGTTAAGGATCCTTCAAATTCTACCAAGGACCGAGTCCTTCTTTCAGAGAATTTCAAAGGATGCATGTGTGTATCCTCAGCAGGTATAAGGCACCCACAATTCTTTGTGCACGATTTGCTCAAAGTTGAGGCATGGCTCCTTCAATGAAACCTGCGCCAGGAGAGCTCGGCAGGATTTAAATAAATGTCATTATTTGTATTAAAATCTCCAGGAGTTTTAATTATACAAGCGTAAAAAATTACTGACAGAGACCACATAATTTACGCTTTCCAATGTGTCACTAAAAGTCACATGACCCTGAAAATATTGCTCACATTTGTTTAAATAGTACAACATTAGAGAGTGCCAAAATTATCACAGTGCCCTGAAACAAAGTGGCCAAACCCTTTAATTACAACTTCTGGGTGTTTCATGTGATGCCATGGGGCCAAAAATACTTTTCCCATAGACTTACATTGTGTAAGACACTGTAAGTCAGTGGATACATTTTTTGAACAACACAATCCCTGTGAAATGAGTTGTTTCATTCCCAGGATATGATCCATTTAGTCTGATAATATTTTTAACATCCAACAGAGCCGCAAAATTTATATAATGTCATCCCTGCTCAAGTAAGCGGGGGGCTAAACCTGAAGTAGCGACTGCAGGAAACAAACTAATTGTCACTGAGTGGCTGAAGCTGGGCCTGATTAACTTGTCTGACAGGCCAACAAAAGATTCACTGAGATCCAAAAATATGTCAAATAAATTTGTTAATGAAGAGGACTCAACTTTTTAATAACATGCACAAACATATAATTAAGATGATCACAGCAAACAAAGAAAAGAGTGGTCAACAAAAAATATGTTGACCCACTCATCCCCTCTCTCCAACCAAAAAAAACCACACAGGTGAAGATGAGATGCTCATATAGATCATGAGTATCACCTCCCATATCCATGTGACCCGACTCTCCCGATAACCGCAATTACAAAATAATTATAAATAATAATATCCCAAAATACTGACCTAAAAAATATAAACCACCAAAAACTAATTAATCCCACTAATCTAACAAAATCCATTCCTATCTAAATAAATTCATGGCTCCTACACCTGAAGTAAGCCTCTCAGTAGGCGAATTGTCTCGTGCTTTCTATGCCCTTGCGGACTATCTGGGACATTTTATACCTGGGAAATCAAGGTTTTTAACTTTATGCACCACTGAGCAACTTTCATAGGAATGAACGGGGACTCCAACGCTGTACCCACTTCTCTTAATACATCTATGAAGCAGACAAACCAATAGGCGGTGTCACTTTGGCCATGTCCTATATTCTTACACAGTCTGTAGTGTCACACACACAATGTGAGATATTTGAGTGCTAAGGTTCACACATAGTTGTTTTTTACTGCAGTCTGCAGTCAAATGTTTTTTGTCAGACCTCCCTGTTCCAAACAAACTTGAATGTCCCGTGCAGAGTTTGTCACAAGTTCACAAAAGGTTAAATACTGCCAAATTATTTCTGCACATCATTTCACAAGCTTGATATCTTATTGACCTTCATCTGAGTCCATAGAGCCTTTACCCCTAGAAACAAGAATGATCGTCATTCTGTTTCCATGCTTTCACCTGTCCGGTTATTATCATACAAACTGTGTTACGAATGTGTTTATGTTGTGTACACGGAGGCCCAGAGAGCACAGAGTCTCTAAGGATGTAGGACAGGGCTGTGCATGTATGTGTGTACCTGTTTGAAGCGAGACGGCACACTCCAGCCACAGGCTTGCATGATGCCATCATCGCGGCGCATGTGCTCTCGGACCTGTCGGTACTGTTCACGCCGCTGCTCTCGGCGGGCCAACAGTGCCGAGTCACTGAGGAGAGACGCAACACCGTTACTGGCCAGTCTGGAAGCAGCGGGAGGGAAGAAGGGAAGAGAAGAAGAGAAAAAAGCGAAGCATTAGCAGCCTGGCCAGCCAGCAGCAAGACAGAGAGAGGAGAGATGAAGAGAAGAGAAGAGGAAGAAAATAAAGCACCAGCAGTTGTTACCAGCATGAGTTAAACTAAGCTTTATTCTAGCTCAAGCCAAGCAATGTGCTTTGTCAAACTAAACTGAAGATTAAGAAAATATTCTTTACTATGTTTGATATTTGTGTCTGTATGTGAGTGATGTATTGGTGGCCTGATGCATTTATGTGCGTCTCTGTTTGTGTTAGAGGTTAAAAGCAAAAACAATTTGATAATCAGACAATATGAAAACAAACTCTCAAATTCATCCAGTGACGCTTTACACTAAAAACCAGAGGGTATAAGAAATGTTTGATCATTTCAGAGGTCATGTTCATTATCACCTATAACATAACAATATGCAACTTTATACATTCTTATCTTTTCAAATGATCTCTTTAATAACAGTTGTGCAACAGCTACAAAGGATTTAGATTAATATTTCACCCCCTAAATGACCATTTTCATATTAATTACTCACCTTGTGTTACACTGATTCCAGAAACAAAAAAATGTTTTAATATTAATGATTAATTCAACTTAATATGGGGCGAGTAATAAATATACAAATGATCATTTGAGAGATTTCATTAAGATTTAGGTTAGAAAATATTCAGATGATCTCATTAATCATGACTGAATGGGATGTGAAAGCATTAACAACCAATCCCAAATGAGAACAGAATGTAAACACACATCAAATCTCTCTGTTGAACACTAGAGAACCTGCTGGAAGCTTTCTATTCTCCAAGCAGCCAAAAAGCGAGAGGCAACCAGGCGTTCAGACCAAAGCGGAGTGAGAAGCAGGTAAGGATGGAGCTTTAGTGTGAGGTGGGGGTAGGTTCAGAGACAGCATGTAGCTAGTGGCTGCTACTCACTCCTCAGGGAAGAACTCCAGCGTGCGGTTGGAGGTGGAGATCTGACACATAGTGTGGCTGCGTCGCTGAGAGAAACCAGCCGGCGAGGGCGACTTGTAGTGGATGTTGACGCTGTAGTACGGCCGCTTGACAGGCGGAGGGCTTGATGATGAGCTGAAGAG
This sequence comes from Chaetodon striatus, assembly GCA_029783705.1. Classification (NCBI taxonomy): domain Eukaryota; kingdom Metazoa; phylum Chordata; class Actinopteri; order Chaetodontiformes; family Chaetodontidae; genus Chaetodon; species Chaetodon striatus. The sequence goes on along the minus strand of JAPZEB010000009.1, from coordinate 18,298,666 downwards.
ACGTGCAAAGCTGGTGGATGGAGGGAAAAAGAGGAGGAGAGGTTTTACTTTTGATAATTTACCAAATATTTGTTTAGGGTATTTTAATTGTTAATGTGGAAATAGACAAGTTTTAACTTATCATTATGAAGAAAATGTTCAAGTGTTTCATTGTAACATCTATTGAATAATGACAGTGTCTGTGTTAAGACTGACTCCCTGTACACCTTGCTTTCATTGTGCTATTTTGTCTGCCCCCAGGTACAATCACCTGAGAAAATGAAGGCTCGAATCACAGCACAAAGGAAGTGTGTCAACCATTGTGCAAGCAAAACTGGACGAGGACAGTGCTCTTGTTTTCTCTTGTAGCTATCAGTAGCTATCCCCAGTGACCAAAGAGTATCACTGTAGGTTCTTTGTAGTTACTACCCTCAAAGGCAGACAGTGGAGCAACCAAAGTAACTGAAAACTGTGGAAGCTGCAAGGCTCTGAGGGAAACTGAAAGAGATCTGGTTGTCTTTGTGACCGCGGCACCGACAATAATCAATAATACCACTTGGAAATGCTTGGAGGGGAAAAAAGTTGAAAAGTTGTCTTTCCACTTTAATAAGTTTAATAAAAGCATAATCTCACAACTGCCAGATGGTGGACTTCTTTTTCTCTTGTATTTGAGGACTCTCCCGAGATGCCCTGAGAGGAAAGAGAGGTGTGAGCCAAAGTAAGAAGGCATAAAAGTAACGCTAAACCAGCACTGAAAAAAAAGGACAGTAAAATAACGTTTTAAATTAACATTTTTAAATACAACATGTACCTTAATGCAACATTAAATGTCTTCAATTTATAATAATGATACTTATTCTGTAACATAAGCAGCATAAAAAGACAAAAATCTGCTCAAAACAGTTCATTTTCTTGAGTACATCAGTTGAATTTACAGCCTGATTTTGACCATAATGATCATGCTAGTATGTTGAGTTTAAACCTGGCATCCCTTCATGTGGTTATGCAAGTTCATCTCTAGTTTGAAGCTTCGTTTCATCTACCTGATCATTTCTGTCCACCGTACGGCCTCCTGCAGCTCCATCAGTCTCTCTTTGTACTGATTCCTCTCCATCAGCACACGGGCCATCTCCACCCGGGTGAACCGCCGCCGCTGCGTCATCGTCATGTCACCATCCTGCATGGGTGATGAAAACTGGGTACACAAAAAGATAGTGCCATTTATCAGTTAAACAAGGTCTGACAACAATGATTTATAGGCAGAGATATGCAGCATACTGAATGTATTGGAGTCTTTTTCCACATCAGCTAAAAGCAAAGATTAGAGCTGCTGGAGTATCCACAGGAAACTCAGCTGATATATTGTTATAAAATCTCTACAATGTGAGATTATCATTATTCTAGTGATAAAGAAAATAACTGATATTTCCATGCACACTGATTCAATGTGTAGGACGAGTGATGCAGAAGGGGACAGAGACAGTTTTACTCACATCATCACCTCCTTCATCCTTGGAGTCCCGAGATGCACCGAGAGCCTCTGCTCTTAACCTGCGGCCAAATAACATGAACAGTGTCAGACAAAGTTTATTTCTGCATGTGGCTCGTGAATTTCTGGACATGCAGGGAGCAAGCTGATGCCACGAGTCCACTGAGGCCTTGTAGACATGTATACAGATATTTTTTAAAACAGATATTTTCCCCCTCTGTTTTTAAGAAAATTTTGCTGTTCACACGATCTTTGTTGCAAAAAATGTCTCCATAAACACTCAACGACTAAACGACTCCAGACGCTTGCCAGTCTTCAGTCTCCCCTTGTCACAAAGGTATGAAAGTTTACAGGCTAACATTGCCTTTTTCAAAACACCTACTAGAGATCTAGTAACCATAAATTCCTCATCAATACAAGGATAAAGGAGCTCACTCAAACATACAACTAATGCTCTGGACATGTGAAAGTTTTCCTTCAATCCTTATACAGGGTGTCTACAGATATAACCAAGTTAAATTTAAGACTTTTTAATACCACCTTATATGAAATTTGAGACCAAACCTGCAATGGGAATACACATTTTATATATATGTGTGAGTGTGTTTGTGTGTGACACACACGTGTAAGTACTCTTTTTAAGTAAACACACTGATGTCAGTTCAAAATCAACAGTAAGAAATAAATAAATGCTATTTATTATTTTTCTTTGGTCTGTCCAGGCTGGAGAAAAGTTTTCTGTAATGTGACCGAAACTATTTAAGACCCATCAAATCTGAATTTAGGACAATTTAAGACTTTTTAAGGCCTCATATTAAGGACATTTTATTTAAGACATTTTAAGGCTTTTCATGGTCCTGTAGACACCCTGTAATAATGTACAACTGTAACACATCTGTGGTTTGCTGAGACATGCAATGCTAACATTTATTCTGGTGAATGTGTTGGAGTACGGCAGCTGACTGAATCAAAGTCAAGAAAAATGAAACTTGATTTTGGGAAAAGAAAAAAAAACTGTAAGAATATTTGAAATAAAACCTTTTTCACCTGTTTTAATAAACAAAAATATTTAATTGGAAGTACATTTTTTGGTGAATGGACCTGCGCTTGTATAAAGCCTCTCTAGTCATCTGACCACTCAAAGTCCTTTTTACTACCTGTCACATTCACACACACGTTCACACACTGGTGGCCGAGGCTACCATACAAGGTGCCATCCGCTACTCAGTTTTTATCACCCTCACACACCGATGGAACAGTCGTTGGGAGCAATTTGAGGTTCAGTATCTTGCTCAAGGATACTTCGGCATGCAGACTGGAGGAGCCGGGGATCAAATTGCTGATCTTCTGATTGGTGGACGACGACCTCTGAGCCACAGTCGCCCCGAGTGCGAGTTTTTAAGTGCAACTTCTTTAAAACAAAGCCTCTGTACATCTCTGT
>JAPZEB010000009.1:18267749-18291062 GCA_029783705.1 Chaetodon striatus | reverse complement strand
CTTGGACTCTGAAGGTGGTGACTAGGACAGCCTAAAGATTTATTTTATAGTGATCAGAAGTAGTTATGGTACATCAATTCATCATTCTCATGCTTTCGCTCCCTCTGTGTTGACTGCAGCTAGTGAACACAGCATCTTACTACAGCCCGTTTATACTCCAAGAAATGCATTTTCACCATTTTTTCTTGATTCGTAGTTCTGCACTGCCTCTTGACTATTAGATTATTCTCCAGTGGCGTTGTCTTTCCAAACATATAGATTAGATCAGTGGTTCCCTACTGGTAAGTCGCAGTCCAAAAGTGGGTCGCAGGGCCAATCTGAATGGACTGCAAGTGACTTGGCATGTTTGTAATTTTTCAAGTACTTTACAGTACAGTGAATTTCATTATATGTATTTATAATAAGTGCTGTTTCTTGTTGTAGAGTGACGGAAAGCTACTTGACGGGGGCAGCACACACAGTTATGATGCCACATGTACTGTGTAGACCTTAAACTAATGACTGAGGAGAAATCTGGACCCCATGGACCAGTTGGGAACCACTGGATTAGATTTTTGCAGTTTTTTTTAACCATCTTTCCGAAACAGTCAACTCAAAAATTTGAACTCCTTCAGAATTGTGCTGATCGATTTTTAACCTACACAAGGAAGAGAGAGCATATCACCCCAGTTTTGGCAACACTTCATTAGCTCCCAGTATCTTTTAGAGCAGGTTTTAAGGTCTTTTGTTTTTAAAGCTCATATTGGTTTGGAATCAGCCTATATTGCAGAATCACTGTGGTTCTATAGTCTGTCACAAGCTCTCAGATCTTTTACTGTTGGGTTTTGAAATACACACAATTATACGAATAAGAAAATAGGCAGCTCAGCTTTTGTTAACTATGCTCCAAAATGATGGAATACCCTACCAAAGGCTATGAGAAATGTAGGCTCTGTAAACATTTTAAACGACAGCTGAAAGACAGTTTACTTAGTTTGACTTTTAATTCAATTGGAGCTACATCTCTTATATGGATAAAAAAAAGTTTACTGTTATTATTGTTATTATGTTATTTTAATGTCATATGTTGTTGACAAATATCTAAAAATTAAGTTTGCAAAGGTGGCACAAAATGTAAATATAAAGCCACACAAAAAAACAGACACAAAGAAGGAACCAGCAGGATGTGAAAGCTGGAGGCCAGGGAAGGAATGACATAACAAGCAAATGTGACCATGAGCGTAGGCAAGGTGCGCCTTACCGAAGAAATCATCACGGACTGGAGGCAAAAGAAGAAGAAGGGAGGGAGGGGAGATAGGTCAGAGAGGAAGAGGAGAGGCCACAGATCAAAGAGGAAAAAGAGGAGGACAGGAATGGAAGAGAGAAGAGAGAGGATGCTGATAAGCACTTATTAATTTGGACTTTAAGAAGAGCAGCAGGGCTGAAGAACATAAAAGCTGCTGTTTGGCCCTGACACTGAAACAAGATGAGTTATTCAAATATCAGCAGATTTATTTTAAAGTCCCAGTGAAACAGTTTTTTGGAGCATATTGCTTCTTTGAAATGATGGGATAGAAGTGCCCTGTAACAAACTTCAGGTATGCAGACTGTAGCTTGTGGCAATCACTAAAGATTAAAATAATTTCACTGTGACTTTAAAGGAACAAGAAAAATATGTTTTACTGCATGTGCATGGATATCGGGCATCTACTGTATCATCAAAAATTCTAAATGTCCAATTGCTTGACCAAGAAAAAAATAATAACATTTTAAGAATAGTAATCTGCCTTTATCTAATTTATATACACTGGTTGATAAATACTCTTAGATGTGAAGTTTAGAAAATAAAGAGGAGTCGAGAGAGTAAAAGAAAAAGCATGTTCAGATACACACCTGAGAACTCGCCTATGGGTGTCACCAGCAGAAGCACATAAAAAAAGGGGAAAAAGGAAACGGGTGAGAAGTTATCAGATGGACAAGGAGACGGATCAAATCTCCCTTTCTATTTCTGCTGTATAAAAACCAGGAACAATAAATCCAAACACAAAAAAACATAAGAATAAAAGAGAAACAAAATCCACCCTCAAGGTGTATTGACCCTAAACAGAGACTGACAATGTGCATCAAAGACAAATAATAAGCATAAACACAGAGTGAAATGAAAACTGATAAATATGATAAATTCAACTTGTAAAAATAAAAATCTGTTTAAATAGGCTGCATTAAACATGCCTCTGCCCCATATAAAAAAAGACAAGGAAATAATAACAGTACAACATGAATGGGCAGCTGGGGTAGGGGTGCAGCGAGAGAGGGACTGTATGGTTTTTTAGGATGTGACGCAGGGATGAGCTGCTGGCATGGAGTGTATTCCAGCCTCAGCCATGCAGGTACAAAATAAAATCAGAGTCAGTGCAGTGGCACATTCACACAGCCTCACGTGGAGCTCCTACCCTGCAGTAATGCAAATCCAAATCAAACGCTGGCTTTGTGTAATGCGTACATGCATCCACTATTACTAACTTTCCTTTGGAGCTACACTGAATCTGATATCACTGAGTAATATCACATTGGCATTTAGCATACAGTAAAAGTCTCAAGCATCACTTTCACCAGCTGGAGTTGAAAGAGGCAGCCGTTTTCAGGTATGTCTTTTGAAGTTAAATACTTACACTGACCGAAAGACAAAGATATCACTTTGTTGCAACCATCAAAGTGTTTTCATGGCAACATTTTCTTCAACTTTATTGTCAAGCTTTAAGATCAGTACTTTAACTAATAAACCTATGACTGTAGCAAAACTTAGGGCGATTTAAAGTTCATACCTAGCAGCTCGGCGCCTGCATCTACATCTCCGATGATGTCCGACTTGGCGTCTTTGATCTCATGGTAGAGAGAGTCAGTGTTGATGCCAAAGGCCTCATTCACTATGCCTTGGGAGGGACTGAAACACATATCAGATTTTATTAGCGACAGCTGTGTGAGAACAAAAAAATGTACTCCTGTAAATTATGACAATTCAGTCCTCGGACTTCACCACATCAAATTCACACAGGTAAACAGCACCAGCACCATCAATGTGTAAACACAGCTGGGGAAAACCCACCAATAACCCTGTCAGTATCCATACAAACTGAGGTCAGTAAGAGTGAAACATTTGTATTCATTTTATCTAAAGAGTTCAGGAAACTACTAATGGCTTTGTTTGAATAAAAAAATTAATGTTTGAGCCAACTCACTGCAAACACTCTCAGATAACTTCAAAAAGAATAATTATACCATGGTAAAATAAAACGAAACTAACCGCTGCCTTCCTGAGTTGAACCTTAAGTGACCTGTACATGTTTTGCAATAAATGGACTTAAAGGGTAACTTTGCTTTTGTAAACTTGGACCCTTTTTTTTATGTTTTTGTGTCTGAGTAACTAACAAGAACAACAGTTTTTAAGACTGGTAAAGTATCGAGCGAGAAAGCTACAGCCAGCAGCAGCAAAACGCTGCAATGCAACAACTGCACAATCAATGTACATCTGCTAAAAGTGCTTGTTTTTGCCACTGGCAGACTCATATTGTTGTACTAAGTGTTTGACAACTTATGGAAACGATCTCTACAGAGAAAGACCTTTTTGTTAAAGACTAAGATCCTTTTTGTTTCACCATAAACAGACCCAAATTCGCTATAACTGAATCCACCAGACTCCCTTTACATGAACAGTTATTTTAGTGTATATATAGTTAACATATTTTCACATCTAACTGGGAAAATTAGAGGTTTATTTCCACCAAACCAGAGTTGGTGATTGCTGAAAGAGTGCAAAGATGAACCAGGAGGGTTTTGTGAGTTTTATTTTGTTTTTTGTCAACTTTGACTGAAGTGTGTTTTACAATAATAAAATTATTGTTTATTTAAATGGAGTCTGGTGAGCTTGGCGATAGAGATGCCTGGGGTGTTGCTGGTTAAACAAAAAGGATTTCATTCTTTAACAAAAAGGTCTGTGTCTGCACGGATCCCATCTGCAGTATATTGTTGTCAGACAATTAATCTGAGACGGTCAGTGGCAAAACAAGCACTTTTAGTGGACACACATTGACAGTGCAGAAATGCCTTAAGTGGTTACATTGAAAACTGTTTCGCCTTGTTAAGCTGCAACACTTACACTCCGTATTGGATCAGTTTAAAAAAAACTGTTATTCCCATTAGTCACTTAGCTCCAAAACCATGGGAAAATATGATCCGGGTTGAAAGATACAGAAGTTATTCCTTAAATAATGGATTTTTACTGTGCACTGTCTTTATGTGCTGTAATGCTGTAATGCAGCCACAGCGTATTTGTACCTGTTTCCCCCTCCATACACACGGGGGTCCACACACATGTCCAGCTCAGGGGTTGAATCGATGATCTCCTGAAACTCGGACCACTCGTCGCTGCTTCCCATACCTGGAAGGGGAGCAAAGTTTGAAGGTCTCATTATCTGAGACACCACAGGTTTAAACCAAGGACGTATTTGGCGACACCCCCTTACCGATGCTGACATTCCTGGTTTCCTGGGAAACCTGCACCTCCATATTCCGGCTGAGACGCTTGGCACCTTTTCTGCGGTTCCCAGCCCGCATCACATCAAATTCGGATTGTGGGAGGAAGCCCTCATTGATGGGGGTGACGGTGGCGGAGGGGACGGAGGAGGTGGGTGTGTTGGACTTGCTTCCTGTGCTGCTGGGTGTTGCTGCCACTGAGTCAGACTCTGATCCATCCTCCTTGGTGGTTTGAGATGGTGAAATGGGAGCAGGAGACAAACAGAATTATATGAGCGTCATATAGTGAAGGCAGGAACTTAGTTTTTATTTATTCATAGTAACTGGTGTGACTGGTAGTAAAAGTTTACTGCTGGCTAAAAGATGCCAGATAGAGTTAATTATGACTTTCTTTCTTTCTAGCACCTCCTTGTTTTGTGTTAAAGTTCCTTTAGTTTTCTAAGTTTCATATTGCCATAAATGACAAAATGGATTTAAGCTCTTACTGTATTATCACTTAATTTTTTGTCTATTCTGGAAGAGTCAAAGTTTTGATCATAAATTCCCCATTAGAACTCCTAATGTTAAATCTGAGCATGATAAAAAATTTCAATAATGAAAGAGTTCTTGATGAATGCAACCAATTATTAGAAATAACTGTTTTAATAGCTATTTTGTTGAAGGAAAAAAATCCTTATTGATTTTTTTAGGAAGTTAGTGGGTCAGGTAGATAGCCCAAGTCTTTGATTTCTTTAAAACACTTTTAAAAAAAGGTTGACTTTACAAGTTATCCAGCATCCTATAGTCACAACTAATCCAAGTTTAAAATAAGGGTATCTAACTTAACATGTGCTCTAAACATACTTTCATATCTAATAACCAAGAGAAGCCACAACAAGAAAGCAACACTGTCCTCTTTTTTCTTACCTTGGCTGTTTGTCTCACAGATAAAACACTAGTTTGTTTTGTTTTGTTTTTTTGAAAAAAGGGACATTTGGACATTTAAACTTAATGTGCAAGTGTAAACTAAAACATGAGGACGCATGGTAGAAGCTCCATGATCACAGTTATAAAGAAAACTCCATGGCACAAAATATGGACCCCCTGCTTGCTTGAGTCAACAAATACAGTATAACTAACATGTCTGACTTTAAGAGGAGATAAGATCAACCTTATTAATCTCACACTGTGGAAATTCACTAAAAGGTGGTTTAAAGATTCAAAGGTGCAGTCAACAATTCTAGTCCAACACACTTTGTGAAAAATTCAGCATATGTTTCCTCAAGGTCCGCTAGCTGTCTGTTCATAGTTTATACACAGCCTGTAGATGGAAAACAAACAACACTGGCTTGGACTGAAACGCACAATCTTACTCCAGCAAATTACCAAAGCGGGCATTTGTGCCTGTGCACAGAACAGGGGAAAGGCCGTAGATGTATGAAGAGAAAGGCAAAGAGAGCGAGAGGAATGGTAAATCACGCACATGGTGGGAGGGGTGCATTTGTTTAAGTGTTGAGTTCAAGTATTAACACGCTCTCCAGAATCACTGACTCCACCTTTAAATGAGAGATTTCCACATAGTGTGAATAAAATAGTTTCCTCAAAACTGACACAAGCAGGCGTGGGAGGGGAGGTGGTCCATGTGGGTGTGGTTAGCAGGAGGGGCAGCAATACGGCTGGCCCCTCCCTCTTCCACTTCCCATGCTGCGGTTGTGGTCGTGGAGAAAGACAGGGCCGCTGTCTGTCCCACCTGATAGGCAGAGCAGAAGGTGGACTGGCCGAGCTCGCTGACCTGCCAGATGTCTTTCCCGGGCATCATCCTAGCCCCCCCGAGACCCCCACGTACCATGCCCTCGCCGCTGGGGTACAGGCTCAATGAAGGCGGGCGCTCCGCTTTGCTGCTGGCACAAGAGACACAGAGAGGGGTGGAGACTAACGTGAGACTGTTATCTATGCATTTATTATAGATAATCACTTTTTCTTCTCCAGGGCTGCAACCTATCCTGGCATGCATTTGATGCAAGGCACAAACAACCCAGACAACATTTTCAAAATATGCTCATGACCTTTGTTGCTGCGTTAGATGAGAAGACTGATACCACTATTATATCTACTGTTACATCTTCACAGTAAATATGAAGCCACAACCAGCAGCCATCTAGCATATCCTAGTGTAAAGTCTGGAATATATAAGTACATAAAACTGCAAAGTGTTGGTTTTACACTTCAATTTTTGTACAAAACAAACAAAAACAAAGAATGTGTTAATTGTCCCCTTTTTCACACCGAACTTAGTGTGTATATGCAGGTTTTTTTAAACACAGGAAACGCCGTTTGTAGGTCATGGACTTCTCTACGATTGCCAGTAGCCCAGAGCAGTGTACATGACTCTGCGGTAGAATATACCTTTCTGTTTGATTTGTTTTTTTCTGGTGTGTCAGATTCAACGTCACAGTCGGGCTGCAAAATATGTTCATAAAGAAAAGAAAGCAGCATGGAAGCCAGTGAGAATTATCTGATGGTTACTTCCTTTTTATATCTCGTGCACATTTGTCTCTCTGTCAAACTTGGTGCAGACTAAATTTTAACAATGTTTGCTCATTGCTTGGACAGAGATGAAAGGTATTTTGTGGCGACCCGTCTTTGTATTGCACCGAAAAAGGGGCTAAAATTAGCGTGTCCACCAGGGTGTCATATTTCCATCACTGCTAATCAGAGCTGATAAATACCTGTGTCTACTGCAGAGGCATTTGTCCTGGAAGTGAATGCCAAGTGTAACCTTTCCTATGAAATACAAAAGCCAAACATTAGCAGGTCTTAGTGGGGTTTTTGTCCAGAGAGAAAGGGGCTTTAGTGAGCTTTTGCAGTGCTAGCAGGTAGCTACTTTCAGACACAGCCAGGCTAGCTTTTAAGCCCAGTCTTTATGCTAAACTAAGCTTACTGGCTGCTGGCTGCAACTCCACTTTCAGTCCCTCTAGGATTTTGCAGACTCTTTTCGAGATTGTTGCCACCTGAAATGCCTGATTTCATGGCAGCTTTTCTAAAAACTTCCAATGCATGTTGCGAAATTTGTGTTTTTTTGCAATTAAATTGCAGGGAAGGTGACAATTCCAAAAATAGTTGCAATGCTGTCTCGGATTCAGAGCCTATTATTATGAACATTCAGTGTTTCCCACAGAATCAGAGTCCATTTGTGATGGGGGGGGGGGGGGACAATAGTTGATAACTGCGATAAGTGTTGCTGCTGTTTGACACAGCGCTGAAGGACTGTTAGCTGCTCTCCTCCTGCTCTCTAACACCTCAGCAGTGGCTAAATATTTAAGAGTGATGTCAGTCTTCTCATCTAACTCTTGGTAAAAATATGAATATGTATTAAACTGTATGTTTTTGGCCTGTGTGGAGAAAACCTGAACACCCAGAAAAGCACACACTATCATGAAAAACTCCACACAGAAACAGCAAATGCCTGCAATCAAAGCTACATCCTGCCACATTAAAAATGAGTGTTGTGGAAACAGAGCACAATAGGGATAGAGATTCTAGGGGAAAGGCAAAATAGCTAAGCAGAAACATTTTCCTCACGAGCTCTCTTAACTTACTGGGGATACAGATGCAATTCATTCAAACAGACGGAGCCATTAATACAGGCACCCACAGGCAGTTTGCCGAGAACTTAACAAAGAGATGATATCTAAAGATATTCCTATAAATGTACCATACAGGAATAAGTTCTTTGTATGGCTTAACATTTTAGTTGTGTGTTGTCTGAACAAAACTGACTGGAACGGAGTGCAGGCTGCAAATCTTTGTCTTCTTAGTTCCGCTGCTCTACAAAACATTAGACATGCACAGCTCAAGTTGCTACCATTTTTGCAACGTTTAATTAAGAGCCAGTGTCTTCCACATCAGTATGTTTTTAATTACAAGGTCTGCAGAAAAATATAATTGCTTCCTCTTTGCGTAAAAATTTCAGTTTTGGAAAAGAGACAAGACAAGGAGAGCAGGCAAAAAGACAAACGAGCAGACTGACTGACAACTCATGAGGGAGAAAGAGGAGAAAATATGGACTGCATTGCTTTACATGACCTCTAAACCATTCCTTATTTCAGTATTTATTAGAATGCAACATTATTGACACATTCACTGTAATATACGGTTGTCACAAGCATCACTAATTAATAAAGCAAATGCATAAAGTAATACTTCTTTACACAAGTTGTCAAGGCATGACAAAAATATGAGGTGGGGCATTGGCAAATCTTAAGTCTCATTTTGGGTCAAAAGCAGGCCAGTTTAGACGGCGGAGCTGAGGAAGGAGGGCAGTTGTGGGACCATGTTGGATTTACCTTTTCCTCCATGTGTGGCGTTGACTGTGCAAGACAGCAGCACAGAGAGCAAGCCAGCAAGACAGACAGACAGACACTGATTAGAGAAAGACAGGAGGCAGGAACATGCCATGACACATGAAACCACACAAACAGACACAAACACACTTTTACACCTTCACATCTTGACTCCAATTTTAAAGTATTTTTACAATCCTGCACTTTTTGTAGATTTGGAAAAAGTGATCGTGCCTTTTAAGTTGTGGCACCAACACCATGGAACTCTCTTCCATCAGGTTTACCATCTGCGGTCTCTTTAGAAATTTTTAAAAATAACTGAAGACCCATCTTTTCAAAATGGCCTTTGTTCCACCCTAAATTGTCTACTGCTTGTTTCCTGGTATTTTTCTGTTTGAAGCCTCAGTGGCCTGTATTTAGTCTGTTTTATTTTCTTTTTGTTGATTTGTTTTATTTGTTATATTGCCTTTGTTTTTATTGATTGCATGTTTTATTGTTTGATTGCTTGATATTATTTTGTGAAGCACTTTGTGAATTTCATTCCTGTGAAAGGTGCTATATCAAATACATTTTTATTATTTTTTACTACTTTTATTATTACTTTTTTCCTGTTAGCACTGCTCCAGATCATCAGCAGTTTGTTAAAAAGTTTTGAAATGCTGCAAGTCTAATCAGTGTTTATAATGCAACCATCTACACAACGATCCTAAAAAAACTAAATCGCAACAAACTATCATGAGTGATAGAGTTGTACGGAGACCGGGCATGGGCGTGGTTTATACCGGAAGTTACATTAATCTAGTCTAACTCAATGAATGTATGCCATGGCTATGAGTCTGCTATCGGGCGGGTGATTTCGGCTGACATTCTCCCTTCCTTCCGCTTTCTGCATGTTGGGGTTTCCAAGTGCCCTTTGCTACGGAAACAATAACCACCTCTAGGTCTACAATGAATAAAACAACTTGAAAACACCTAAGAACACCTCAGGAAAGCCCAGACTCCGTCTCGCAGGACTCTCACGCCCTATGTTTATCTTCTATGACTTCACTATGTACCAACTCGTTCAACTTCCCATGAGCTTCTGTGATATTGTTGTAATGATGTTCGACTAGAGCCACATAGACCTAACCAATCGTCTTTCAACAACTCCAGTTAGCTCCTCAGGGGCTTACGTATGGTCATGCTTCACCTCAGAGGCACCGATTTTCAAATTATCCTTCTTTCTTTCTTTTTTTAATCACTAAAAGTTGAATCACTGTGACACATGACTGTTGATATTTTTTGTGCCGTTTTGTTTTGCAGGGCCATTTTAATGACAGTGCTCTTCTCCAAATGTGTAAATGTTCCACCAAAACACGTTCACCGAGACACTATATTGCAAGAGGGCCGTTGCTGTATCCTGGGCTTAGTGCTGCCAAGACGACTGTGACTGGCTTTAAGAAACAAATAACATGTCAAAGCATTTTTTCCCCTGTAGCAGAAAGATAATTGGTGATTCCAAACCTTTCTTTAGCACAGAGGCAGCACTGTGGAGATAGGCATGACTATGTGAAGTTATGTTGAATAAGCAAATGCTGTATTTTCTAACTTAAAGATATACTATGGTAGACTTATACAGAAGTTATCCCTCTCACTCATCACTTATAACCCACTCTCAGCGTGTGGCTGTGTATTTTTCTGCAGAGACTCTGCTCTCTGCCTGTGTTTTCTTATTGTCTTCTCACGTTGTATGTTCAGGACATTCATGGGTGCAAACCCCTATAGCTCTCTCTGAGGTCACGACTTTACAAAAAAGTGTTCATTCAAGAGACACAGTGCAGAAATAAACGAATGAATGAATGAATCTAGTGTTGGCTTTTACTTTTACTGGCGAGCACATTAACAAACAGTAACTGACATTCCTGCATAGTATACCATAAATATTCATTGCACATGTTGTGCCTTCAAAGCATCAAATAGATTTACTAATGGCACACGATGCCTCCTCCTCTTAAAGCGCTCTCAGCCCGCTGTGCACTGATGGGGATGATCAGATATGGCAATCAGTTTTCCATGATATGCAGTAAATAAAAAGACTAGTTAGTAAAATTTAGATACTGTGTTTCAAACAGAATAGGCATTTTTATCTTGTGGCCATCCACAATCATATGAATCGATAGAAAGAATGCACAAACATTTCAATTATTCCCCCCCTTGTATTAAACATCTTTGGGTAGAATAAACATCTATTTCCAATTCATTATTTGTACTTTTCCGAGTAATGTGTTTGGATTTGGGTACATCCCTAATAAGCAAACACCGGTCTCATTCAGTGCTCTGTTGTGCGACAGTTGATGAAGATTTGTGGGATTAGGATGCCTTAGACAGCGTAGCTGAATAGATATTTAAGAAACTGTGTATAGTGAACACGACTAATCTTCGGTTCAGCTACAGAAGCTGCACCAGCTGTCCCATTCCTCGTCTCGCTTCACGCTTATAAATATTCAGGACTCATGGGTCGGGCCAGTAGCTGAACACTGCAAGCTGGGAAATAAACTCCAAACTTTCTTTTTTTTTTTTTAATTATTTCCCTTAAGGCTCACAATGGCTGCCAGGTTTCTTTGTACACTTCCTTTCCTCTCTGTTGATGGTTAGAAAGTAGCAGCTGTTCATCACGACTCTTGACAAAGAAATGCCAGCATCAGCACAATGAGCATGTTGAAACATGAACAGCCTAACACATTCAGGACAAAACATAAAACATCTGCAACGAGACAATGGGTGAAAGTTACAATTAAAATCCGCACAAAGATATGCGCACAACCTTTACACACTAAAACACACATTACAAATGACTCACGTTCGTCCACAGCCGGGGCCTTCTGATTGGCTGTTGCTGCCCGCCTGCTGCATTTTGGACCGCTCTATGTGCTCGACGTATGTCTGTATCATCTGTGATCCATGACAGAGAGAAAAAGAAAAGATGTGAGAAGAAAATTATATGTTTAAGGACAAGAAAGCATGACAGACACCACTGAATTTGGTGAGTTGCATGTAAACGGATTATAATGATTTAATTACAAGATCTATAATCTGCTAGGTGTTGAATGTTGAGATTATAGAGTTTAGAGGATCATACAGGCTTTTGCATATTGCTGTTAATTTATGACAAATTACATTAGCTTTATTAAAATGCTTATTTAATTGTTCAGTGCACCACAAGAAAAAACAAAACATGCAAAACATTGGTACACCTTATTTAGATACTGACTGTGGCATTTGAGGATATAATATTAACAGCTGTCATATCAGTATTTGTAGGTATGTTTGGTGGCTCTGGGAGATATGGAAATTTAAGAAATTATGCTAGATATGAGAGGTCTAGGGACTGTAGTTAATAAGTTGATGGGCTGAATGTTACCTCAGTGTGGCGCTGGTGCAGAGCATTGTACTCTTTCTTCATGTCTGATTCTCGCTCTTCCAACCGAGTGACTGGGAGACACAGAGAGAGGAGTTTAACAGCACAAAAACAGCACGAGGACTCTGACAATTGGCTTAAAAAAACAACCCTATTTTTTTTTTTCAAACTAGTTTAATGGTCGTGGTCGGCAGTATTTATGCAGTTTAGCTATTTGGGTCCAAACTCCATTGTCAGTACTGAGAGAAAAACACCAAAGAATGCATAACAAAAGAGCCAATCAAACATGTACGGGAGCATTCATAAAGTACTGACAAGTGAACAAAAGCATCATAATCTAAAAATACAGCGTTCACCAACAGTGTGTCTGCTTCCCTTTTCATCTTCCTATTTTAGTTTAAGTTTTACTTTTTCTTTTATTTTTCTATTTGGAAAAACAAAAACAGCTTGAAGAGTAGCAGAGTTATTAACTGAAATTCATCAAATAACTTTTAAATCTCAATCAACATCCAGGTAATGAGACTAGGCCTTCAAGGGTAACTTTGGTATTTTTCAACTTAGACTCTATTTTCCCGATATTTTTGTGTTGAAGTGACTAACTGGAACAAAAACTTTTGTAATTGGTCCAATATTAAGCAAGAGGTCCACAGCTGGGAGCGGGGAAACAGGCTGCAATGTAATCACACTGTGGATATTCTCAATGTCAGTGTACATCCACCTTAAGTGTTTGTGCTACTGACAGGCTCAGATTACTATTTTAAGTGTCTGACAAGATAATGGAAAGGATTCCTACAGAGATAGAGTAAGATCCACTTTGTTAAGAGATAGCCCTGAAATGTGGAAATATGCTGGCTCAAAACACATCCTTTTTGTTTAACCAGTGTCTGAGCCACCATATTTCCACATTTCAGGGCTATCTCTTAACAAAGAGGATATTACGCGTTATCAAAAATGTCTGTCTCGCAAGTGACTTGCAAACGTGTCAAGTTTGTAAAAAAACACACAAAATTTTTAGGTAGAGTGAATTTCCAGCACAAGGCCTTTATTATGAAGTGCCATTTTCTGCTGTTCAGAGAGTGACAAACTGATAGCTACTTGACAGAGACAGCAAGCTAGCTCAGCTACATGGCAAAATGTAGTGAAGTATGATGCTGAATTTATTAAACTGTAGCACCCTGAACTAATGACTAAGGAGAAGTTGCTGCTGCATGTACATTATATTACGGACACTCAGGACTTTGTAGTAAGGATGTCTGTCCACTTACTCTGGTCAGAATAGTTCTTTGTCTTGAGCTCCTGCTGTTTTGCCTGCAGCTCCAGAAACTCCACCTGTATCTGCAGGTCCTTCTTCTCAGCTTCCAAAGAATCCTCGAACTCAATGAATTTCTGATTGAAGACACATGAACAAAATAAAGGTTTTACACAGTCGGAAATACATTCACAAACTGCACTAAAAGTAAAAAGTTTTATAGCATTGTGATTACTGTATATGGATTGGGTCTGTGCAATTATATGGAAAACAAACCCTGCACATTAAGATTACTATGCTTGTGGTTAATACACTGGTTTTATGTTCATAACAACAAACACCCTTCAGGACAATACAGTGACATTAACAGTCTGCCCTGCATGAATCAAAGACTAAGTGTGTTTGGGAAACATGTTATTTTTAAAGCCGTAGTCCTTTTACAGGAAAGGTTGGAGTTTGTCAACAGCTCTATAAAATACCTCAGTTGGTCCTACAGTGTGCACATAAACTCAGTGACAGAGAAACATTCAAACACAGAGCTGCCTACTTCCCCCTTTCACGTTGCCTGTTTGTTTTTTTTATTTAAAGCTGTTCACAATGACGTCCTTTTTTCAGTGCAGCAAGTCCACAAAATCTTAATACTGTAATCCTCTGACTGCAGGGAGACTATGGAACCAGGAATATGCAGCAGATATGCACCACACAAAAGGCAATGCTACAGTGTGATGACCTTCAGGATGATACAACAACTACTATTGATGTCTAGTGCTGTGGAGAATAACAAAACCTACTTGTTTTGTCATATGCAGAGTGGTTTTTAGCAGGAAAATGAACCATTAAATCATTTCAGCTACTGTTTGTCTTCACTCCTGATGACAAGAGGTAGCAGAGATGTTACTCTTCTTGCAGGCTCATTTAACAAGACACTTCTCTCTAGAAAATCAACTTCAGTGTGACTCAGTAAAATGTGAATTTGCATTTTATTATCAGGAACCAAGTGGACCTTTGCTACCAGTAAAAAAAAACAAATTAATAAATCAAATTCACAGTAACTAGTGACTACATACAAATTATTTCTTCCTGTCTCTCATAAAATGTAATATTCATATCTTATAACTCAAGAGGAAAGTTACACTGAAAAAAAAGAGCTCATACCACCATTACAGGTATGTGTATTTGTGTGTATTTTTTGGGGTGAATTTGCAGAATGGTTTGGATATATAACTTTAAGAAAGTCCAAATATAAATCAACTCAAGGAGATGTACAAAAAATAATTTTTAAGAGGTATTAGGAGGGGTGGGAAGGCTGTTTGTGTTAGTTATATCTATGCTTTTTGCTCATTTTTTGGTGTCTTATTAAATTAAAATTGTAATGGCCGGAAACTAGGGACCATCATTGTGCTGTATAGTAGTTGTAGTTTAAGCAAAAGCAGCAAAAGTCTCTCGAAATAATATCCTGCAGCCTATCCCCTTAGACTGGGAACAAGTCCTATAGTACTGCCCTTCAAATGCACTCCTCTCCCACACTTGTACCTGCACTACATAGCCTCTTCAATCTCCAGAGTATTTCCTCCTAAAATGGGGCGTTACAGAGGTACAGCATGCAGTGACTCCAAACATAGTGATGCATTTTTCAAAAGGAGATTTGATTTATGTAAACAAATACACACAAAGTATGTATTTATGAGTTGGAATACTGTATTATCCTTTCCAGTATGACTAACTCAGTAGGTAGTCATGTGATGCGTGAGTGAAGCTAATGTGCTTCCCTGACAAACCGTAGCTAAGTGACTGCAATGTGGTCATACTTCCAACAATTTACACTGTGTACTACCTGACCAGAGAGTGAACTGACAACAGCATGAAAATGACATGCAGTGTAACATGCATTTGTTTTCAATTAGTACAAAACCTTAAGTTCTCAAGTATATGTTTAGAAATGTATTTGTGACCATGTTCAATCTGCAGACCAGAGGACCAGTTTTATGGACTGAAGCTATGTTGAACTATTTTTTTTACGCTTTACAGAGTAAAAGCAAATCGCATCAAGAGAGAAGGTGATAAGAGCATGGTCAGGGGCAGAGATAATCAATTTTTCACTGTCAGCACTCTTTAAGAAATGTTAGTGATACAAAGTGATGGATCATTCCAGCAAGCAGCCTCAGAGCAGCACAACAAACAAAGATGCTACAAAATGGCTGAATTTGTTAACCTCAGTGTAGCAACTGTAATCCTGAATATCTTGGTGAGGGCTTCATGAGCAGACAGGGAGCTGTGGCTTTGTTTACCATTAGCTTGAGCCTAATAACCTTGTAATCTGAGCCGCTTTTTGCTTGTTGCTCCCAGTGTCTTGCGATAGGGTGTGTTATTGTTTTCCTCAGGCTCTGAGATTTTCTCTCAAACTGCCTTTTCTTTGTATTAGCTTTCGCCTCTGTCCGATCTGGCCTGTGCATTCACTGGCTCATGCTGCAGCTTTCTAAAACACAGTCTATTTCTCTATCTCTCTCTCTTTCGCTCTGCTTTTGTTGTTCTGTCTCTGCTCCTCATAAGCACAAATCAGGTTACGGTGCCAGGCTCCCTGTGTGCTCTGTGTACTATTGATTTCCTATAACTCCCCACCCCTCGCACATTGTCCCATCCCCCATTATACCCCTCTGATAGTCACACAAAACTGTCTGTTTATTTGTTCCACTTAAACTAATCAACTTATTTCAGATGAAGATTTAAATTGACTTCTCTCGCTGGCTGCAAACAAAACTATAACGTGGACCCATTTTTTCTTCATGTGTTTGTGTCTATGTGACTAATGAGAACAACAGTTTTTAAAACTGTTCCAGTATTGAGTTGTAAAACAGGCTGCAATGTAACCACTCGGAGCAAGTTAGCATCTTCACTTAACATCCACAAAAAGTTCTTGTTTTTGCCACTGACAGGCTCAGATTAGTGTCTGATAACTTTATGGAAATGATTGCCACAGAAATGGACCTTTTGGTTAAGGATTGAGGTCTTTTTGTTAACTCAGAAACAGCCCTGAAATCGCTATCATTATCACCATCATCATCATCATCATCATCATCATCATCATCAAACAAACTTTATATAAAGTCAACAGAAACATGACCAACCTCAGAGAAATGGTCTGGGATTGACTTTCTACAGTTCAACGATAACAACTTTGGTTTGGTTGAAATAAACCCTTAATTCACCCACTTAGATGTGGAAATATGCTAGCTCTATACATGCTAAAATTACTGTTTATTTCAATGGAATCTGGTGGTTTAGTGACTTAGGCACTGTTTCTCAATAAACAAAAATGAACATACTCTTTAACAAAAAGGTCTATCTCTGTAGAGATCCTTTAAAAAAGTTGTCAGACACTTTGAATATCAATCAGAGCCTGCCAGTGGTAAAAACAAGCACTTTTAGCAGCTGTACACTGAACTGAACATCATGTCAAATGTCAAAAATTGTTCCCATTTGTGACTTTGACAGAAAAACATGGGAAAGGGGGTTCACATTTAAAAATAAAAGAAATTAGAGTCTAAACTGGTTTAACTGCTACTTTTAAAAATGCTGAAGATATAAATAAGGCCAAAGCTTAACACTCAATAGGTGTGGGTCTAATGTGAAACCCAGCTTTTGCTGGAAGGATCCAGACAGAGAAAGTTTAAGTATAAAACTACATGCTTGTTAAAAGTACTGAGCAAGGCACTTCACTGCCAACTGCTTCAGTGAACTATTTGGCAGTCAGTGGAAGAAAACAGCACTGACAGTTCCTCTGCGTCAGTGTGCCACTACAACTTCCCCTGGATACAGAAAATAAAGATTAAAGACCTGACTGATATTGCAAGAATGGTCAACATGAGAAAAAGGGGGCTATAACTCAGATTGTGTGCCACATATTAGGTTCGAGCTCTGGGTTTTTCTAGCGAGCAGCAGAGGAAAGGAGTAGCAGGATGATGAACAATGTCATTTTCAAGATCTTGTGGAAAGATAAAGTCTGCTTTTAGAGCATGATTTATCAGGGAGTGTTATGGTTTACTGAGCTACAACAGTGCTAGCTAAGTGACTGATTTAATTAACAGTTCCGATTTCAATTTCCAAGGAATGTGCAGTCAATTTCCTATCTTCTCCTCTGCAGCTATTACACAGACACTTTTAGTTTCATTTTTGGTTTCACAGTCAAGAAAAAAACATGTCTAAACCTGCTCATGTCTAAAAGCATGGTCTCAGTCGCCTTAGCTTCTACTGTTACCTGCAGTACCTGTTGGTTTTCAAATATTAATTACAATGCAACCGCATTTAATAATAAAGGGTTTTTATCCGTCATCACATTAAAATAAGATTAAATATGCTAACACTTAAATGTTAATATGAACTGGCAAGTCTTATCTCAATTAACAGCTTACAGTGAAAACAAACTAGACAACCAGCACATGGAGGAAACACAGTTGGGGAGAGCAGATGATGAAACAGGCTAAAAGCTGAGCTAAGCTGATACTAGCAGGGGCTGCCAGTGATATGCTGAGGCCTCTTTGGATGGGAGGAGGATTAAAGTTGCTTTATGATGCCTGCTGGATCCCACGGCTGCTGTTACACTGGTCAGAGAGAAAAAAAAGATTTGCTAGAGGTGGAGCTTGGCCAGTAATGTAATAGCTCCGTATTGATGTCCACTTTTATTGTTTGTGTCCCTGTTCTTGCCGGGTTTTCAAGAGTAAACGCCCACTGAGAGTCGTGCTAACACGCCTCATCTGTCAAAGCTTTGCCGGCTGTCCCTTTATCACTATACTGCATGAATCCTATCATGTCCTTACTTTGTTTTTGCATGTGTATTTGCATTGGAGACCTCAGCTGTGCCGTATGGGAGCTCAGGTATAATAAAAGGGTGGTAAACTTTTAACACATTTCTGTTATTTATTAACAAAATACACATCTTTATTACATGTCTGTCATTGCTGTTAGTTAGCATTAGTGTTTGCAGTGGTGGAAGCTCTCTGAGTGATAGTTATTACAAGCTGCAGGTAGGGTAGTATCAAAGTGGTATTAGCTGACCTAGAAATAGTATGAGCAACTGTATTAGTACCAGTAGTAAATAAAAATGCTGTTTTCCACACATATAAATGTGTTTTTATGGTAGTTCAGGCTCAACAAAGTGACTGTATATATTGACCTCAAAGTCTTGGCTTAGCTGGTATGCTGTCTTTTCAATAAACCTGGAAAACTGATATAAATTAAAAATGTATTTTGTATATCATTTCCATTTTGCAGGACTCAAGCATCATTGGCTTAACTAAGACTGAGGTTACCTGCTGTGTAAAAACATGCTTTTAAATGTTAAATGTAATGTCTAATCCTTTGTTAGTTGTACTTGAGTACATTTTTTATTCAGGCATTGTTACTTTATTAAGTCCTATAGTTAAAGTTCAGAGTTTAAATGCATTTTTATACGCGGCTCTGCTATAATAAAAAAAACTATATGACAGCCCTCCAAGTTTTATTTAAGGGTTACATATTTTCTCAACAGTTTGACAGAGGACACTAAGTGTTGGAAATTTGTCAGCAGTGCATTGAGACTAAAAATAATCTCATGTCACAGGCCTAAACATGAGTCACATGTCTGGTGAAACCTCTCAGTTCAGACTGGGCACCGTGACTATAAAGGAAGCAGGGTGAAGCTGGTTGTGATGATGCGGGTGGAGAGGCCCACCAGAGCCGGGGGAGTGACTCACCTCCTCTGCCTGCTTGCGAAGCGCTTTCTCCCTTTCGTACTGGGTGATGAGCTGCTCGTTGTCCTCCTTCAGCAGCTCCAGCTCCACTTCGTGCTCCTGGTTCTCCGTCAGCACCGCGTCCAGGTTCTCCAGGACGTTCACCACCAGCGGCATCAGCTCCTTCACCACCTCCTCGTCATAACTGCGGATCAGCCGCTCGAACTCCCGGTAGATGCTGTTGGCCAAACCGGACACCCGCTCCGACATGACGGAGCCGGAGCCGTAGTCGTCCTGGTAGACCACCTCGTCTATCTGCAGCTCCATCATCTTGGCAGCTGGAACCGGCTTCTGTTTTCCAGATGAGGAGGCTGCGCTCAAACAGTTTTTCGGGCCTGTAAGGCGAGACTGTCACAAGGTTTGGATCCGCTCAGCACAGAAAAAGGGGGACATTCAATCACAGTCTTTCCTCCAATAAAGAAAACACCTATGCCATGTTGCAGCAGTACAGATTCACTGAACAACACTGAACTGTTGCTGTGTGTAACGGCGCATAACCTTGAAATTACTGGCTCTAATATTTTGATGTAAAGAGGGCCCCCTCCTCCTCCACCACCAGCCCGTTGTATCGCCTCCAGACACGGCCCAGCTACTGCCTTCCTCCCGTGGAGAGCATCTGATCGGGGGAGCAGTGGGTGTGGAGCGGGCCAGCCTGTGGATCGGCCCTCGTTGAGCCCATGCCGAGGAACGAAATGCCTTCGTCGATGATATTGCACCTGCCTCTCAGCAGCCGCAGCCATGGACCCCGGCCATTGCTGGCAGGGGAAATAAATAAATTAATAAATAGGTAAATAAATAATCTAACGCTCCCGATCCCCGCCGATGCCCGATCCGCCACTATGATATCGTTTCCTCCATGTTTTGTTCCCCCTTCCAGCGGGCGGCCGACGCTGCTGGCCAGGCTCGGGCGTTGATGGTGATGTCTCCCTATGGGAGAGGCTCTCCCTGCTGTTCAGATGGAGGAGCCAGCTGACCGACTCTGGCTGACGTCACACCGTCTGCATTGAGCAAGCGGGCTCACTGCGTCAAGCCAGGCAGAGGACACCGGAAGTCAGCTGTACGATTTCAAAATAAAGCTACAAAAATATGTACTTCAATTATGATCATGTTTAAAATGACAAATTGCTTGTTAATGATGTCAAAACGACAGTTTTGAATGATACCTTTAAGGGACACTTTTAAAGGGACAGATGACAGATGACACATTAAAAGGTCAGATGACTTGTCACCGGGACTGCTACATATCCTGCGTAAAAAGTTGTGGCCTATAATGACTTCAGTGGCTCTGGCACACTGTCAGGATGGACAAACCCCACCCCCCCAAAAAAAGAATTTTGGAAAGTGGCCCCTTATGGCCGCACATATTTTGCAATTTACATTTTGCATTTCATTCTTTCAGCATTTCATTGCTGATCCTGTTGGGGGTTGCGGGGGGCTGGAGCCTATCCAAGCTGACATTAAGCGGGAGGCGGGGTACACCCTGGACAGGTTGTCACACTATCACACAGCTAACACACAGAGACAGACAATCATTTACACTCACATTCACACCTACAGGCAATTTAGAGTCACCAATTAAGCTAACCTGCATGGACTGTGGGAGGAAGACAGAGTACCCGCAGAAAACCCACACTGACACGGAGAGAACATTCAAACCCCACACTGAGAGGCTCCCCTACTCTACCTCAGGTCTCAAACCCCCCACCCTGGGTTCTAAGCCTGAGGTAGACAAGCCCCTTTTGCTGTGAGGCGACAATGCTAACCACTGAACCACTGTACCCTCCATAATGACAACTATAACCCCCCTTGAACGTCCATAAAGGCACCCTGCAGTATACCGCTGCTACCCCCCAAAAATCCCAAAGGTTCATTTATACCCAATGTTAAGATTCGTATGTGCAATGTTAAGATACACATGTGGACAGAGGCTTCTTTCTGTACTCTGCTCTCATGACCTCCACATTCGAGCTGAAACCTTACAGAAATAGAAAAATGGTAGAGCTTTTTTAAGATGTTATACAGGCTGGTCAGAAATGTCAAACGTCGATGTGATGTTTCTTTACCCTTCTTTACCTCATTTTTAAATATTATTTGTTCAATTATATTTCCTGTAACTAATATCTCCCTATAGAGATTTAGATGTTAAATGCTCAAACACTGAGGCCATGGCCTAAGTGCCCTCAACAGTAGCTTACAATGTTTTCTTTTGTACTTTGGTAACGTCATGCTTGCCAATGGATTTATTTTGGAAGTTTAAACCGGAAGTTGTAACTATATTCATCACCAACTTGACCCAAGTCCGCAGCACTACCTGGTGCTAGAATTGAATAATAATGACAATGCACTCCAAAAATGAAATAAAATGCTTCACAGCCCAGACAAACAAAAGCTGTACATGATTAGTCCATAAAAAACGTAAAAGATTATTTTAAAGTTAAGGGTTCAATTTTGGTGGTCCGTTTTAAAATATACTTTTTTGTTTACTTGCAGCTCAAATTGTCTAAACGCTGGCAACAAAAATGTATCATCTTATAAATTCTAAAGTAGTGTTTCCCAAATGGTTGGTGCTCAGATGGTGCCTGCAAAAGCCTAGTCTGCTATTTTGTACTGTATATATTGTTTTAGTACGCACATCAATGCCTTGTCTGAAGGGGTGAGCGTAAGAAAACTAGCTATACACACATATTTTGTGTCAAAGAGGAAACAGCTCTGTTCCTGAAAAGTTACCTCTCAGTTTGGTTATGCAGGAACTGATGAGTGCAGCTCAGGAAGGAGAATCAACCATCATGACTTAACAGGATGCAAAAGGTCTTTAAAACAATCATTTAATCTACTGAAATGATCTTTTACTAACTACGAAAAATAATCAGGATTATTAAAAGTGCTGCTAAAGAATCTCCATGATCTTGTAGAACATATACAACTACCTTTTACAATAGGTGCCAACCTTGATGAGTGATAGGAGTGCTGCTCTATTAAAAGACATGATAGCTTGATCCAATAGTGGCTAGAGCATAGCAGCAGCTCCACATTGAAAATTAATGCATGGATAGACACAGTTACAGTCAGTTAGGCTCAGGTAAGAGTTCTGGATTTTTTCCACCAGGATGCAAATTAGAATATGGTCAGCAGTTACCTTGCTTTTTTTTTTTATCCACGAGAAGCCAAAATTTGGGGAATTCCTGCTTTCCACAGTGAGACCTTTACCAGATACTTGCGGCAAATGCACTTAACTCTCTATAAGAGATGAACAGTTTTTGTTTTTTTGTTTTTTTAAGAAAATTGTTTTGTGGTGGATATTATCAGAAAGAAGAAAGCATATTTCAAGTTGGCATTTTATTACAGTAACTTCTGTTCACATTAAAGGGACAGTTCACCCCAAATCAACAACACATTTTTGGTGTGAGTTGCGGAGTGTTGCAGAAATCAGCCGTAGAGATGTCTGCCTTTTCTCTTGAACTAGATGGCGCTCAGCTCCTCTTAGATTGCGAATGGAAATGGGGAGGTGGAGCCAAACACCACCAGAACAATGTGTGTCTGGCATTCAAAATAAAAAAAAAACATATTTATGTGCCCTCTTACACAGGATATCTGTGAAGAAAGCAAGGGAAATTTGGACATGGCTCTACTGAACTCAGCTCACTCTTTGCTGACACTGATAAAAGATTCTTAGTCATGAAACATGCATGTCTGACGATACTGGAGCACCAGCCGGCCTCTACTGGTTGATGGCACTTTGTATTGTTGTTTGTGTTGTTGCTTTTCTTTACAATAAATACATACATGGTGACAAGGTTTATTAACACACACACACACAAATGTATACAAAAATAATTAAATAGGAACACAAACAGCAACAATAAACAAAAGCAGCAGCAGTAGTAGTAGTAGTGGTAAGTAATAATAATAATAATAATAATAAAGGCAAAGAAAAATAATAATAATTTACACTGGGGGTTCTATATACCTATTAATGTTTTTACTAAGGGGTTTATCTTGTATATGATTTTTTTTTGTATATTGTTTGGACCCAAATATTTTGTTTGTTTATGTCGATTAAATAACTAA
>JAPZEB010000009.1:18235311-18253224 GCA_029783705.1 Chaetodon striatus | reverse complement strand
GTGATAATAATCATTTCACATCCATGTGGGGTAAATAGTATACAGCCATTTATTTATTTATTTATTTATTTATTGTAATGCAGTGATAATGGATCAGTACTTGGTATCGGTTCATTCCCAAGTTCAAGTATCGGAATCAATATCGGGAAGGAAAAAATTGTATTGGAGCACCTCTGCTCACAAACGATGATAAACACAAAAGAAACACTAACAAAAGGTGAGGCAGTGGGGTGGGGCAGCAGCATTAATGTCCAGTATGTGTGAAACCTGCTGAGGTGACTTTTGCTTACTTTGAAAGCCTGTTAATGAAGTGCTACACCAACCTGCATCCCCCTCATCTTCCTTGCTCATTTTTTGTGTTACAGATTTAGTGAGAAATTATTACTGCCTTGTTTCAGTGTGTTAATATGCTGCTCTGCAATGACAGTGTGTCAGTTTCCTCTTTCTTAAAAATGGCTTTATAAATGACTTGGATCAAACAGACCGTGTACAGTATGTTGATGAGTTGGTGTGCTCTGTCAAGTATGACTAGTGCATTTCTTTTATTGTTGTTGTTGAAGAGATGTGATTGTGATTGTTTCATCAAATTTATATTTAGCTTGGCTAAGAGTCAACTAGTTGACCAAGAAGCCCCACTTATTTTGATGTGATGCTATATTTGCACACATCTATTTTAAAAGAGACAAATCTAGGTTAGTGCCTATGACCCACACAGAGATTTGTATTTGTAAATGAACCCCTGTTTTGGCTGAAAATCTACATTTGCCTTAAAATAGTACAGCGATTCAACAGCGACTGCCTCTGTGATTGTGTTAATGCCTCTGGCATTGTGCTCTGCGCTGGGGTAAACGCAGCTATTGGAGCCCACCAGGAGTTAGTTTTGGACCTGTGTACTGTGGACCTGGCCGTAGGGACTGATTGCTTTTCCTGCCTCCTTGCCAGAGCTGAACCACAGAAGGGGAAGCTCTGCAGGTTATGCAGTGTAATGGCAGTGGGTGGCCTTGTGTGCATGCATTTTAACATATCCCAAACTATGAACTACAATTGTATTTTTCTTTCCATGCTGTACAATACAACTCAGGCGGCCAACCAAACATTTGGCTCCATCTTTACATTTTTTTACTCTGATATTAAAGTTGTGTTGTTGTTGGGTTTTTTTTAAGTGTTTCATGACTGATGGATTTGTGGGCTCTCATCTTTGTGTAACACAGGGGCAGAGAATGGCTCTTCCTCCCAGGGAACAGTGGGACAGTCAGGGCCTGTGGCCGGCTCCACAGGGGGAGTGTCAAAGGCCTCCAAGGGCCAAGGGTCTTCTGAGAAGGAGGAGCAAGCTGGTAACCAGAAGAGAGCCCGTAGGCAGTGGGAGTCATGGAGCACAGAGGACAAAAACAGCTTTTTTGAGGGGCTCTATGAGGTAAAGCGTAGAACCATATAGGTTGTCGTAGGTCAAAAATGGACACTACCTTTACGTTACATAGCATTACCTTAAAGTGTTTGCATTTGTTATTGTCATCTTCTAATGACCTCTACTGCTGTGGTCTCCAGCACGGGAAGGATTTCGAGGCTATCCAGAACAACATTGCGATGAAGTACAAGAAAAGGGGCAAGCCAGCCAACATGGTGAAGAACAAGGAGCAGGTTCGCCACTTTTACTACCGGACCTGGCACAAGATCTCAAAACACATTGACTTTGCCAATGGTGAGCTGCCCTTTATCTTTGATACACCAAAACAGGCTGGACCTCATTGAAGCCCCTTTTATACACCCAGTTCAAAATGGGAATGTTGCACCAGAATTCTGCCTCGTCATTCTGTATAAAACATACAAATACAGAAAAAGGAACAAGGCATTGTGGTTCTGCCGTTCATGCCATTAAGCCAGCAGCAGAGGTAGTAACAGAGCCGAAAAGATGTCTGTAAAATTACACGCTAGACGCCAACACTGTTGTGCTGCATATCATGCCTCTTTTGCTTGTGGAACACCAGCACGCCATCAAAAATTTAGCAGATGTCTTTTGGTTCGGTGTACAAAGCAAAGTCGGCATATTGGCAGATTAGTTTTGCAGAATCTCTGTTTGGGTTTGAGTCCAAATAAAAGTTTAAGTTCTCATAAAGAATAATATTAGCGTACAACCTATACCATCTCATCTTGTCCCACTTATCCTCTTGTGTCGGTTAGAAATATGTCTGGGGTTGAAATGGGCCTAAGTGTATATTATTCACTAATTTTATAGCACGTTGTTGGGCAAGGACACTCTGTCCCAAAACATATGTTTAAAAATCTATCCAGATAAGCTTGAGTCCCTCTCTACTAGAAAAAGCCCTTGTGTTATCTATATGTAGCACACATATGTCACATGTTACAGCACTGTCGTGACTTGTGCCACCTTTCCTTCCCAGTGTACTCCAGGGTGCTGAAGAAATCTTCTCAAGAACTGTACGGCCTCATCTGCTATGCCGAGCTCCGCAAAAAAGTTGGAGGATGTAAGTGAGGGCTGCACATGTGAATGAATGAGTGCACGCCTTTTTAAAAGTTGTTTTGTGTGTGGGTGTTTTTCTGCTGTTAGTTTGGGACACAAGGGATGTGATTAAATGCTGCACCCTCCCAATCACGGGGGACAGCTGCTCCTGAGGGACAATGTCATAAACAGCTCTGTGTTTTGTCTTTGACAGTAATGGATGATAAGAACGTGGCAAAGCTGAACGAACTAATCCAGCAAGGGTAAGTCTGTAATAAAGCTGAAAAAAACGCATTGCTCGCTCACACAGTTTTCAGTGGTAATGTTAATAAACAGTGGATGTGTTTACATATACACATCTGGGATTCTCAAGATTTTGATTTTAATTACTATATCACATCTGCAAAACACAGATAAGCTTTCACCCTCAGTATGAGGTCATGATGGCATATGACAAAAACAAGGAATTAGCGGCAGCAACACTTATCTTCAAGGGACAGTTCACCCCAAAATCAAAAAATACGTATTTTTCCTCTTACCTGAAGTCAATTTAGTGTGAGTCTTTGGTGTGAGTCCCCAAGTGTTGCGATGTCTGCCTTCTTTTGAATACAATAAAACTAGATGGCACTCCGCTTGTGGTGCCTAAAGTACCAAAAAAAATATTTTTAAAAAACTCAACAGCAATATATCTTTCCAGAATTCATGAGCCATTACTCAAGATAATCCACAGACCTTGTTGTGAGCAGTTTCACGTATGCACTATTTACTTTCTTCCAAACTGCAACCACCAACTCCATCACCATGAATAAGGAAATATGCATCTACTGTGAGCTCACTTGGCACCACTGAGCAAGCTAACGTTACAGCTCAGCCGAGGAGGACACCATTAATGTTTACATCTCACACTGCCATTAGCACGAGCCTCTCCTCCATGAGTAGATGCGCACTTCCTTCTGCGCAGTAATATAGTTAGTGGGTGTAGTTTGGAAGGAATAAAATACTTCCCACATGCACACAACAAGGTCTGTGAATTATTTTGAGTAACCTGGTTATGATTTTTGTAGGAAGACAGTTTCCTGAGTTTCTAAAAAAATTTTTTTTGTTTTTTGGTGTTTTAAGCACTACAAGGCCAAGTGCCATCTGGTTCTATTATATTTGAGAGAAGGCAGACCTCACTACAGCTGATGTCTCAAACACTCTGCAACTCACACCAAAACAATCTAGACTGATAGCACAACAGATAAGAGAAAAATGTATTTTTGATTTTGGGGTTAACTGTCCCTTTAAAGCAACAATTTCAAAATATTGTATGATATGATATAAAAATATATATTGAATGGCTACTTAATTTTAAAAATGTTTTTGTTTTATACAATTGTTTAACTTATTCTGTGATGTGTATGTGATTTAGAAAAGTTGTCTTAATGCTGCACTGCTGTTCTGTCTTCTTAAACTAGGGCCACCACTGTGCGCTCTAAAGGGAGGAACTTGCGTATCAAAGCACCCATGTGCCGAGCACTGAAGAAACTCTGTGACCCAGATGGTGAGCATGTGATGCACAGGCAGCCGACACATACATACAAAGTAAACAAACATCAGTGCTGAAAATATAAACCATGGCAATAGTGAGACACAGGGTTTGTGGGGGCGGGGTTTTGGCAATAACAATGGCAGCGTGTGGGCTAGTGGTGTTTCCATGGTAACTCCGTGGGAGCAAAGTGAGGAGGAGGAGCAGGAGGGAGATGATGGAGATGACTGGTCTGACCGACTGGCATCTGCCCCTCTGTTCAATAACAGCCACTCACCAAACTTAGAGAAAACATTTGCTTTAATCAAAGGATAGAAAATTAGAAACCCACCGTTCATCTGCCGTCTCTCTCATGTAGTCAGTGTTTATTTTTAGGCTACATCCACACTACTACATCTTCATTTTAAACAGCATAACTATTGCTACATTACGCCTAGCGTTTTGTAAGCCCCAAAACAGAAACCTTTGAAAATGCTGCTGACCCCAATTTAGTTTGAAAACTCAACGCATTTTCGTCTTATTTCCTTGCTGAATGGGTCCAAACACTCACGACGTGTCAAGCCAAACTGTGATAGCTATCGGTCTACATACAATTTATAATTTCATCCGTCTTTTGTGGATAGTCCTTTCCCATCACCATGGCTTCCTTCAGTAATGGATGATGCTCTTGGTATTGCTCGGACACATTGCTGTATTTGCTTTGCAACAACTCCCATAGTATTTTAAGTAACTAAGCAACCAACTACAGCGTAGACAATCTGCTTCGTGTTTACATCAGTACATTTTTTTTTTTTTTTTTTCAAAATGTCATTTTAAAATGCAAACAGATCAGTGTGGATGTGGCCTTTGCTGTATCAGTGTTTTGCAAAAAATCTTGGCAAAGGGCCTCATCCTGGTTTGTTCAGTTTCCTCTTCAGTACCACTGAGGTTGTCTTTTTTTAGGTTCAGTGTTTTGCTGTGTACTTGTGGCATTTCTGCCAAGTTTTTATTTTTATAACTTCATACTTTAACAAAATCCCTCTGACTGGGTGCCTTCTCTTGCTCTTTAAAAACATCTGATCTATGTTGGTGTTTCTCCGTCAGTCTCACTGTGTCTGTGTGTCCTTGCAGGAGTGAGTGACGAAGAGGACCAGAAGCCAGTGCGTCTACCCCTGAAGGTGGCAGTGGAGCTTCAACCACGCAGTAATCACTCCTGGGCCCGTGTTCAGAGTCTAGCCCACAACCCCCGTCTCAGGTCAGACATGCCTGTTTACTAATATCTGAGAGGAGTTAATATTTTCAAAAGCATAACATACGACAGCGCAAGAATTTCTTAGCGTCAAAGCATTTCAGCACTGCATGAGAATCAATAGGCCCCTTCAGAATCCTTGGACAACTGACCCGCAAGTCGGACAGTTTTTAATGTAAGAAAAGACAAAGTCACAAACATCTGTGATTGGTATTGTTTTCAGGATCAATTTTCCAGCCACCCAGCTTAATAATGCGATGCCTTTTAGTGAATGAATGCCAGTTTAAATGTTGGCATTTTCTTGGATGCATCACCAGCCAGTTTTAAATAATTAGCTTGTTTGCAACTGAAGCATCACAAGAAACAGAAACCAATTAAAAAAACATGCATGCTTGGAAAGTGGTCAGCATAAATCCTAAGTAAATACATGTATAGCGCATTTTTAGTTGCCCAGATCAATGGCTAAGGTTGATTTATTTTATCATATGTGTTTACTTATAGTTCAGTGTGACCCAGTGCTGTTCTGTGCCATCTTACCACAGCAGTTTGTAAATCAACAAGTGTCTCTTTTGGTGTCATCTCCAATCCAGGATGGTGGTGGAGCTTCACAGGAAAGTCTCAAGCCTCATCGAGTATCTGAAACAGAAGTGGGCATACCATGACCAGCGGATTGTATCCTTTAAAACATCATATGTTTTGCAACTTTATAGAGCTGTATTGATTGCATCTCAGTTTAGAAAAAAAATGGTTGCACAGAGTGTGAGAGCGTAGGTCTGTGGTACAAAGTCATCATGTGATAGTGGAGCAGTGAACTTGTAAAAATGTTCATATAAACAATCCTTTATATCAGTTTGATGGGATAAGATGATAACACAATTTAAATTTAGTTTTTTAAATCAGTCTTTAATACAGTATTGGTTTTATAGAGCCACCTGCTTATAACCTGCTACAATATGTGGCACAATACAATATTTTTATTATCTGTAAATTGAGCATTGATGTTGCTGTAAACATTTGTGTACTGTAAACGTGCCTATTTCTGTCATGTTATGTCTGCGTCCTTGACACTGACGCTTCAGCTTAAGAGTCTCAGGGAGAGGGAGGCTCTGGAGGGTGGCCAGTCCGGCACAGCCTCTCCCAGCAAATCCCAGCAGGAGGAGCTCTTTCTTTATCCAGCTGAGAGCAGCACTTTGACGACACTGCCTGGTGTGGCACGTGTCGTTCACTCCAAGGCCTCTTGCACCGTACACTGGCTAGAGAGTGGCAAGAACCGGCCTAATGCCAAGGAATTGCCAGCTGCTCAGATTCTGGGTATTCACACGGCTCCACCACTTCGGACTGGCACTAAATCTGGACGGGGAGGTGTCGCCGCTGCTGCTGCTGGTGGTGCCTCAGTGACTGTATTGGGTGACAGTCGACGAACTGAACCCCTTAACCCTGATCCTTCACAAGACTGTTCTACAAAGGCAGAGGAGAAGAGACCTCAGTCAGTTTCTATCCCTGCTTCCTCTCAGCAGACTGTGGCTCCTAGGGAAGAGGGAACTGGGGTGGGACCCTCTGAAGGGGGAAAGACCTGTACTGGTATGGAGACCAGTAGTAGTTTAGCAGTGGACAAATTGTGTAGCGGTACAGATAGCTCATCAGAGCAGTGCAAAGAGGAACAGAACGCCGGCACTTCTTCCCCAGAGGCCAACCAGACTCCCCCAGCCAGACATCCAGTGACTGGCTCAGAGGAGGGGATGTCGCAAGGCTCTGCACCGGCAGCCAGAGAACGGCCTGTTGAGCAAATCAGAGGGGAGGGCTGGAGCGCCCGTGACGCAGAGAACGTCACCCTGGCTGAACTGTACCTGATGTTTGGGAAGCCTGGCAAGCTGCAGCTGGAGTACGAGTGGCAGCCCATTGCAGGTCCTTTCGGCAATGAAGAAAACGGACAAGCCATGGCACAGCTCAAGCCCAACAGGACACACCACGGTCTGCGCTGCCTGCTCAAGCTGGTTGCCACTGAGGTCAATCCTAAACCTTTGGTAGGGATTAACTGTTATTCCTCACAGTGTTATTGCTGGTTGCCAAATCGCCATTTTATCTTTTATTTGTGAACATAACCTCTGAATGTCTTGAGTATTTGTGCAGTTTTTTGAGAGTAGACGTTTACCAGCCATACAAGGCAAAATGTGGAGGTCTTGTAATTTTATGCATTCCAGTGGTATAAATGAAGAATGTAAGTAGTCCTTAATCACATTCCACAGTGTGATGGCAGTACGCAGGGTTCATATTCCTGTGGATTTACAAAATTGCATTGCAAGGTGAATTCGTCCACAACAATTCTCCACAGTGAGAGGTTAAACACAAGTACACGTACAGTGTAATGTATTTGTAAAATTTAGCGCTGGGAATATGCTGTGACTTGCTCTGTGCCACATTTAAACTCTACTGAAAGAATTACTCGTGCTGTTTTGTCATATGAATTCTGGACAATGTCTGGAGAATCAGGTCCGGAAATTGTCCAAAATTTCCCTTTTACACATGTAGCACACAATAGGAGACTGCCAGCGTCAGAAGCGTTTACACCTACTGGAACTACTCTATTTGGTTTAGGTGAGGGGTGGCACCTGGGCAGAGCGTGCTGGAGGCAGAACATGATGCAGATTTCTCCACGGTCATGTAGCATGATTGCGGTTTTGGCCCTAACTGACAGAAGTTTCTGAATCTTGTCTCTCCAGAAAGACATTTTTATTGGCGTCTTCGAGTAAATGACCCTTCTTCTTCACCCTCAAATGTTTTTATGTGAGCTGCATGATAGAAACGTCATCAACACACTCACTAGCTCAGTGTGAATTCTCTGGACAATGACATGCTCTATTTAAACAGGGGGCTCAATTGAACGTTACACAGACTTCGTACCAGGGAGCTGGCAGGGTAAATCTGTTTGACGTCTGATCCAAATGATTCGGACATTTGCGTTCTCGTATACAGCTTCTCTGCCTAATTTCTAGATTATTTCAGGTTTTCAGTGCATGTGTGAAAGGTTCTTTAGAAATGTACATGTGGAGCAGACAATGTTAATAATGTGTCCTCTTCTCCAGGCTCCAGAGCTGTGCTCTACAGCCACATCACCACTCAAGAACCATCCAGAGGAGCAAAACCAGGCCCTCACACCTCCAGGGAAAGTTCCCATACCAGGTGTTCGCAGCCCCAGCTGTGGCCGGCAGCAGGCCTCTGTCCGAGGGGCCCGGTTACACCTGCCAAATGCTGGAGTCTCAGGTATTTGTGGCTCACTTTCACATACAATCACAGGAACTAAATGTCCATTCAGCTTGTAGCTAAATCTATATAGCTGTGTTCTTTAGCACAGTAGCTACTAAGTTTTTGCATAGTGATAATCTTCGTTTGTGCTGATGTTGCTGTCGTTGTTTGTGTTTGACATGAGAAGTAATTATGTAGTTCTTATTAGGTGATTATTGAAATACTTACTCCGTGTCCCATATTTTCCAGTTCTGTTTGAAAACTGCAGCTCAAAAAAACTGTACTTGCTGTTGTGTTTGTTTGGAAATTAACACAAAGAATCACCAGCTGCTGGCTTTACACATTATTCTTAAATAACTGCCCTCCTCAAATCTTGACATGACATGTCTCACTTGTTCCTCCCCTCTATAGGTGGACGCAACCTCCCCCGCTCTTTGCTGGGGTCGACACCGGGCAGCGACACAGAAAGCGGTGTTTTTGCAGTTCCCACCACGCTGCCTCCCAACAGCACCCGGCACAACAGAATGTTTTCCCCCAACAAGGAGGCTGAGCTAGCCCTCAAACAGCAGCTCGACTCTATCAGTGTAAGAGCAATGCATTACTTTTTACACCATGTGTATATATCACTCACAGGAACATACACAAATGTTAATGTGCTTTTTTTTTTTTTTTTTAACAGATGCAGTCCGATCTTTTCCTTTCAAGACAGAGAAAACCTCGAAACAGACAACTTCGGAAGCCACTTGTAGTTCAGGTAAGAGAAGAACAAAAGGGTGTTTTAATCTATTCTGTAGTATCACAATGAACACAAACTCATCTCTGTTGCTTTGTACCAAAGTATAAACTGTCTTTTTGGACACAAATGCTGCCTGTTAGAGGGCTGTGATAAAGAATATGGAGGATACAATTTGTACAGGTGCTGTAAATGTAGCATAAAACATAAGTAATGTTTAAATGTTCAATTTGTGTTAGAAATGATGCAATAAAATCTTGATTCTATAACATGTACAAAGTCCACAGTCCAGATAAACGGCCATGGTGGGGTTTTTATTGGGAAGGAGGTAAATGCGAACATATCAAGTTAGGGATTCGGTTGAATACTTGTACTGTACAGGTCTTTATAGTGCTTCTCTGTGCTATATTTGTAAACTGTGCAGTCAGTTCAGTTGCATCTGTCTTATCCACAGCGAACACTCCTACCCCGAACTACAGGAGATACTCCTCAGCATGTCTGCTCCTTCTCCATCCTCTCCAACTCCTCTGCCACAGGTACACTTCAGACATCAGGACAATTTGTTGTCAATAAAAGAAAGAAACGTTCAAATGGTCAGCCTTTACCTCATGTGAAACTGTTACACTACATCGTACTTGTGTTCTTGAAAGTAGGTCTTTGAATAGGCTTAGTTATGTGTATCTGTTGGTAATATACTCGCTTACTGTGCTCTTTGTACATAACTGAAATGTCATTTCTGTTTCTCAAAAACAACTCTGCTAATCTCACTCTCTCACTTCCTGTTTCTTCCCTCAGGAACTGGATCTTTCCGGCCAATCCACACTCGCCTGGCTCCTTCCTCCCGCCCCCTCCTGTCCAAAACTTCCCCGGCAGCGCCCAGCTCTGCAACGACCAGCCAGCTCTCCAGTATGCACCGCTTTCATTATTTAATCCATTTTTTGTGTTTTACTAAATGGAGTATGGATGTTTTTTTCTAATTTTAAAATTCTCCTTTATTCAGGTTTTAATTACATATTTGATGATGTGACTCTTTCACTAAATGGGCTCAAAAAACAGGAAGACTTCATAAACAGCAACATAAAAGTATTCAAACCATTTAACAATTTAATTCTCAAATTAAAAGTAACCCTCTACATTACCAATCAGAGTCCTTTTTAAACAGGGCAAACAATGTTCTTAAAGAAATATTTGTCCTTCTGAAAAGCTTGTGAAATTAAGTTATTTTTTTGTGAAACACTGTTCTCGGAATTCTCTGTATTTTAATCCAAAGTTAAGTTTTAAAAGGTATGAAAATTATCTGCTTCTTTACTCAAACATGATCTGTGACAGTCAGTATGGTTTTGAACAATACTCTTTCTACAAGAGTAAGAAGTAAGATGAAGAACTGTCTTTTGTGATTTTTAATGCTTTCAATGTTTATATAAAAAGTGAAAAAGGCTGCTTGTTGCTGAGTTTAAATGGTGAAGTTACATCTTTTGGTCCATCTTCACATGCCCAAGGCCCAAACACGATGAAAGCTTCTGGCGACACACATTTCTGAAGTGCACTTACGGTTTTAAAAGGCCGAACACACACCAAAGCATTGTGAGGCATGTGAAACTGCTTTAAAGCCCCTACTTCAACCTGGTTTTGATTTTGGAGCGTCAAATGAGGATCCAGCAACTAAAGCTGCTGTCTTCTGCAGCCACAGTAGACTTTGACATTTATGTCAAACAGACATCAATAGAAAATGAATTCAGAGTCTGTCTTATACAAAAGTCTTGGCTAAATAGCAACCTTTCCTAAAATACTGCTGGTTCTGTGGTTTTGGCATTTTAAATCTGATGCCAGCAGTGTGCCATAGGAGCATCAACATTTTCAATGCATTTGGGCCTTGAGTTACAATTAATATGTATCAGGTATGTGCTGATGTGACAAATCCCTTGTTTCTAAACTGTTAATATTCTTTCAGGTGCCATTGATCTGGCAGCTAAGTCTGCAGGTATCATCCCTGGCAGTCCCTGTCAGGAGACGAACTCTCCTGCTGTTGAAGACAGCACCCTGCTTGCAAACACGCCCATTGTTGATGCTGAACCAGACGCTCAACTCCTCCAGCACAATGTCCCAGAGGTCAGCAGCACACACACTCGCATACATACATACAAACCAGGAGCTTTGCTTCACCTGGTGTCTACGTATCCCTCCCTCTTGGGTTTAATGTCTCCTCCTCACCTCCACATTTTTGCCGTGTAACTACTGGACAGATCTCAGCAGTTATTTGTGTGAATTATCAAAACATATTTTTTGATTAAATACCTCTAGATTAGACATGACGATTGATGGATTCAGTGGTTATCACGCCCGGTCTCTGAACACCAGATCAATGCTGGATGAACTTTGGGCTGACTGTCTGCCGTTCAACATGAATGCAGGTCACATCTTGGTTGGATATACTGTAAAACCTCCAGGGCTACCGTGCATGATGAAGAACAACTACTTTACTGTGAGGATAAAGTGGGACTCTATTGGGAAAGGCCAGAATAAAGTGCTTCTTGTGCAGGCTCTATTCACAGGTAGAGGTACAAGAATAAGATGATGTAGCTTGCAGGAAATACACTGTTGAATTTTGTTGTCAGTGTAAGCAACAATAAGATACTGATAAGTTGGGACTCAAAACAGCAAAGTCGTGTTTCTGTTGTTATGTGCAGATTTTCGTGTCATTCTATCCACAAGCTTGCCCAGATGGGTAGAAAACACACACATGGTTTTAAAAACTCATCCGTTGAGGAAACAAAACTCTAGAAAATCTAAGAAAACAGCCCAGATCAAGTGTTTACACTTGTTCTTTTCACAGAATGGTCAACCTCCACCATCTCCTGGAGTGACAGGTGGCGGGGACTCTCTCCTCTCTCCACCCAGCGTAGCCTCGCTCCTGGACATCTCTCTCCCAGGCCCCCCTGAAGAGGCTCTGGCCCCTGGAGAGCCTCAGACACACATAAGTGACTCCATCATCGAGCTCGCCATCAACTCCGCCCACTATGGTGTGTTTTTTTTTCTACATGCTAAAATTTATGTGGGTTGTTTTATTTGTCTTACTATTTCGTATTGTTTTAACAATTTAAACTTCCACTCATACATCTAGGTGTCAACGCTCATGGACTGTATAAATGTTTGTGTTCTTGTATGTAGTGTTATTTATGTTGCACCTTGATCCCATAGAAACACTTTCTTGGCAGGCTTATTGGACATACTGTGTGTAATTGAATGGCTGTTTACCTGTTCTGCTGCAGGCGAAGAGGCAGCTCTCTCTCCAGCCAAGTTGAGCAACAACGATGGCTCCAAACTGTTGGCCTCGTCTCCCTCAGTCAGCCCGTCCAGAGGCTGGATCCCATCGCCCAGCCACGATCCCCAGTGGTACCCCAGCGACTCGTCTGACTCCACACTGGGATGCCTCCTCTGTATGTGTTGGTCTCTCTTGAATAAAGACACACAAGCACATACTATTACAGATCTAATATGTAGCTCTACTGTGTGCTTCCCATCTAAAGAGTTGATGGTAGAAATGAAAGTTAAAGTATGAGATGGACCAGCAGACTGTGGACTTAAAAATTTAAAAAATTCAGACAACAGGTTCTGTTGCTCCCTTAATGTCAATGAACGCTCTAAAATTAGCTCATTTAATATATGATTAGTTTGCCATGCTTTTAAATTTGAACGCTGAACACAGTCTACTTATAACCATGTTGTAGTGAAAATGACAGCTTTGTTAAATGGACTGTAAAAAAAACAGCAAATCACTACACAAATCACTTAAAGTACTAATACATTTTTTACAATTTTCATTCTCCTATTAATGCACGCTAACACTGACACAGCTGTAAATTTCCTCTTGCAGCAATGTCCCATAAAGACATTTCCACACTTCATGTGAGCTGTCCCTTCTATTCACTGCCTGTCTGTCTATTTTCCTTCCAGCCAGCATGGTCTCTCCTGATAAGGGCAAGCGGACCACCCTTACCCCCTCTGGCCCCTCCAGTGGCACGGCCTTGCTTGGTCCTAGCCTCCTGGACTGCAACTCCCATGACTCCTTTCAGTCCCGTGGCCTTCCTGATGTGGCAGAAGTAAGTTGAGCCCTTTCTCATTAAGGAATATGTAAGTGAAAAGAATGTTGTTATTTAAGAGTTGCCTCATCCCCCAACTGTATGTCAGGTACACACTCAAAACTTTGTCTCTGTCACATGCCCCTGTGTTGAATAAAAAATCCAAAATACTGGGAACATTCTAGATGAACTGGAGTAAAAAGGGAGCGTTTAAATCCAGGTCTTGTTTATCCAGTCCTATGCTCAAGAGTTAGATGAGAAGATTGATACTACTCTCGTGAATATGAAGCTACATCCAGCTTAACTCAGCGTAAAGACTGGAAATGGGGAAACAGCTATCCTGGTTTGTCCAATGATAAGAAAATCCCTCAAACTATTCCTTTAAATTCCAGATTTCCCTGGAAATAAAGGGATAATAACCATTGCTGTTTAACAGACTGTTGTCATTACTGTTGTACACTGAAAGCTCGTTGGTTGTGCTCGCAGATGGACTCTCAGCTTGCTTGTATGATGAGTGAGAGCAGTGTCGACTACATCGCTCGCTTCAATGACCTGGCTCAGGAGCTGGCTGTGACTGAACCCTCCATCCCACCGCCATGAGGACAAGAGGACCTGGCTCCAATGACCTACGGCCATCTGGAGGACATGAGTTTGCGCTGTCTAGACTGTCACAACGCAGTCCTTTCTACTTTGATACTAAGACGGCTGTGGGGGAAGACCGACCCCCCCTCCCCCTCCTTCCCTTAAAGCCATCCCTGCCCTTTTTGTAAAAGTGCAATAATAACAGTGACCATTGTTCAAAGCGAGTTCGGAACTTGTTGGGTTCACTGAACTGTTCTTTAAGTTGAAATGCCCTTTAAAAACAAACACTTTAGAAAAACAAACGCGTTTACAAAACACAACCTCATGTACAGGAAAATACTATGCCATATCTGAACAAAATATTTTCACTGATCTTTTATGTCACTTCCTGCTCTTTGTGTGTTTGTCCGTCTTCTGCTCTCTCAGATTAACCCCACAAAATGTGTAAATTCGCCAAAATGTGCAGCTGGTGGCAAACGGCTGCTGGAGGGTGATGTTGAAAGTAATGGCAGTGAGAAAAGAGGTTGAATGTGGTGAGACGCTTGTTCCTATTCAGTTGCTATTGTGGCCTCAGTCGCAAAAGTAGAGCAAGACATAGCAGGGCAGGTAGGAATAAAATCCTTTGATTCTGCCCTCCATTTCACACATTCATGAATCAGTTCAGGTTTTATTGGTTCACATTTTAGGAACATAGCCTGCCATGTTTGTTTGGAATCAGGTTTGTCATTTCTTACAGTCCATTGTCACATGTAAAATGGCAGCTTTTGTTGGTTTATCTTTATTTGGTTGTAGCTCTGCAGGTCTGATAATTTGCAGCTATGACCCTCGACGTGTGTGCTGAAGTTACGTTAGAGTTCAGTGTCCATTGCCAGTTGCTTCATGCAGTTTTCATCACTTTTAACATATGTTGAGATAATACTGATTGCAATGATCTTCAGGTTGTAATCTTGGTGCGACAAATAACATGTATTCTTTATTTACTCTTTCTTGTATCTTGAAGTCCTGAAACAAGTCGAGCCGTTTTCAGTTAAGGACTAAACAAAGGCACCCTTAAAGGATAACTTGGTATTTTTTAACCTGGACCCTTTTTTCCCATGTTTTTGTGTCTAAGTCACAAATGGGAGCAACTGTTTTGAAATTAGTCCAGTATTGAGCTAGAGGCCTGCAGTGTAACCACTCGAGGCAATTATGCGCCAACAATTAACGTCCACTAAAAGTGCTTGTTTTTGCCACAAACAGGCTCAGATTATTATTCTTAGTGTCTGATAACATTATGGAAAGGTACAGTGCTAGACCTTTTAGTTAAAGACTAAAAACCTTTTCGTTTAATCAGAAACAGCCCAGAAATCTCTATCGCCAAACACACCAGCCTCCATTTAACTAAACAGTAGTTTGAAGTGTGTATCGAGCCAGCATATTTTTATATGTAAGTGGGTGAATTAAGAGTTAATTTCAACCAAACTAGAGTTGGTGATTGTTGGAACAGAGGAAAGTGGAACCAAGACATCTTTTTTGAGTTGCATTTTGTTTCTGTCGACTTTCCATAAAGTGTGTTTTACCATGATATAATTACTGTTTATCTAAATAGAGTCTGGTGGCTTTGGCGATGTGCTGTTTCTGATTAAAGAAAAGGATCTTACTCTATAACAAAAAGGTCTTTCTATGCAACGATCCTTTTCATAATGTTGTCAGACACTTAGAATAACAACCTGAGCCTGTCAGTGGCAAAAACAAGCACTTGTAATGGATGTACATTGAGAGTGCAGCCTGTTTTGGCACTGCCCACTGCAGACCTCTCATTCAGTACTGGACCAGTTTCTGAATTGTTTGTTAGACACAAAAATAAGAGTAAATAGGGTTTAGGTTGAAAAATAATTAAGTTACCCTTTAACCCACAGGCCTAATGTGACCAACCACATACTCATCTTCACCGACAGACTGAAATTACAAATGCCATGGGTACCATTTAGAGTTCCCAGTAGTGTTACACTCCATTTCAACTCCACATGAGCGAGCAGTCAGAAGTTTCTAATGAAATCAAACACTAAAGAGCCATAGTTGACACTCCTATTTTAAGTTGTGTGTCATTCTTAAATCACTAGCAGAAGCTTCTGATTGGTTGTGCTCAAACATTAACTTACCATTGATGAATACTGATAACAGACGCTAACAAAACACTGCAGCTAATGTCTACGTGATTGGCTTCTAAACATGTTTACCATCTCTTTGCATCAGCCCACTCTATATGTGGTGACGTTAAAGGTTAATGAATGCTTTCAAGTGTTTTCTCTTACTTTCCCCATGTATTTTCACCATTGCAATGTACACAATACACACATGTATCACGTGAAGTTCAGACTGATTGCATCCAGATTTTTGATTGATTTCAATTAACCAGCATCCTCAATATGCAGTATTGTGACACTTTTGTCTCATCAACATGTTTAACTTCATCTCTGAGTGCAAATTGTAGGAGAACTCTCGTTGTCATTCCACCACTGAGATTAAAAATGTTTGTCTCCTTCAAGCACCTTGAGGGCTTTGACTCTACAGTGTGAAAGCTCTTGTGATGTTAAGTCATTTGTGAAAAGGCTTCATCTTCTCACACTAGATACAATGAAGATGGTTCTTATTAAGGAATAAATGGCAGGTTTGTGTTTAAATCTGGCATGTTATTATTTTTTTTGTTGAAGGATTTATTTGTACAAATGTCTATTCCAGTATTCACTGCGCTTTTGTAACATAAATTGTTATTTGGACTATTTATTGTTAACATTTCAGAAAAGGTGTTTTTTTTTT
Source organism: Chaetodon striatus (assembly GCA_029783705.1). Classification (NCBI taxonomy): domain Eukaryota; kingdom Metazoa; phylum Chordata; class Actinopteri; order Chaetodontiformes; family Chaetodontidae; genus Chaetodon; species Chaetodon striatus. The sequence continues at coordinate 18,236,574 of JAPZEB010000009.1, read as the reverse complement.
TTGTTTGTTTAACTTAATATTAAGATGACATCTAAAAAGGAAAAACCTGTTTAAAGTTTTCAGTTTGTAAAAGGTGTTTTTATTCCGTGTATAAAGATAGTTATAAAAACCTGCTTGTCTATTGTATTCATTGTGTGTGCTTTGTGGTAAAACCTGTTTAAATGCAAACTTTTACACAGATGGTATGTGGCCTGTAGGTTGTTACTAACAGTTTCAGGTTTGTCACCTTTTCCAGAGAGGGCTGTTTCTCTGCTGACTCTATGCCGAATCGTGGACTGGTAAAGAAAATAAAATGTCACTCATTAAAACGAAATATAGGGGGTTGTGATGTTACTCATCTGGGCTGAGATTAAATGATAAAATATTTGAAAATGGCTTGACCCCAGCAGGAAATCAGGCTGACCACTGAAAAAAAAATCTGGATAGTAATAGCAATATGTCCTTCCTCTACATGTATTAAAAGCACTTGTTTTGAGAGTTACTGACAGTGGTGTTCTGTCTGCCATATGGCACAGGTGACCCAGAAACACCATGTCAGGTGCTGTACCACATCTCCAAGAAATACAAAAGATTGTTGCTTTTTTTTTTTTTTTTTTAACCATAGCATGCGTTGCACTCTGTCTGCAACTGTGGCTAGATCCTCTGCCAAAACAGCATACACAGTACTTTTATCAGATCCTGCATCTTGGTACATTCAGTTGCCCTCGTATACTTGTTTCTTTTGTTTAGATGGACAGCAGTTCAATGTGATTAAACCTCATCTGTGACACAGCAGGCTCAGGGTGGTTATCGTAAGTGGGATACCAGAAGACTGAGAGAGTAGTAGTATTCTGACATGGACAATAATATTTCCCTGACTTGACACAATCACCAATGAAACATTAAAGTTGGAGTGCTGAACTTTTGTCTCCCCCCTCTGGCATACAGAATCAGTTTTGTGTGCTATCCAAGTATTTGGACAAATTGCATTTTGATGTTTTGACAACCTTGTTCTTTAAATTTTCATGCAAATAAATCCCTTTGAATTGAATTAAACTGACATTACACAAACACTGTGGATGCCTACTTATGATCATAGACTGTATAAAAATATGGACGTAGCCACCATGATACTCCAGTTGTGAAGTCTTGAGTTTGGCACAGTGGCTCTTGTCATCTTGTGTTTTTGGAGCCAGAGGTGACCATATTCGCCCATGAACGAGGAGTGGATCTGACTCATAGACCTTGGTAACGACTCACAGATGGCCTGTAACTTTCAGCAGC
>JAPZEB010000009.1:18213074-18229017 GCA_029783705.1 Chaetodon striatus | reverse complement strand
ATATATATATATATATATATATATATACATATATATATATATATATATATACTTTTTTTTTTCATGAAAGCATTTAGGGGGCCAAATCAAACCATATGGCAGAACAACTTTGGCTTGCTGGCCACAGTTAGAGCAGCCCTGACTTTCATCTTATGATGACTGTGGCAACCTTTTGTCTCCAGACCCAGCAGTTCTACCTTAAAATGGTTAAAAAGCAGCCATCAATCAGCCCCACTTGTGTCAGCAGCAGGTCAGCTGACAAGATAATTACCCTGCTCTGGCCACAAATCAGCAAAGTAATGAGTTTGTATCAGGTCATCTCCTGAGCACTCATCCCTCTGCTTCAGTGTTGCTGTCTCCCCATTTCAGTTCTGTTTATCCCATATAGGTTTACTACACGTGAAGATTTTGCATACTCTTGTGTGCAAATGCTTTTTATTTCAGTCAGTTGTACAATGACTGAGCGTGAAATGCAAAACTGAGAACCAAAGAGCTTAAAGTGAATCTTCTCCAGGAAAAAGCTAACAGCCTGGGCCGGTCCCTGTTGTCTAAGGTGCTGCTTTCATACACTGTGTACAGATTTATTAAGAAAATGTAAGTTTTACCATGTAAGCACCATTTACTGATTTAAAAACAAAAGCACCTTGTTTTTATCTTCAGGATACAGATGACAATTATCACTGTTCACAGTTGAACATTTTCATGAACAACTGAACTCTCTGCAACCGTGCCACTGTCCTTTTCATCTTGTGTTATACGCGTTATAGATTCCCTGGTCATGTAAAAAAAAATTGACAAAATATCGTGAAGAGAGGACAAGACTTTTACATGGTCGTTATAGACGGCTACCAAATAATCACAGTTGTCTGTTAGCATATTGTGTGATCACACTACTTACTGAAACACCACCAGTTTTCAAACCTTGAAGTATTTTTACAATTTATTTGATACAATGTTTGATGGATCTTTAAGGGATTTACACAAAATTCTTCAGGAAACTCTTCATGAACAGGTTTTAATTTGCTTAAATCTTGCTGGCAAAGACAATCCTTATTCTGCTTGTAATGGAAATTTAAATAAGATGTATTTTTTTTATCAGTGACCCTAACAAGATTACCATCACTCTTGGTATTCAATTAATTCATATCTGAATTGCATTTTATTATTCAATTTTTGCAGGTCTCATTGTATCATAACTCATCTTTCACTTCGTCCGTACTTTTACCTTCCCTGGGATCCCAAATTTTGAAGCTGCTGATCTCTAATCAGCAACTCTTAACAAGCACCATTGAATAAACATATACAAGAAAACTATGAATTTATAATTTGCTGTGTAATTGTTATCTTTAACGTCAAATCGTGTTTACATTTTAATTTCACTTGTGAGGGTTTGGCTTGATGTCAATGTAATATACATTATAAGAAGCATGTGTGAAATGTGACTCTTCAAAAGTTAGTAGTTTCGTAGTGTTTCAAAGGAGAACATTGAGCCACGGCATTGTCACATAAGATCTTTCTTGCACTCTTTTAAACAAGAATATCTACATGAACAAGACAAAATCTCAAATAAGTTGCAGCTATTTGCTCTTTTCTGGACATGATGTAGAATCCATTTAATGAAAAAAGTAAAATAAAATACAGAAAAGTTAGTTTGAAATATCCTAATGTTTAATGAAGGGTGATGTACTGATCAGCAAGAAAGGGGTACAGTAAAACTACGAGGGAAAGGGGAAAGAGCTTGGTACTCAAAACATGTCAGTCCTTTTCAACTGCAATGCAATTCATTCCAGAGGAACTGCTGCCGTACCCTTGTGCACTTGCTTGTTGTGTGTCAAGGATGCAGGTGGAGGGCGCAGGGGAGGAGGCGCAAGGGTACTACGGAGATAAGTGTGCTGTTGTTGTCACATAGAAGTAAAGGAAATGCAAGGGATAAAACAATTCCTTCTAGTTTTAACTATATCCCTCTGATCAAAGTTCAAAATGGAGGCACCCACCACATGTGTGGAGCTAACTGCTGGGCCTGATCATGACTTCCACTTTTCTTACATCTGGGGGTGGATAGGTTCTGTTTTTTTGTTTGTTTTTTCCTTTTTTCTGTTGGTTCTTAAACCCTCTTCAGAGTGCACTCATACCGCATAAAGTTCGTAGATCTTCTTGGCGCAATACGCCAGGGCAGCCAGTGCTATCGTATTATGGAGTCTCTTTCTGTGGATGTCATCCCTGCGTACCAATACCACGGGCGTCGAGGAGGTGAGTGTATGCAGGGGCAGCCGCGAGAGTTTTTGGCTGTCATATTCCACCTGGTACTTGCAGCAGGGGTCAAATTGCCATGAAATCCCGTAGAGGGCAGCACAGGCCACACTGAGGGCGCCAGCGGGCAATGCCACATAGCGCGAGTATTCAACGGGTAGTGAAAGTGGCGTCAGGAGGCAAGCAGCGCCTGACAACACGGCCGTCTTGTGCAGGCAGTTGCCCACTGTAATCCAACGGGCCGTTTCATCTCCGATGCGTGTGGGCTCAATGACAATGTATTTATACTGGGCCTCCAGTGCCTGCTCCAGCTCATACTCAAACTGGTCCTGCGCATTCTCCCCATTGTAGATCTCGTGCACAATGTAGCAGTCTGTCGCCGCCATCACTCCCCTGTTCAGAAACAGAAAAACCAGCAAGGAACAGTGAGAGAAAGGATAGAGAACAGAGTAACTAGACTTGATACTTCTTTGACTGATTTGCCTACATTTTACATCAACCTGCCCATTTTCATGGACCTATGAATATTATTTGTCTGGAGTAGCTCATTCCCAGCTACTTATTTTCACAAATTGTTTCTTAATTGTAATTCTACAAGGTTTACCAAATCACAACATGTATGTGTAGATCAGCCAAAGCATTAAAACCAATGACAGGTGAAGGGAATAACAGCGATCATCTTGTTACAATGCAGTGTTCTGCTGGGAATCCTTGGTGTTCATGTAAATTCCACTTGACACACACCACCCACACAAACACCCTTGCAGATCAAATACACCCCCTCATGGCAATAGCACTCCTGAGTGGCAGTGCCCCCCAGCCCCAGCAGTGAGACAATGTGCCATGCTACACTAAAAACAACTCAAGGCGTCGACCTGGCCTCCAGATTCCAATCCAATCAAGCAGCTGTGGGACGTGCTGGTACGCCAAAGGTCCTGTGTCCATGCCTTGACAGGTCAGAGCCAAGTCAGATCCTTGGCGGGGCTTCTAACCTGTAGAAGTATAGACACAGGACCTCTGTGGAGTGTCTTATGGAGTCTGGCACCAGGGGGTTTGCAGCGGATCCTTTGAGTCCTGTGGGTTGCAAGGTGGTGTACCCACATGTCCCATGGATGCTTCAACAGACTGGGATCTGGGGACACTGGAGACCAGGTTCACACCTTGAACTCTTTGTCACATTCCTCAGGCCATTGCTGAGCAGTTTTTGTGGTGTGGCAGGACACATTGTCCTGAAGGGGGAGGGGGCATTGCCATTGGGGAGAGCTTTTAACATGAGGGAGTTTATATAAATATACATATTACTCCCATTACCAACATGTAATCTGAAACATTCATACATGAATTATATATTTGGTTTTGGTAAAAGTAACATAGCACACATGCTATCATCTTCTATTGAAAGATGTCAGTGTAGGATTTACTGTTAATGTGTTGCTAACAATCAGTACTCCATGGCACATACCGTACTAACTACATGAATATTCAATTACAGTTTCCATGACTAAAAACCTGATAGCATTTGGTTAAAATGGTACATTCTTGATGAAAAGTTTAGACTATAACATGGTGTTAGAGACTGTAAAAATGTGTAAGCACAAATGAATGCATTATGATGCCCACTCCAATTTCTATTCATGTGTCCTACATGTAAATCATGTGGATATCCTTTATTTCAAATGCCTTCAGGTCGTATAAGTAACTTTGTTCCATATTGTTTTACTTAAATTCATGATATGTCAAAGTAACTAAATGGTGATCACATAATTTTGGAGCTGAGGTGCTGTCAACACAATGCTTTGTATGCCCAACAGCCAAAACCCACCAAAGCGTGAAATATGAAATGACACATAATATAAAGCATTTGAGAATGTGTAACTAGCAACTTTTTATATTTAATCTTAGCAAATAAATTACGAGTCATAACTACTTTCCATCTGTATGAGTAATCGAGTAATGTTTTGTGAACTTATACTTTTCCAGTTATTTGTAAATTATCTTTAAATACGACAAACACGTACATTTGAATCAATGTCAACACTCCGAGGCCTTCCAGTAAATTTTTACAATATGGCAAACAGACCCTAACGACTACCTAGATAGACGCTCTGCTTATTTGGCTTGAAAGACAGCGGATCATTGACTGAAGGAGTACTTGATATCTGTGGAAATAATTTAAGGACCACAGTGCAAAGGACATAATGTACGAAGCGTCGGTTAGATAACCCGCTCGCATGGTAAAAAGTTCGAGGACTGACCAGCTAAGTTGAGGACCGTTTTACTTTCAAAACAGGTCGACAAACACAGCGGACAACACTGCTAGCTCAACCACAATTATGTAGCATATGCACAATGGCAAATCACACCAGCGTCCGAACCTACAGATGGTGAAACGTAACTTTTCCCACGGTTACTCGGCTGCTGAGAAATAACCAAAACATCACATGAGCTGCTAGTTTGTTTCCTTGCTAACGTTAGCTAGCTGTACACGTTAGCCTGCTAATGTTAGCTAACCCTGGGATAAAATTCCGACTTGTCGTGTTGGCATTTCACTTTAAGTCCCTAACGATATGCGTGTTCGGGATCTGGTGAATAGCGACATCGACAAAAGGGCGTATCATATTAAAATATTTTCGTTAAATGGCTTAGATGTGGAGTAACTGACCTCTCCCTGCTTACTGGGACACCGCGCCTCCTTCCCAGCGACGCCATGTTGGAGATACAACTGTGATTGCAGTTGACGTATGAGGGCACCAAGCCTTCTGGGTAATGTAGTGTATCAACGCAGTCGACGCAGCGCTTCGACTCGAACGCGGACTACTATTCCCATGATGCAATGCAACAAGAGTACCTGCTTTTACGTATTTTATAATAGCACATAGAAGTTTGAGAGGTCAGACCACATTCTAAATAAATCTAACACAATAAATGGAGGTATGTTTATTTAATGTATAATAATTAGTCAAGCAACTAATCAACTGAGCATCAAATAAATATAGCAGCCATTTCGATATTTAAATCGTCAATTGCACAAGTAGATTGCATGCATCGCTTATAGCATATAGAGTACGTTACATAGTTATACAGTGCCCCAACCGTCTCGTTCTGTTAAAGGATTTGTGGTTGTATTTGTGTTTTGTACTCACCCATATTGTGCTCTGCGTGCTCTGTTTCTGTGTCCCCGTGCGCGAGTACGGGCTCCCTGTCCGCGTGCTGTAACCTGAGGCGCTTTGGATGTAACAACTATAATGGCTACGTTCAGGAATGTGCGATCAGCTGAAACCAAATGCTGCGCCTGTGACAAAAATTATAACACCTTCATAATCGAGGGTGCTAACTGATGCATGCATAGCCAATCAATACAAATGTTACCAATAAAAACTACTGGCGATATACAGCTGTGATCTTTGCATGATATTTAAACCATGATTGCTGGACCTGCTATGTCCCCTGTACATCCCCTACTTTTCAATATACCATGAAGAAACCCTTCAGTTATGTTGACGGTTGAGCCCATGCTTATTTGACTCTTCTGCTTACTCAGATAGTTCCTAATTTAAAATTTTAGCCAGGCAAAGCTTTTTATTTATACCACTGGTGCACTGAGCATGCTGACATATTTTTATCAAACAAACGTAATTGTTTTAAGACATGTTTATATTCCTCAAAGTTAGACACTTAATAGGCATTGATATCAATGCACAGTCCTAGTCCTTTATTAATTAGGTTTTTGTTGGCCCAAAACTATTCAAATTTGACTATGTTCACTCTAAACACACTGGAACAAACCTGTAAAATAACTATCATGAAAAAGTTTTGGATCATAGAGCATAAACTGTCCCAGATTCCCAGAGACACCGCAGAGGACATGACCTCAGTGTCCTCAGTAGTAGCCATACCCTGGTTGGAGACTTAATCACTTACACTGACACTTGGCCATGTAAGACTCTCGAATCAAGAGAACTGTGGGTCACAATTTGGGTTTATAGCCTACATATTTGGGTTTTGAGTTGTTTATCAGAGCTACTTCACTTCACTGAGAGCACTTCATCTGGGTCTTCCTAAGGAATGAGGAGATGTCCTGTTGTTAATCACAGTCCTAAAGAATCAGCTGGGTTTGGGGATGAACCGCTGGCTTTCAGATGGTAGATAAGCAAGCAGATTTCTTTCAATGTCACCCATTTCAGGGGTGTTACCCTTGCTTTGCTAAAAGCACACCATGTAACGTAGAGCACATGTAATTCTTGATAGTGTCACTAGATGGCGCCAAAATCATATAGTTTTTCTTAAAATTCGTAGTGATTGTTGCAGGATGTTAGTTTTTTGTCAGTGCTAACACTGCTTAGAGTGATGGAATGATCCCCAAAATACTATATCTGAGACCATTAAGACTTGTAGCAAAAGCTTTAACAAAGTGTGCCAGAGTGAATGCATATTCTCTGCTTTACACTCAGTTTGCAATTTAACAACACACTTTAAGTGAAACTGTAGACCTTGGTGTCTACATTTCCACACTGACACATGTGAAAACACTTTTAGAAAATAAGTTAAATTACAATCAGACCTTGAGCACTACAAATAGGTCATAGGTCACCACTGGAGGCCAATATTGAGAGCTGTGGATAAAGTCTTGTGGCCAGACCCACAAATAGCGTAATTTTTTTGACAGAGATGTTTTTGTTTTCTTCTACTGTGCTTCAATTGTTTGAGGCGTGTTAGAACATTTTGAGTAAAAAAAAAAAACCCCAAAGATTTTCCCCCTTATTTGCATGTTGTGTGCAGGACTGATGTACACATTTGGACACCTGTGTGTTTGCTACATCTGACAAAACTTTATTGCAAACAGCTTTGACCTTTAATACAATCAGAGTGTAACTAATGTTTTGTTTGCCTACTCAAATGACGGTTTGTGTGACACAAAAACACAATCTTTTAAAAGAATTTGAAGAATTTTGCAAGAAGTTTTTGCCCATGCAAGAGATTGATCATTTTTGTTGGTATAGCGTTCAATTTTGTTGTCAGTGTGTAAAGTTTTGCAAAATTAGCTTAGTTTAAAAGACAGTGCCTATTATGATATACTTAAAGTAACCATGCTATACATACGTAACTTAAAGCTGTATGAACTTACATATGTCTCTGACTCATTGTACAAGTACTACTTATACAATGCATTTTATTTTTCTTAATTTATTTAACTTTTATTTAACCAGGAAGTCCCATTAAAAATGAAAATCTCTTTTACAAGAGAGACCTGGCCAAGGTAGGAGCCAATGAAAACACATTTAAAATGCAACAAATACAACATGTAATACAAAGGTCCACAATAAAACAACCATTTAAACGTAGAAGCCTCTCAAGAAAAACAAGCATGTCTCCATCACCACCCCATCACCCTTAAATTCATCAATAGGTAAGTGTTTCTAATTTCAGATCTTTTTGAAGACTGTTCCAAGTCCAAGGCGTATAGTAGGACAATACAGTTTTCCCTAGATCTGTTAAAGCCCAGGGTACATTAAAAGGCAACCACTTGGAGGAGCGTTCATCTAACAGGATAATAATAGTGGTGTAATGAAGGGTATGCACAGGTGTACAGAGTATACCCGCCTCTTTTTCTGCCCTGTTTACAGCATAGCCAATAACAGCCAGATAGACAGTTGTATTTAAAATAGTAAACCCACTTCCTTCTTGGTAACTTACCCATCTACTTATCAGTACACCCACCTGATCAACTACCACTACACAATTAGATATTAGTGATCAGAGGTGGACAGCACTATGTTTTCCAAATGCTGAAAAGAGCGCCACAGTCCCATTTGAGGCACTAAGAGAATAATATTCCACACCTTGTCCAATCTGTGGTCACCCGCGATTTAAAAGATTACTGTACTAGCATGAGATTAAAATTTGTCCATTAAATGAATACTGGAACACATGATTACTTTATAGCCACATTACTAGAAACTTGCACTGCAATTAACAGCTCAGTTGCACCCTGACTCAAGTAGAATATGCACTAGTGCCTAATCTTCTCTTTGAAGTTGGCCATATGCACACCATTCCTTGTTTTGGTATAAATACATACTTTGACACTGTTAATGTGATTAGTATTGTTTTATTTATGTATAGACAACAAGAATGGAAAAACAGCACAAAACAATATAACAAGAATTGGTACATTTTGGTAGAGCCACCTGCTCAAAAGTGTTAAAACAGACGCTTCAAGAAAACACACAAATGGAAACACACACACACACACACATAACACACACACACACACACACACACACAAAAAGAAACAATACCTTGGCCTATCAATAGGTGTGTGTCACCTAAAGTAAAAATTCACAAAGGGAAAGTGGCTTCCTGCAATTACCTCTAAGTGATTAAAGCAGAAAGAGAGTCTGCTTTGCATGTTGATGTGTCCTGCCAGAGTGTGTTGAGTAACCTGAGGTATTTTTCTCCTCAACACTGAAGATTGTCAACAGCAAAAGCTCTGGAAGAGCCAAAAAGGGAAACTACAGTAAACTTTTTTTTATTTCTCAGTAATTTTTTTTTCTGTGATGACCTTTATCATTTTGACATCAGCTGGTGAAGCAGCCTTGTGAATACAAGAAGAAAAAACAACAAAACAGATCAAATGACAAGAAAAAAAGAAGTGTATAAGCTTCAGCCATCCAGTGTCATTTTCCTGACAGACGGAACAAAGGACAGTGGACACCACAGAATGTAAATGCCCTGAATGTAACAGTGCTCTTTTTGAAATGCTGGTTTAAGCAGAGATATTTATCCATATCCACACTAACGTGTCTGACAAGCCTCAGACCCAATTCATCACGAATATCTGTAATATTTGACAGTTGTAACAAAGAAAATAATAAGTTTTCTCTCCAGGGTTAGACTCAGTTTGTCTTCTTTGGTTTATGAATCCCTGCACCTTTGACTAATCAATGTATGACCCCAGTAATGAACAGTACATTTCTGTTACTAAAATGAATAGGAGTGGGCAGAGTAATGCTGGAACCAAATTGAGTTTAGAAAAATAAACGTTTCCAAAATGTAGATTATATCTTTCAAAAATTACCCATTACCCACCAAATTCACACCTATACCTCCTCACAATCACCTAAAAAGATACCTCTTTTGAGTAGCTTGACAAAGATGCATTTAGCATTAACAGTCTACCAAATAAGTTATTCAGCCCTAAGAAACACTATTTCTGAGAGGAAAGGAAAGCAAATTAAAATAAAAAAAATAATAATACAAAACAATATCAAAAGGGGGCTGAAATATAAAAGTCATTGCTGTTTGATTATCAGTGAAAGCCGTCATTGCTTCCTTCCAAACTATCATGGAGAAAGACACCTGGGTTGGTCATCTTATAGCGCTGCTCACAACCAGTGACTCTAAAGGAGGACAGGAAATTTGCAACATAAGATTTGACTCACATCTGTTCTCAATACAGGCCTAAAACCTTGCTTCCAGTCAGTGATGGGTCTTGATCCTGAATATTTCTTTCCGAGGTAACACACTTCAGCTTTGGTTAGTTTATTTGCTCATGTTTTTACAAGTACTGGCCAGCTGATTCACTTCCTGTTTGTGGTGAATGTGTATCCCCGTGTTACTGACCCGTAGACCCAACGTTCAGCTCACGGACGTCTTTGCCGTGAGATCAGTTGTCTCTGGAGCCACTCAGAGTCACGTTTAACAATGCCTGGAAGGTCCTTTGTTGTATGTCAGCCTGTAACTCCAAAGCATGATGCCAAACAGTATTTAACTCCTTGGGAGTCTCTTTCTCCTCGTCTTCTCTGTCGTAGCCAAATGGGGTCATTGATAAATATGTTCAAAGTACTGAGGCTGAGGATTCTCTTTGACGTATTTCTGAATGTACCAGCAGGTCAAGTGGGCTTTCAGATCCTCTTCCACCACAAAATCCATGGCTGCCTGCCATTACAGAAGCATGAAATCACATCTAAATGGTTTTGACAGGCTTTTGATCAGACAGCATTTCATATGGACATTTTGTCAATGATTTTATTATTTGAGTAATTCAGCTATATGTAGTGTTCTTGAGTACGCTTCCTAGATATAAAATCACTAGTGAAATCATTGAAATACTCTTTCTCTTACTCTTCTCATAATCAAGTAAATTGGCCCCCATGCGCGCACACAATACAATTCACTTTAAATGGTCAATGAGGTTTTTTTTAAAAAATATATCATATGGTCAAAATATTTCAGATTGGGCCTTTAACAAAATGAACAGAGAGAGGATGATGGATGAAAATAACCAGTGCTTAGGAGTTTTACCTTGGCAAGGTGCTTGGCTATTCCTCTTCCTCTGTAAGCATCTGGAACCTCAGTGTGTTGCAAGTCCACTGTCTTCTTCCCAACATATTCATACAGAAGGACTGCTCGATCATGAGATCCTGAGGGCAGACAGAAGTCATAGTTCTCCGTTATTTTACAGGTGTACTTTGCAGGAAATATAGGCAACTTTTTGTAAACAGTATCACTAGTGAAAGTGAAAACCAACCCCAGATTGACTTCGCTATATTTGCATGAGGGTTTTTTTTTGCGGCTGTGTCCGTGACTTCTGTAGCTCCCTCGTGGATGCGTGCTGCTTCTGATATGCCCCCTGGTTGCTACCTTTAATAAAGTCCCAGCCTCATCTACACAATGTGGCCAGGAATGTCCAGACCATAGTACAATAAGAAGAAACTAAAAAATACAGGCAGAGGGTTAAGTTAAGTACTTCTAATGGATTATAAATGATGATTCAGAGGGATTACTTTTGTATGACTGTATACATTGTTCTTCGGGAAAATCCTGCTTAGGATACCTTTAAGTTTGTTTCTGCCCAACCCAGTTTCTTACAGCTTTCCAAAAGTAACCTGACCCCATCTTTGTAGTGGAAACTGACAATACATGATGATAAAACATAAAAGGCCAACTGTCAGTGTTTGAGGGCAAAACTTACAGAGCAGATTCATAAACATTGATCACAGTGACAGTCAATGACAACTATCACAACAAACAAAGTCTCCTACCACATGTTTGCAACGAAATTTCATGCTGGCTTAACTATGAAGTTTTGACATTTAAATCTGAGTGCCATAATGCAAGTTAAGTAATTGATCAGGTCGCACTAGCTTGGAATGTACATATGATACTGCAACATGGCTGCTCAATAAGTGAATGAACATTTTGTCTACTTAAAACAAAAGAGTCACTGGTTAGATACCATGTGATGTGGTGCAGACAATGTTTGTGGATAGGGATAACAGCTGGGTGGAGAGAGAAACATGATAAAGATCTTCATTCAGGGAAAAATGGCTTCCACCTTTATGCTGAGAACACATCTCATATATCTGAATTCATACATACACAAAACTTAAGATGGTTTTAAAACGTAACCAAACGATAAAAGTCATTTTGTCAACACTCTGGGTTTTATCTAAACGTCTCGAAATTACGTGCCTAAACCCATATGCGTCTAACTAACAAAAACAGACCATGAATAATAAAGGAAATTAAAATAACTGGTAAGAATGGAAAGATGAACAAGGTTATTGTAAGGGAACTTCACTGATGGCTGGTGTTTACTAATGTCTATTGAATTCTCTTTTGTGAGTGGATGCTATTAAAGGTTGCTTATTTGCTTTCAGGAATGGAATGAAGAAAATGTTTCCGAAAAACAAGCTGCTGAAGTTACAAGTCAAGGAAGTCAGCAGCTTTGACCAAGAGGCACATTCGTCTGTTCAGCTCCTGACACGAAATAATGTCTGAATAAAGACGTGACATCTGCTCTGTGTGAAATGACTAACACCCCTGTGTATGAAATGGCAGCTGCAGTTATCAATAAGGACACGACGACGATGTTGGCAGCGAAGAAAAGCGACACCAACCACTGAGCTAACGTTAGCCAGCTAGCATGCTAATGTTCCCATGTTGAACTTACCGTTTAGTCTTATAACAAACTGCCGACGCTTTTTATCGTGCTCCACCTGGATCTGAGAGTTGTTTGCGTCGAAGACATTTGCCTGTGCTGCCTGTGCCATAGTAGCTTTGTACAGTTGACGATGGCTGTTGTGCTACCCTGCAGCGGTGCTAACCAGAAATGGCTAACTTAGTTAAAATGATGAACGGCCAAAGCAAAACACTTCATCCAACGAAATCAGCTGTGAGGTCACGTGAAAGCCAGCCAATCAGCGCCGGTGTTGTCAGTGAGGAGAAAACAGTGCAGGGTAGAGATTAAAAAATATATTATTATTACTGAATATTAATATGATTATGTTACACATAGTTAGAGTAGCAGGCGTTATTCTGTATGCTATATAGAAATGGTGGAGTTGAAACATTCAAACTTTAATACTGACCGCAAATGTTTCACTTGCTGCATTTACGCCGCCTGGGAAAATAGAAGGTCTGTGAGAAAGACGTTTTAGACTAACAGTTTAGACTTATAGTAGACGTCGTCTTGCTGAGTTTGTGTTAGTGAAAATGTGGTGAAAACGTTTTAGTCAAAAGGTGAGTTTCATGAGTTCAGAACTACCAGTTTTGAAAATTAATTACGTATGGTCAGAATATAAAATATCTCTGCCAAATGTTTGATTTTAGTAGGCCTATTAAAGGCAAATTGTCTCCCCGTTTGTAAATCTAGTTTGGTAGTTTAGGTTAACTAGAACTAAAAGCAATGATATGCCAACCTTGCCCCTGGTACTATTAAATAACATCTCATATCCGCCTGAGAGGATTGTAAGGTATGCAAATAATATAAGTATAATATATAGCATAAAAACCTAAACATTGTCCACAATCAACGTCCTCACACGAGAGGATAATAAAGTCCCAATGTCCTCAAATGAGACAAAAATAAAGTCCCAATGTCCTCAAACAAGTACTTCCTAATTAACGCTATCTTTGCTTGTTACTGTTGCTAAAATTGATAATCATGATTGATGTTGCCGTATAAATTAAAAACATTATTAATCATAAATTAACAAGTTTTAACCATAAAATGTGATCAGGTTTTGGACCCTGTCCACTTTTGTGTTGATACATATAACAGGTTGCATATAACTAGTTACACCCCAACACTGCTTAGAATTGCCTCATGGCATAAGACTAAGCCAATGATGTAGTCAGGGAGCAAAAAAAGTTTGAACAAATTCTCACTTAAGCTATCTCAAAATCTAAAAATTGGCTGTAAAGTTTTATATTTTATTTGGAACCTCTTTTGTTCCCATGTGTGAGGCTTGCACTGGTGTTGATCATCTAATTTCTACCTTGTTCCTTATACGACTAATTCACTTTAATCATTTTTTTTAACCTATTTTCTTTTAATGTGCTGTTTATAGTTTTATTCTCCACCTCAGTTTACAGCTTTACACTTTTTGCATTGACCACACACCGTTCAGTGACAAACAAGTTTAGACCCATTTGATATAATCATGTGACAACTGGTTTCTTGACGTACTAAAAGTGCTTTTATGCAGACAAATTTAAGAAATAGTTTGTGATAGTTCAGGTGAGGTCACAGCTCACAGATTGGCAGTGACAGCTTTGTCACTGTGTGTCCTCAGCAGAGCAAATGTAGGGTCAGCAGTCAAATCCCTTCAGTTGAACTTAAAAAAAAAATCATGTTCCACTATTGTTGTAGATTGTGTTTATGTAAATAAAATACTTAGATGTGATAGAAACCAGACTTTTGCAGCATTTTCAGATATTGTAGGCAGGTATGTCAAGATCATCGCCATTACGGTGAAGTAATCCTGTTAAGCTGTTGGCTTAATCCCGCAAAACACTAATAGGGTTTGTCAACTGTGTGTGGGATTGTGTGTGTGTGTGTGTGTGTGTGTGTTTCTTTGGGACGCTGATGCATAGACCTGTTTTCGCCAAAGTAAGAGGAAGCACACCTCTTTTGCAGATGGATAACAGTGTCAGACAGATTTTGATCTTTATTTTAGTAGTCTAATTTAGTGTTTTTTCATTGTGCTGCTGAAAATGATGTCCAAGGCGCCAAGGTAAGACAGCATTATCTAGCTGTTTCCTACATTATCTAGGTTTTATGCTATTGTTGGATTTTGCTCACCATAACATCTCAGTTATGATAATATTTTTTTAAAAAGTGTCCTCTTATGGCAGCTGAAATATTGAATACATGAGTGATGTCATAATGAGAAGGGATAGTAAACATTTTCAATTCTTTATGGACAAATGTTTGTACATTTTACCTGTTTTATCTCTACATTTGATAAACTGATTGGCAGTGAATTCTTTCTTTCTTGAGGATGGGGCATAGATGTTTTTTTTTCTCATTTGTTTGTTTTTCAACTCTAATCTTTGTGGACTCCATACGCAGCCTCTACATTACACTCACATGACTCCCAAATCATGTTAATGTTTCCTGGCACCATCCTGCTAACTCTGGGCAGTAATTGATTACATGTCCCTCCAAAAATAATAGAAAGGGACAACTTGCTGTTGCAGTTACTTGACCAAAGCTAATGATTATGATTTTGCATTACATTTTTAAACAGCACAGTAGACTGATTGAGGACAGCTGATATTGGAGAGCAAATGCCCACTTGGATGGGCCTACAGTGGATAAAACATGATAAAGTGCCCTCTATGGTGGTATGATGGCCTTAGAAGAAATTGCGATCTAGTGCCATATAGGCTCCCTTGCATGCTAGACAACTTGTACTGTATGCAGCTGGTGCCCTTTTTATTTTTTGCCCCGGCCCATCAGACAGCCTCAGTACACCACTGTGCCAAATTATCCATTTGAACAACAACCATCGCTGACACAGTTGTTGGCCAACTACACTATTTCCATTAACTTTGGCCATATCCAGAAGCTGCTCATAAACTGCCTTACAAGTAAACATAATAAATACATTGAAATTATCAGCACAGGAATGCTTTCCTCAACTATAGCCACTAAAATTGTGATAATAACACTATGACCCCCACTAAATAACTGTTTCCTGAAAGTGCAGGATTATGGGATGATTCATGCTTAACAGTCTTGATCTGATCTATAACAGGTGGCCTGAGACCCTGGTAAACTCTAGGACCAACAAAGCTGCACAGGAGAAAGGAGGGAAGGTAAGTGCGACACTCACTTAATTAAGTAATTTATTGATGCTTTTAAATGATTGTTTACTTGTCTGGCATTTTCCGATATGAAGTGTCATGTGGATAAGGCAACATGTGACCTTTAAAATATGACTTACTTAACATTTAAATTTTTTATTCTTCCAGAAAAAAAATCCCCCCACTGATCAGGACTCAGCTGTGGATATAGAGCGCATTTTATCACAATAAATTTTTGAGGCACTCAAAAAAGACACAATTAAAGGTCATGGTTAAATGATCATATCCCTCCCAGTTTATAAAGTGCAACCAGGGGAGGATTACTAGACAATGGGCCCCTGAGTACAGATATACAAAAGCCCCCCCACCTCCCCTGTATAGGAGCAGGACACACACTTTGTAGTTTTGTGGGCTCATTTTGAGTTGATCTTTTGCGTCTCTTTGTAGTTGTAATGCATCTACTTGTGGTTTTGTGTCTCTTTGTAGTTGTTTACAGTCTCTGTAAGGGTAATTTTGCATCTCTTTTAGGTAATTATGTGTCGTGTTTGTCATTTTGTGTTTTGTGTCTCTCTGTAGTTGTTATGCATCTCTTTGTAGT
>JAPZEB010000009.1:18179859-18190453 GCA_029783705.1 Chaetodon striatus | reverse complement strand
ATCAGTCTGCTAAAGTGACAGCTAATGATGACCAATTACAGTTTGAATATGTAACATTAACCAATGCTGAAGATCTTATTTTATTCAAATATTAATTTTATTACTGCTTACGTCAATATTTCTTGCCTGAGCTTCTCTGAACAGACTCTACCAGTGAACTCTTTCTCTGTGTCAGGGATTCTGGATGCTGAGACAGTTCCCTCCTCCTCACCTCTTTTCTGTTGCACCCTCAAATACTCTGTCTCCTGATTTTTTCCCTCTTTAATTAAGCCATCACTGCTATAATGTGTCGGCTTAAACTAGTCAGGGTGCATGCTGCAGTGTTCTGCCCATGTACGACGCAGATGTGTTCACGACGACAGAACATTGTTTGCACAGTTTTCTCCTTAAAATACTAATAGGTACAACGTAAAAAAGTAATCCCTTTTTTTTGGTATTGATTCTGTTGACACTAGACTCGATTTTCCAAATGTAAATGTCATATTTAAAGTATCAATATTTTGGTATCAATCCTTCCACCTTGAGCCAACAGGGCAAGTGCTTGAGCTGGGGTCTTTCTGTGCACGTGCCTGAGTTAACAGCAGATAAATGAATTAACCGCGCAATAACTTTATTCAGATCACCAATTACAGGCCACGTCTTACAGCTATAGATACTATAGCTATAGACAATAGAACAATGAGCAGGAACTGCAGCAAGGGAGCATAAGCAGCAGGAGTGCTGTTGGGACTGAACCAAACAGACGGTTACACAGTTGTATAATTAGAGTACCTGCCATGCTCCTGATCCCGAGTGTCCTGCCAGAACCAATTATGCTCATGTCTGACTGAGCTTTAAGTAAACATCCTGTGTCTTCTGTACCACACGGGGACAACCACAGTGTGACATAACACTCGATGTAAATCAAGAGAGTGTGTGCTGGTTATCTGAAAGGTGGTCAAACTGCAGCTTGTGTCCTGAGTGTGGTCGAGCCTGGCCCACTTTGTCCTGCCGCAGTGAGGCGGCCTTTAAATAACTCGCTGGGTACGAGGTATCGGCCGGGCTCTCTCTGTCCCTATAGCACACTTCACATCCCCATCTGGTCTGCCATCACATAACTGAACCCATAACCCATTTACAGGCCTGGCATCATAGTAAGGGTACAGTTACAGTAACATAGTGTGGATGTAAGGCTATAGCTCACCCACACACTGGAACACACACCCAAAACACCTTGTATTTTGGGCTTTGAAATGTGCTGTATAAAAAAGATTAATCATTTCATCAAAAACCTGTAGTGTGATAACTGTAGGTAGACCATAGATACACTAGTCTTACTGTTTTAGTGAACTCAGATCCAACAGCACTGAAACTCTCAAAGATCAAATACTATTTCACATTAATATTAGAAAACTGATACTCAGACTACCATGGCTTAGCTTCCTTGGGGGCTGTAATATTATAGCCTTCCACCAGGGTCAGGCCAGTACTGGAACTGTCAATCCTGTTTCTGTCCTGTAAAATAATTACAAACTCTCAGCAGTGTGACAGTGGGTTGTTAAAAACCAGCATGAGATGTGCTGTAGCTTGCACATAGCAAATAAATATTTGGATCTAAGGTGTTTGGAAACAAGTTGTGGTTGCATAGAAGTATTAAGAGACAATGCAAACCTGTTCGTCCTAAGCTTTTGTCTAGGATTAAATCTCTCATTCTACTATTTACACATTTTGTTTTTAATCCATGTAGAGCCGTGGTACTGGGCAAAGCAATATTAGCTGGTCCACTTCTTTGGTCCAGACTGAAATATCTGAACAACTCATATCAGATAAATTTTGCACAGACATTCATCATCCCCAGAGGATGAACCCCACTGACTTTGGTGATTCTTTCACTTTTCCTCAACCACCAACATAAGGTTGACATTTTGATTCTTTAGATGTCTTTTAGAAGTATTACAATAACACTTAGATGGATTGCCATTAAATTTGGTGAAAACATTCATGGTGTCCAGAAGATGAACACTAATGACTCTAGTGATCCCCTGACTTTTCCTCAAGCACCACCTCTCACTTTGTGTGATAATGTCAACATCTACTAGGTGGATTTGCACAGCTTTTGGTACAGACATTCATAGTCCCCAGACAATACATCCTAATGACTTTGGTGATCCTGACTTTTCAGCTGTGCCTCAGTACAGTCTCAAAAAGCTGTCAACATGGTTATATACTCAGGGGCAAATTCACAAAAGAATTGCACAGTAAAGTAAAGTAAAATTTTTAGTGTCTTCAGAGATTTGCATATGAAAGTGCAGTGACAGACTAGGATATCCTGTCACATTCAAATTATCTCTGCCTGAAGTTTTAAGGATTGCCTTTGCACCTTGTTGGCCAGGAACTGTAGCTCACGGTCTCTGACATTGTTCTTCCCTCTGTGCTCTTGATACAAAGGCAAGGAACACTTTGCCACGTGGATAATTGTACTCAGCTTCAAAACTTCACAGGTGTTTTTGTGCTGTAACATCATAAGCGCAATGTCTTTGAACCTTAAGACGGGGCAATGCGCCATTCATGGTGCTATCAGCGGACACGATCCATTCTTTGTGAATTCGCCCCTCATAGTCTTGTTTTACAACTAAAATTAAGGGAACAACTATTTATTAACCCTATGATACACAAGTTATTCACTGATTCCCTCCACCCAGGCATGAATACGCGGATAAGACCAATGAGTGATGTTCAGCAAGGGACTGCCTACATGGGCTTTTCAAAGTCCAGCGTGTTCAACAGGAGCTGCTTGCTTTCTGAATGAGTCAAAATGGAGACCACACCACCCACTCTGTGATCTGTTTGGTTTTAGTTAGAAAATAAAGACAACATTACAGAGTATGGTAATGAATTAGAAGTCTGATTTACTTATTTTTTTCCATAGTTGCCCACGTAATGGGCCAATTTAACCTCTGAATCAATAATATATTCAATGTGCCAGAAATGTTCTGGCTTCTCTGAAAGAAATTAGAGGCTATAAAGAAATATTCCTCTACACAGCAGTGGTGTTGTCCAGTCTTTCAAGCAATACTGTCACAAAACAAGACATAGTTTCTAGAAAAAATGATTAAACCTAATAAAAATCAATCAGTTTGTGTTTCTGTATGTGTTTATGTTCTGGTCATTTGTGGTCCCTCTAGTACATGAATCCTGAATAAACCAGTTGGTTCTATCACCTCTGAGCATTGCTGACCAGTACCGGTGCAACACTTGGTAAGGGAAGAGCACGTAGTCTACAAATGCCAAGTATCTACAGTGACACCGTGAAAGGGAGGGGGAGGACGAGAGCTGAGCAGTGAGCAATAGTTCACTAGATGTGGGATACAGAGTGGGATCTGCAGCAGAACAAGATCAGATAGCAGATATACCAAGAAAGTGTGAGACTGTCGACTGCCCATGACTCTAAAATAAGCTGTGAGGGATTGATTTTTTGATTGGATTGGACCCTACAGGCCATGTGAGCAATACAGACATTTAATTTGGGATAGCTGTGATCAACTCGTTGCACAATTTTGAGGGTCAAAATTACAACTTCAGTGCTTTACTGAAGTAATTTTCTAATTTCTTGTCTGTTTCTGATCAACTGAATATCATTGGCACAGTGGCGTTGGAGGACTTGACAGTAGGAGTGGTTGTAATGCTCTGCTTTTTGAGTGGAGAAAGAGACACGTTAAAACTAGGAGGCACAGACATGATGGTACTCTGTGGCGGTTTACTTTTCTGCCTCAGGAGGATAGAGTGGTTCTACCCGTAACAGAAGAGAAGAGTTGAAGAAAGCCTGAGGAGAAACATGCAGCAGTTTGGATAAAGCCTGGGAGATACTGAAGAAACAGAAAGTTGGGAATCCACATTTATTGGGAACACTTGCGCACAAGGTAAGCTGCTTTTGTTTTTAGACAGAGAAACTATGAATATAATACTGTAGGGAACACCTGTCCATTGATAGACCTCTAGAGTGTCTCTCATTGTTAAATTTAAATATGTTTTCAGTCTTTATTGTGACAAATGTCAGCAGAGGAATAGACTCATCTCTGCTCCGGTGTTGAGATCACAGCCCAGCAGGCAGAGTGTGGCTCCTGTGAGAGCTGAGAAGCAGTCGCACAGAATATCAGATATTAATATCCTTTGCTTCCTAGCAACTACTGTAGAGCATTGAGAATCATAAACAACTGCGTAAAAACACACATACCCATACTCAAACATGCCTAAAACTTCAAATTTGTTGTCATTAATTATAGTCTTAAAGTCTACACTCAAAACTCTTACAATTGAGGGTTTGAAACACACCTCAGCTTGAATCTGTACAGAAAGCTATATGAAATCATCATGTTTTACACCTGTTCTGTTGTACGTATGGGGTTTTTATGTCTACTGTTCTGTAGCAGTAGAGTATTCATGGTGGGGACACCTGCACAGCAGCCTGTGTGACCCCATTTGGAAGTTTTATTACAGATGAAATCCCAGTTGCTTTATAACTGCACATTCGTAAAGTGCTGAGGTGTGTTATTTGATGTTTGACTGCATCTTGTCTCTTGAGGAAACAAAACCAATCATGTTAGGGATCTCTACCATATTTTCTGAGCTCCGTGTTCCCACCAATCTTGTTCTCAGATATCCTAAAGGACAATATAATCAAAATCGACTATAATAATTATCTTAAAGGCAAGAGTGAACATGTCACAGCCAGTTGCTGACCAACATGTCACCTTGTGCTGATGTGTAGTTGAAGTGCTTTTCCCTGGGTCCCTTGAGTCTGAAGTGTGATGGTGTGACAGGGTCTTATTTTATGACTTGAAATGAGTGAAGTTCCATCAGTGGATTAAACCTCTGATAATAAAATGATCATACGAAGAATGAGAGCAGCTGAATATCAGTAAAGCAAGTGACACGAATATCACTCAGAACTGGAGACTCAGGAACTAAATTAACTGTAGCATGGCTTTGGTCCTAATGCAGGTATGTGAAATTATATACATATCATTACATTTCTGTACATCCGTCTGTTGGTCCAACTAAACAACTATTGGATGGATTGCTATGAAGTTTTATATAAACCTTTGCTTTGATGGTTTAGCGATCCCTCACTTTCTTCAGGCACAGTCATGTGGTTATAATTTGAAATTCCTGGTGAAATGTGTGAAATGAACATAACATTCAAGATGGTGTCGCACTATGGTGCCACAAGCGGTAAACTTGTTGTTTCTTAGTGTGTTATATGTACACAAAAGATGGAAAAGCACAAGCATTTCTCTGAACTTATACACGTCAATAAAGTTGAACTTAAAGGAATATGTCACCCCAAAATGACCATTTGTATGACCTTGTATCACAATGAATTAGTAAGGGAAAACTCAAATGTCTCCATGAAGAACAAAGAATCCAAAAATGGTGAATGGTCTTGATGAAATAAAGCAAAGGGGGACTGCATTTAAAATCAACTAAATTATATCAAAACATTCATTAACAAACTCACACGCAACTTATTCAGTATAATGCAAGTTGTTTTTATCCAGTTGTATTCTCAATACATCTCAAACACATCCATTTTGCTAAAACTACTGTTTAAAACTACTATTTAAAACAGATATGCATACGAGCGGCACTCCTGGGCAAGCACATGCGTTTGATCTCTGCTTATGTATGCCATTAAGCAGAGTTCAAACGCACATGCTTGCCCAGGTGCACTATTGTTTGTGTATGAGACAATTTATGCGTAAGTGTTGAAATAGTAAGGTTTTAGTGATATAGCATGTGTTTGGGAAGTACTGAGCATATACTGGCTAAATGAGACTTGCCTTATACTGCATGAGTTACGTGAGAGTTTGCAAACTGATGTTTTGATATAGGTTTGCTGTTGTCAAATGCCGTCCCTTTGTACTGCAATTCATCAAGAATTCTCTCCATTTTTGGAGTTTTCGTTCACCATAGAGGCATGCAAGAAAAACAACATGAATCCAAGGTCGCACGAGGTGAGTAATTAATGTACAAATGGTCATTTTGTGGGTGAAATATTCCCTTAAATCTCTCAACAGGTTGAGTGATTACCATGATTTATGAGGTATGAATGTGGTACACAACATTTCGTTTAGCACCATCATCAGGTCGAATATTCAGTCCGTCCAATGCCTTTGATTTTTGACCAAATACCATCAAAACCAACTGCATTCCCTTTAGCCTCAGCTGTGCTTTGTGATAATAAGCAAATTATAGCCTGCCAGCATGCTAAGCTAAGGTGTGGAGCATGGTAAACATTATACCTGCTAATCATTGTGGGAATGTTACACAAGCCTTGTGAAAAACACGAAGGTTTCTCTATACACACAGGTGTATGCACTCATTAAAATGCACAGCCTCATTCTGTCCTGGCTGTCGTCATGGCTGCAGATGGACGTCATCATAAACATCTGTGCATTGCGAGCAAAGTACATCCTCACAGAGCAATTAGACAATCAACTCTTGTTTATCACAAAGATGAGTAGTCTAAAACTTTGCAGAAAGTTTGACTCCAAAATAATCAAGCAGAGAGAGTATAAACCTGTTGCTGACAGTTGTCCTCCTTGGTGTAATGTGTTTCTGTGTAAAACAGGATGATCAGATTTTTGATTAAGATTTCTGTATGAAACTGGTACTTGCACTACAGGCTTAAAAGAAATTAAATAGAAACTCAATTTCACACAAGTTGCTGTAAATCATATAGATAGTCTAACAAATTTTATTTCTAGGATGACAAATCCAGCACAAGCTAGATGTGCTGAAGGCTGCAGTTGGGGACTGACCAAGGATAAAGTTCCCCTTTTTTAAAAATATCTTTTCCATTAATGTACCAGAAGTGATTCCATCGATTCCTATCTTCAAACCATTTGTATCTGAGGCTGCCTCTTCTATGATACCCAATTTTCTGCCCCATGTTTTTCAGCCCATATTATTTTCCAGTTTAGCCTCACAAGGGACTCACACGGCCTCATCACAGTACTCCAGTGACTCTAATAGTTGTGCCAGCTGGAGGAAACAGAAGATACGTCATATAAAATGGCAGGGCATTGGATTAGCTGGCTATTTCTGTACCTTGTTGATCAGAGAAACATGTATTGTATACACCAGTGTATTTCCAAAAGAGCAGGGGGGGAAAGAGAGGTAGGACAGAAAATCTAATGTCTGAAAGGATTCATTACAAATTAAATGTAGTTGTGCTTGAAAATCTATGTTAAACTGTATCGTTTCCATGTTTGTATTAATTTGTGCTGCATAAATAAATTGACATCTAAACATCTTCAAAACACAGATTACTGTTAATTACATTATCAACTACATTCTGACTATATTGAGAGAAAAACAATCAAAAGACTTGTAACAGTGCAAAATTATTACGTGAAAATCCATCAAGCTTTAGCTGGGAAAGCTTTGTAAACCAACAGCTATTATTAGAAACCATCTCCTAGAACTACTTGAGTTGACAGTGAGTGACCCCTTAGAGAGGTCTATATATTTTTGAGTAGGGAAGTAGAAGTCTGTCCTAAATGAGCAATAGTTATTGGTCAATTATGTGCTGGAACAAATATGCGGTGTTCCTCAACTGTACAGAAAAAAGTTTTATCTCACATTGAAGCTACTCACAGGCAGTCGTGCCCTCAGATATGTGGCCAGATGAGCCCACTGAAAATCTTAGGGTGGTACGTCAAAACTAAAAACCATCCATGTATTTCAGGAATTTGATAATGCTGTTAAAGTATATAGGCTACTAGTTAAAAAATTACGTTAATATGAGGGTTAAGGAATTGCATATTTATATACTTTGGTTTCTTATTTATCATATATCATTATATGACGTGTGGAGACAATGGTACGTTTAACATTTTGAGTTCAACATCAATCCTGTTTTAAAGTGTTGTGTATCTACATGGTTAACAATTCATTGTACAAACAGGCTGGTTGTCCTTTTCCTTAAAAAGACAAATATACAGACTATATTGATTGTAAGGAACAAAACATTTACTGGGCACAAGCCTTCTCAAGTTTAGGGGAGACTCATGGGTACCCGTGGAGCCCATTTTTATTCAGATATCCTGAGGTGAGAGGTAAGTAAGCCATAACTTTGGCTTACTTTGGAGCATTATTTAGCCCCCATTCCGACAAGTTAGCATGATGTAGTTGGCACCAATGAATGCCTTAAGTGTGTAGTTTCACAACATACCGCTATCTTCAAGCTAGCCTGAAAAAATGAGTACATCACAGTAACTTATTATAGTAATGCCAGCCTCTGATATTTTTTTGCTAGGGGGAGGAGCAATTATATCAGAAAGGCCAAGGCCCCATATGGCCCCCCTTTGGGTGCGACCCTGCTTGTGGGGGAATTTAAGTGAAAATGTACATCATGTTGACTGGCTTTTTTCAATGTACACAATGTGCAATCTCCTGAAGCCAGAAACAGCAGCATGTTGTTAATTTAATATTGCAAAACATGACTTATCTAAATTTTATGTTTAAACAAAGCTAAACTGATTCATATTCCACTTTTACATGATATCCACTCTCCTTACAAAATTAGACTGTATGCACATAACAGATAATACTGTATGCTAATATTTTGCCTGTCCTTCCCTTACAGGAAACTATTTCTGTGCCTCACTTCTCAATTCCAGCTGACGCTGCGTCTGTTCTGGAAGGAGCTACGCACTTCCTGTGAGCCTGGTCAGTTTTGTATGAGCTGGGCTGACCCTGTAAAGCCACGTGGCTCTGCCCCACTAAGGCATGAGTGTGGGAAGGGCCCACCACCACCACAGCTTCGTGTCCTGTGAAGAAGAAGGCCTGAGACTAAATACCATGCCTGCTGTGGGCAGCTTCGGCAATGGCAAGATTCACACGAGACGCAAATACCACAGCCGGTTCGTCAGCAAGGCCGGCCAATGCAACATCCATTTTGCAAACATGGATGAGAAGTCACAGCGGTACATATCTGACATTTTCACAACATGTGTGGACATCCGCTGGCGATACATGTTCCTGCTATTCAGCCTGGTGTTTGTGGCATCCTGGCTAACATTCGGCCTGGCGTTCTACGTCATCGGCCTCCTACATGGTGACATGGACCATCCCGAAGGGGATGACAGCTTTGTTCCTTGTGTAACGCAGGTTAACACCTTCGTGGCAGCTTTCCTGTTCTCCATTGAGACCCAGACAACTATTGGGTATGGTGCTCGTTGTGTGACAGAGGAGTGCCCGGCTGCTGTCTTCATGGTGGTTTTTCAGTCCATCATGGGCTGCATCATCGATGCCTTCATGATTGGTGCCATCATGGCTAAGATGGCGAGGCCCAAAAAGCGTGCAGAGACCCTACTGTTCAGCCACAATGCAGTCATCGCCTTACGTGATGGGAAACTGTGCCTCATGTTTAGGGTTGCTAATCTAAGGAAGAGCCACATTGTGGAAGCTCACGTGCGAGCCCAACTCGTCAAGCCCCGTTACACAGAGGAAGGCGAATACATCCCCTTGGATCAGATTGACATGAACGTCGGCTATGACAAAGGCACAGACCGCCTGTTTCTGGTTGCACCCCTTACCGTCATACACGAGATTGATGAAGATAGTCCACTGTTTGGCATCAGTAAGCAAGATCTAGAAACATCTGACTTTGAGATAGTAATTATACTTGAAGGGTTGGTGGAGGCCACAGCCATGACGACACAGGCACGCAGCTCTTACTTGCCCTCAGAGATTCTGTGGGGTCACCGCTTTGAGCCTGTCATCTTTGAGGAGAAGAGCCAGTACAGGATAGATTATGCCTATTTTCACAAAACATTCGAAGTACCCTCGACCCCCAGATGCAGTGCCAAGGACATGGAGGAGAGAAAGTTCCCAACATCTGGTGCCAACTCTTTCTGCTATGAGAATGAGCTGGCCTTCATCAGCAGGGATGAGGAGGATGAGGGAGATGTAGAGAAAGAGGAAGAAAGACAGTGTTTATCTGAGCTAGGGAACGAGCAGGCCACTCCTGGACGAGATCAAAAGTCGTCACGTAGAGAATCTGAGATTTAACCTTTGGCTGTTGCTCATTTAGTTTGTTTTGGATGCAGAGCAATGCAAGCATTGTGTGAAGAGCCCTATGACTGTCACTCCACTGACATGAGGATACCACTAAAGGAGGAGAAACAGCAAAACTGATCCCTCTCAGACAAGCAGGGATGAAACTCATCACGTTTCTTATTGGATTAACTCCTTTGCTTCCCTGAGATGGTTATGAAGCTTTATCAAATGCAAACAAAACTGTCATGTTTCAATTTGCAGATGATTCTAGTAATAAACTGCATGACAATAGCATAGTTTTTTATGAATATTTTAAGAAATGTTTCATAGTTTTGTTGGGACTATCTGTAGGTGCTGTTCACAGTCCTCAAATATACGATTTGAAAGTGAGTGTGGAGTGAAATTGACACTTTGCAGATGATATTTAGAAACTGTGGGAATATTTCTCCAGATTAATTTGGTAAAAACAGAGGTGTAGCTCAACGGTGCACTTTTATTTTAATGACATAATTTATGTGTATAATAAGACTCTAAATCTTCTACATTATAC
>JAPZEB010000009.1:18154275-18167261 GCA_029783705.1 Chaetodon striatus | reverse complement strand
AAGGTTCATTAGTACGGTTTTGTATTTCTCTGTAATGTAGCACAGTGTTAACAATGTTACTCACTATACTATTCTTTCTCAGATCTTAAACCATTGTGTTGCCCCACCCAAAATATATAATTTAATAATTAAATTCATTTCATAAACATGCAGACGACTAGTCGACTTATGGCCCTAAATAAATACTTAGTGGGGGGCAGCCCTACTGTAGACCCATGATTACAATCAATGCAAAGTTTATGTATAATGACCACACATTAAGCTTTGAATATTTGCAGGTAATTCTCCCTGAAGCTTCTAAGCCCCAAAAGTAGCATTCAGGACAGGCCTATGAAGCAAGATGTTTGCTACATGAACTTGCTGGGTGAGCTGTTGTGGGTGGGATTCAAACTTCACACTATTTGACAAGCATCAATTTACTGTCAAAATAAAAACACACAAACCTTGTTTTCAGGGAGAACAATTCTGCAGGCCATATCCCAGGTTAGAGAGAACATGACTGGCATAAAGCCGTGGACAAACGGTTTGTGTCTGCCCCCCTCCTCCTTGCTCAGAACATACACCTGTAAAACAGGAGGCAAAAACATTTCCACACACAAATCAGCTTTGTCAGCAGAGAGAGGGTGTCTTTAACTCAGTGAATGACCTCGCAGTCATTACTGTGGCATCGGGCCAGTGTCACAGTTTACTTTTAAAACTGCTCTTTGGCCATCAGTCATGTAACAAATGCGACTTTCAGCTTGTCAACAGTTTAAAACTAGCCATTGAGATTTACTGACTGTTCAAACACAGAACAAATTAATCATAACTACTGCAACTTTGTGCTCTCAGACCTGGGCCTTGACTCTCTGGTGAGCTTTGATGGATCCTGGTTTGCACATCACCATCCCTCTCCTGACATCCTCTCTCTTCAGTCCTCGGACCAGAGCGCCCACGTTATCTCCTGCCTCTGCCCGATCCAAAGACTTGTGGAACATCTCAACACCTGAGCAAAACAGGACAGATGGACATCAAAGTTAAATCCCTGTGTATACCCAAATACTCACAGAGAACACACCAGTATCAGACTTGTCCTCAGCAGTACTTCTACATCAGATATAAGTTGTCGACGCTCATAATTACGCTAATTTTTTCTTCATCAATGTACAAAGTGCTGGAGGACACTTACAAGATTGTTCCTTATACATGCAGATAGTTGACAAATACAAGAAACAAAAAATGTTTTGGCAAGGTGCAGGGGCCGCTATGTACGGTGGCCGACAAGGAGAAATGCACTGCATATACAGAAACGCGCTGCATTTAAGGAAACAAATGCAAAAAGAAAACGCTGCATATCCACTCATGTAACGGAAGTGCTCCATGCCTCTAGGGGCAGTGCTGAGCTTCCACCCGAGAGACAAGCAACGGACGTATCAACATATGAAGCAGAAAGCAGAAAAAGAAAAAAGAAAAAAGAATATGTACCTTTTTATGTAGTCTCTTCCGACTCCAACTTTACTCCAACCATAACTTTCTTCTTCTCATCACTCCTCTGCTCCATATGTTAATACGTCCCTTGTCTGTCTCTCGGGTGGAAGCTCAGCACCGCCTCTATAGGCAGGGAGCCTGTACATGCAGCGTTTTCCTTTTGCAATTGTTTTCTTACATGCAGCGCATTTCTGTATTTGCAGCATTTTGTCTTTGTCGGTCACTGTAGCTATGAGCCACAAACAGCTTTGATGGTCTTCAGCATAAATTCTTCACTTTGTGTTTTGATGATGATGATGGTAAAGGGCACTGTCTTAAGGCCCTGATATAATCTAAAATGGTCACAGAGTTAGTCAGCAGATGTGTGGACCCCTACGACAATGTAAACACTAAGTACAAATTGAGCTTAACACATAATCTTAACATAACCATAATCTACATTTGCTAAATTTGATTTATTGAGGTATTTTCTTTAAGTTGTCCCATCTCTACACATTTGTCATGCTTTGGTTCATGTGCTTTGTGCACAGCACAAGAGCTTCTCCTCTGAGTTTCTGTTGCTCTTTTTTTCCACTTACCTACAACCACTGACTTGAAGTTGCGATTGAAGCCCACAAACTCACACTCGTCTCCTTTCTTGACGACACCTCTCTCCATTGTGCCCGTCACCACTGTGCCCCTGCCTAAAAGACAAAAGTGGTAAAACTCAAATATGGAGCAAGAACCTTTTTTTTTTTTTTGCCTCAGTCTAACAATTTTGAATCACCTATTGACAATCTTGAAATACGGCATTTTACAGTTAGCAGTGCAAATCATTCATATATTTTATCACTAAACACAGGGAAGTTTTTTTTTTAAAAGCTATACATTTAGAACAAGAATCTAAAATGACCAATATTCATTAAAGATAAGGTAAGCACTTTAATTTTTGGCTTTATTGGACAAAAATCCCATAACAACCTTTGCGCATACTGTAATTCACATTGACTGAAAGAACACCTCACTTTGGCTCTGTTTTCATGCTTTAGCTAATCTAATTTAGCATGTAATGGGAGACTTTTGGCTTATTTCGGAGAGAGGTTGTTCCAAGTGGCTGTTCTACAAATGTAGATGTGCATGCACATCCCTTTAGAAAAAGCCTGATTCAAGTTGCCTTTCCACCATTGGAGACAAATGCCTACACTGCAAAGCAACCCAAAAAAGGAAGATAGATTTGTCAAAAAGAGACTCTAAAAGAGTGTCAGACAACAACCGAAATAAAACACGTGTCACTATCAGTGAAGCGTTTCAGAGATGGACAGAAAATGTTGCTGTAGTTCAGCCTTCTGCTGACCAGAGAAAAATACTTTAAGTTAGCATTTATGTAGTTAACTTAAGCTAGAGCCTCAAATCACAGTGTGTCCTCTGCCTCACTGCCCGCCACTACAGACCTTCTTGCCAGCGGGCAGCAGTTCCAGAGATGGACCCCATTCAGCGACTGAAGCTTCCTGAATCCGGTCAGCGTAAACCCCAGTTTCGGGGGACTGGACAGCCCCCGCTCCCTGCTGGATAAGCAGACTTCCTGTGGCTGCCGTTTCACAGGTTGGCCACCAGCCTGGTGTGACACTCGCGCTGGGGGGGGTGGTTGCACTGGCCAAATTTAAGGTGCTGCAGTCGCCTGTGGAAGGTCTTTCTCCAGAGCTGCTGCCCACGAGGCAGAGGGATTGTGGAGTGGCTAATTAGCTAATTCTTGTCTTTTTTGTTATCTAATACACAGAAAAAGAGAGTGTGGCAAGGAGGGGCACTAGGATACTGTACTAAGTGTATACATGTTGCATTTCTTGCAATTTTTCATACCTGGGATTGAACAAACTGCTTCAACGGGCAGAAGAAAAGGTTTTTCGAGATGTCTTGTCGGGACAGGAACGTAAGAATCCACAATGTCCAGAAGATTCATCACTGCCTTCACACCAAGTTCAGGCTCCCTGTTCTGAGATGAGGGGGGAAAAACAGTCAGTCCGCATCCAGATGCCTCCCTAAAGAGGCTCAAAATGTACCACAGTCAGTCAGAGGATTTTGCTGACTTATTAGCTGATTGACAAAACCACAAAAAAGTAGTTGAAAAGGGTGTAAACTACAAGTGGTTAGGATCAGCAGATTTGCACAGTATTATCTAAATTATAGGACAAATGACTGCCAGTGTTCCCCTCACCTCCAGGGCGCAGAGGGCTGAGCCAATCACAACAGGTGTGTTCTCGCCATCATAGCCAAACTCAGTGAGCAGCTCGCGTATCTCAATCTCCACCAGCTCCAGCATCTCCTTGTCTTCCACAGCGTCGGCCTTGTTGATGAAAACCACCACATGCTCAACGCCGATCTGCCTGGCCAACAGGAGGTGCTCTCTTGTCTGAGGCATCTGGCCGTCTGTGCCCGCAACCACCAGGATGCAGCCATCCATCTGAGCTGTGCCTGTAATCATGTTCTGAAAAAAAGAAAGAGATTGGTGTAATTAAAATGAGATTAACTATGTTTTAAAGTAATTTCTAGACTAAAATAATGATCTTGAAATGTGTGAGAAAGACGAGGATTTTGATCAGCTAATATAACAACAAAGCTGCATCATGTTCAGCCCTTTCTAGGCCAGGGTTTGTGATGCAGATTACCTTGACGTAGTCAGCATGACCAGGGCAGTCTGTGTGAGCATAATGTCTGTTGGCTGTGGTGTATTCCACATGAGAGGCCTGGATGGTGATTCCTCTGGCCTTCTCCTCAGGGGCATTGTCAATTTCCTCGTACTTTTTATAATTAGCACCACCAGCGTCAGCGAGCACTGAGGACCCAAAATCACACCAAAGTCACATTTCTGATTTCTTGTTTCACAAAACAAGAAAAATTTGGCTTAGACTGTTAGTTGTAGGTCAGTTGAATAAATTCAGTCTTCAGATTAAATAAATAATTCACTGTGTTGGCTTTACGTTCATCTGGGTTGCTGAACACCTAGAACGTCAGTGATTCTACCTTTTGTAATGGCTGCAGTCAGGGTTGTCTTTCCGTGATCAACATGGCCAATTGTTCCAATGTTCACATGGGGCTTGTCTCTGGTGTATGTCTTCTTAGCCTCTGCAGCAAAGGTCCGCCGACTCAGAGGCACAGCACACTACAAGACAAAGTTAAACCCAGGAATTACACACATAAAAAAATCCGTGTAAAACAGGCGGTGGACTACAGTTTGTGTGCAAACTTACAACTTTAAAGGAGCTGTGCAGGAGGCTTGGCGAAGACAGCTGAAGGGCTGAGAGGAGGGAATGGAAATATGAGAATTATATTAAGTTAAACGCTGGCTCATCCTTTAACAGGATAATCTAGTGTGGCTCGTCCTATAATTCCGCAATTATGTGTTATAATAAAACCTTTTCGTCACAATATAAACATTGTGACTTGAAGGTGTTTTAACTCCATGATAGACATTGGCTAAGTGTCTCACACTTCTGGTCCAATCAAAGTTGAAACTACGCAAGTGTTAATAAACAACAAGTCACGGACATTTTTGATGAAAGGGATGGGACTGTGACGGATTTACAGGTTACATCAGGTAGCTAAAAGCAGCTCTGCAGCAGCTAACATTGTGCTGACAACCCTGTTACCCAGACTCGACAGTGTCATTCTCTTCTAAATAAGCTGCTGTTAGTTATCTAAACAGAGGGATTCGGTACCTATTACCTGTCTATAATATCAGCCACTTGTAATCATTATTCGTCATCATTCAGTCCTCATCCTCGGCTAACGTTAGCTGCATCGTTAGCTAACACTCACTGGTAACGTGACCTTGCTCTGCTATCAACGAAACAGCAGCATCTCTATCTCGTGATACATTAGGTTTCTACAAACACAAGCAACATATTCTGCAGGTCAAATAATTATGCTAAGATTAAACTGTCAGAAATGCACATAGAGTCAGTAACTACAAAAGAATTAAACGATTTTACCGGAGAAACAAGCACGCAGTCCCACAAGCGCCGCCATCTTGGATGGATTGCAAATCAAAGACCACCAAAAAATCAAGAGAGTACCTCTCCACATTCAAAGCTGTCACCCCAAGTAGGTTCGTGGTACGCACAGGTCAGGGTAAAATGATTAAAAATCATTCGGGTCACAATAACGTTAGTTACTTAAACATGTAACATGAAATCGGGAGTTTTTGCGAGACGCCCCCCCAAACAGCAGACTGTACATATAAAATACGACCACTACTTCTACTACATATGCTAATAATACACATTAAGAAATTACTCACAACAGCGGAATAGTTCGTTTTCGAGCTTACCGTAAATAATATGTGAATAATGATAATTATTGTTATTATTATTGTAATCTATTTCTAAAACTCGTCTCAAAACAAAGTTACAAAGTGCCTTACAAGGTCGAACCAGGATAAAAAAAAAACCCAACAACAATTTAGGGCTTAGGCAAATAAAATCCGGCAAAATTGAATTAAAGAAAAAAAAGCTACATTGTATTTATTTCTCCCAGCTGCTTATCTTATCTGTTACACAGGGGAAACAAATGTCGTGCTTGGTTTTTCTTACTTAAGCTTTTAACAAGCATGTTATTGTCAAATGAGAAATTGTAAGATCAATATATGGTATTTTTGAAGAATATTTTTATCAATAATGTAAATTTAGCAATACATATATGTGACAAAATCACACATTATATTAAATATAATGTAATTTCGGTATTTCAATCATTACACTGTTCCGGTTTGAGGGCAATAAAAATGTTTTTCCGTTTTGAGGTACTCCTCTCTCTTTACTGATACTCTCTGGACGTCGCACGTTTTAATTTAGTTAACTTACCTTAAATACGCTAATACGGAAAAGTTTATTGTTGTGCCTTTTATGTGCTTATATTTTATCGATGTCTGTTTTGATATACTATAATTTACAGGGATTTAATCATGTTAGAAAAGATTAAGACTGAAATGTGTTTGAGATGAGGAAAGAGTTCGGCAAATACATTTTGCTTGTCAATTTACTTCACGGTTTACGGTACAGCATGGCAGCCTCCTTGCCACTCGTGAGATCAGCTAGCTAGAATGTTCTAGTGAATTCATGTTCTTGAGTTTATAAAGGGGGTTAACTTGTGTCAAGACATTGTGTTCATTCATTCAACGGCGATTTACAGAACTCCTGAAAAGGTAAGTGGAATGACCATATTGTCAATGGTTTCACTCGGCAATGAAACTTAAGTGTTATGGAGGTCTACTGTATCTATTAGCACGAATCTTCTGATGTAAACTAATAAGCTGTTTGATCCTGAGTTTGGGATTTATGTTAGCAGGCCCTGTCTGCTGCCCGTCATTTCTGATCCGGTTGTCCTTGTCTTGCTGATGTTTCCGCAGCGGTGAAAATCATGGCAGAAGACAGACAGCCTAGGAGATATCCTCGGAACCTTCAGGGTGTCATGCAGCTGGCAGTGGATGCTGGATCAGCTGCGGAGGGACCCGCTCCTGTTGAACCCATGTCAGAGGAGGTAAAGGCCTGTTAGTAATACATTTAAAACCTGAGGGGACTTTGGACAGAGCCTTCTACACCCCCACACTTCATTGGGTCCAGACAAGAGTAATTATTTTGTATTTTCATTAGTTTTCACTTTCATTTCATAAATTTTTATTGCCAGCTTAGTTTGGTTTCAGTTGGTTTCAAGAGTGGGTTTACTTATTTCACTGAAGTGGTACTCCATTATCTGCATCTGTATTTTCACCTGTCCAGTCAACTAAATTATTTTACTAATACCATTGAGGCAGCATCCCTCTTAGGTTGAGTACACATTTGTATTTGGACCCTTGAAACTCTCTGCCTTGTGTCAAATGTAATTGAGATACATTCTTGTACCATTTTTTGTCACAGAGGAAAACATGGCTGAGAGACGCTCTTGCAGAAGTCTGCAAAGGGCAGACGGATGAAGTGGAGCAGATGAAGCAGTGCTTGGCCATCTTACGCCAAGAGGAACCAAGGGAAAAGGAGACAGAAGGAGAGGATGAGAGGGATGAAGAGGATGAAGATGAGCGTGAATCAGCCTTTGAGATGCTCTCAGAGTTGTGTGAGAACCTGGACAACGCTAGAGGTTTGTAATAAATGGTATTAGAGTTGACATTTCCCAGCAGTCTGTAGAGCAGATGTTAGCATGGATAGAAATACTATTGGTTGTCTCTGTCCTGACTGTGTTCCCTCTTTTGTGCTTCACAGATTTTATGACTCTTGGTGGACTAGAATTGTGTGTCTCCCAGTATCTGTGTCATGCCCAAAGTGGACTGAGGTGGCGTGCTGCACAGCTTATTGCTTCTTGTGCCCAGAACATGCCGCAGGTGCAGGCCCACCTGTTAAGCATGGGGACACTGCCAAAGCTGCTGCAGCTGACAGACTCAGACCCTAACCCCACCGTCAGAGTGAAAGCCCTTTATGCTGTGTCATGTAAGTATCTAAGATAGAATTCCAGCAATTTGCGACAAAACTTACATAGTGCTTACTACTGTCTACTTGAAACTGGCTAATAATGACACTGACTGTCAGTTTAATCAGAACCATTAGGTTGTTTTTTGACAGCATTGAAAGACAGAATGTAAAGCATGTAGACTAGATTGTAATACCATCTGCATTCATGTTGTGTGATGTTCAGGGTGCCGTACACCTCAGAACAAAACTGTAACTGTGTCCTGTTGTGACTTAAGGTCTGATTCGAGAGCAGGAGGCAGGACTTCAGGCGTTCTTGGCCCATGATGGCTTTTCAGTGCTGATGCGAGGCATACAGTCGGACAGTGAGAAACTCAGGACTAAGTCGGCGTTCCTTCTGCTCAACCTGCTGACGTCACATCCCGAACAAAAAGGTAAGAGTGAGAAAGGCATAGAAACAGGATAGTGTTAAACTAAGCTGGGGACTTATTTATTTCTTGTCATATACCTGTTAAGTGGGAGGGGATTCTCTGGGTTATGTAACCAGGGGTGGAATTCTCTAACACCTCACGATTAGAGTCTGATTTAGAGGGCTATGATACAATTATAAAATGATTATTGCATCAGAAGTTTTGTACGATTTATTTTTTCTCACTGTGTGACTGCTTTCTGCCCATAAAAAATAACGTAATTGTAATGATCCATAATGAAAATAAGCTGATGGGTTTACTGTCATACGGTGTGACTCTTATCTAGGTCCCTTTTCCATTCATCTTCATA
This sequence comes from Chaetodon striatus, assembly GCA_029783705.1. NCBI lineage: Eukaryota > Metazoa > Chordata > Actinopteri > Chaetodontiformes > Chaetodontidae > Chaetodon > Chaetodon striatus. The sequence goes on along the minus strand of JAPZEB010000009.1, from coordinate 18,158,583 downwards.
GAAGCCAAAATGCTTCCACAAACTGGCTTTTTAAACCAGGGGTTGGCTGTCAGATTGTATTAATCTGTAGTTGCTGCTCATGCTCAGTCATCCTCACCATAAGAAGAAGCAGCCTAGTTTATGACGCACATGTTTACATCCATTATGTTTCAGTTGGTTCAGCTAGAGGAAACAAAAAGCCTGGCCTTACACATTTTTTACAGGTGATCATAATGTCAAGAATTGGATTTTAAATTTCAGGTTATTGAAATTTCTGCATCAAGATATAATCCTTCATGATGCATGTGAGAATCTATTTTTTTCCCTTGCCGTTAAATGGTACTTTTTAAAAAAGTGTTTTTATTTGCAATCAGTAGTATAAAACAACTAAATATGAATTGAAATGAGCAAAGAAAATTATTTTCAAATCATTTTTCAAAGTTAATAGATTGAATGCTAAGTTAGGGCATTCTGGAGGCATCCCTCCTTATGCCCACTTTCTGCTCTGATCACCGACACTACACAGATGCTGTCAACCCAGTTATAGCAGGCATTAATGTGGCTCACACTAGTTGCGTTCTGAACCTCTCATGGGAAAACTGTGCCTAATTATAGTGAGCTCTGATCATCTCATGATCTATTCAAAACAGCACATTGCTGCTCTAATCTCAGATTATAGACAATACAAAAATGACTAAATTTGTTGTTTAATGTTTCAAATGGGGGCGCCATCTTGAAAAGGATGCGTTGTTTTACCTGTGCCTGCTACAGTGGTCAAGCAATGGTATTTGGACAAACTTAGCACGTTAAATAACATAGATCTATATGACTTGGAAGCCCAAAACTGGATTACAGACCTCAATGCACTTCTTTCACTAACAATCCTGGACATTGTAAGCTATCTAGTGTTTGGACTGACACTTTGGTAATAGAGATAACAGGGCACGTACCCAAAAGATGGCACCTGAGTCCCACATAGTGTGATGTACCTTCACATTCTCAATTGTCACTTTTAAAGATGGAGAAAAAGGAAATCCAAGTACTGACTGAGTGATGCTCATCCTCTCAGTCAACTTTTGCGCTAGTAAGAGTTTAAGTTGCTTTTTCATCTTTGGTCTGATATATTTATATCTATATCTGTTTATATCTGTCTCCTCCCTGCAGACACAGTTGTCTCCATGGGTATGGTACAGCAGCTGGTATCTGTTCTTCGCACACCACACTCACCTTTTCATGAACATGTGCTTGGAGCCCTTTGCTGGTAAGAAACACTCTGCTCCAACACTCACAAGTGACATTAATTCACATTTACATTAGTAATTACACCCTTTTGTATGTCTGATGTCTGTCTAGTCTGGTGGAAGACTGTCAGCAGGGTCTCAAAGACTGCAGGTATCCTGCTCTGGGTTTGGAGGAGTTACTCAGACAGCGATCCAGAGAGCTCCAAGGAAAAGAAGAGAGTCAGGTAAGTTCTAACTAGATCCCAACACATGGATACTTTATATAAGTGAATGTAATTTTTGGTCAGTTTTATCAGTTTTTACAAATATCGAGAATTAGGCTTAATGCTTAACCATGAACAGTTTTAAAATCGCATTTTTGTTTCCAACAGGAAGAACTGGACTTCTGTGAGCGTTTAAGGGTTATGTGTTTCCGTGGGCAGCAATCGGATGACAATGGGATGGATCGCTGAAGTCTGGTTTACCTCACCTGTTTTGGAATCAGCGTGCAGAGATGTAACAGAACATTCAAGATCTGGATCGTGAATGTTAAGCAACGTATTTGTGTGTTACGACAAATGCAGTCCATGTTTTGCATGTCATGCAGGAACTGGATTTCACTCTGTAAATACTTTAATGTATAAAATACTTTTCAAGTCAGTTGATATTTAAGCCCTCTGTTTTCAGTTGTCCATCTCTTAAATGTAACCCCAAACATCTCCATCACAGGTAGTATGTAAACCCCAACCCCAGTGTTAATTTAGTTGAGTGTTCAACTGCAGTCAGCAACAACACCACTAGATGCCACTAAGTCCTACTCAATTTACCTTTAAAACATGACTCAGAATAATAGATCATTGTTTATTTTTTATACCATAATTGTTTATTTATTATTAGCAAAAACAAATAGGTGTATTTATATACATAAAATGGGCAGCTCAAGAAATGGAAAGCAATGCCATAACCACATGTACAACCTACACATAAACACGTATGTCATGCAAATTAGAGTATTTTGGCACAAAACACAGAATGCAGATATTATTCTAAGATAATATTTCTGGTGTTTCTTTTTTTGTAGAGTGTGGTATTTTAAAATACGATGACTTGGTATAATTATTCAAATGCAAACTGGAAACACAAAGTAAAATATTTTTGACTTTGCAAAAACTGCTCTTCACTTCATTCTTTGAATTCAGATAGAAGGTGTCAAGCGCTGACCACTACGCAAACTTCTTCATTTTATTCTCTTCCTGTATTTGATGGGTACATATTTAAAACTCCAAAAACTACAAGAAGTGCATACATAGGCAAGTTTAGGATTTTACCAGAGTGATGGAGATACTTAAGATACTGGGGATGCCAGATTAGGACCTCTTCCATTTTGAAAAATCATCCTCGTTTTCCGCTGCCTTTACATCACCCACAGCTATCAGTAGCTGTGCTAAATAATATGTCACCATGACAATAGTGTTACCATGCTCCATTGGTGCTGTCACTTTGAAAATTTGCATAGCCAGTGACATGTCAGACACCATGAAGATCAAACTTCCTAAAAGTGTCATGCTGTTACTGGTTCTGATGGCTAATGCCCCCATCAGAGAAATTAAGACGACGTAGACCCCCACAGCTGGAATCATTATGTCTGAGTTTGGCGTCTTCTGCAAGAATGGATATATGTAGATGTAGAAACCGCCACCAGCCAGGAACAGGATTGGATACAGAATACGGGTCCCGGAGGAAGAGGAATATGCTGTGTAGCGACTGGAGAGGAAGGTGAGTGAGTACAGCAGATGAGCCAAAGCAAATGCACCCATTCCTGAAACAGAAGTGTGAGATGATGAGGACATAAAATAAGTTAATGATTAAAAAATAGCAAGTAAATACATCAATTTGCAATATGCAAACCTTTGCAGATTGAATTCACAACATTAAATTGATCACACTGAAAGACTGCCATGAATATTCGTTAATATAAATATGCAGTGCACATACATTCTCCAACAAGTAGGCCAACCCGCAGCTTAATTAGCATTTTGAAAAGTGTGCCACTTTGTTCGTCACTTGTGCAAACAAGGCTCTCACCATGCAGAAGAAGCTCAGGCCAAACCAGGCAGCAGTCACCAACTGCAGAGAAGAGCAGTCCTCCCACCACACCCAGGACACTCTGACCTCCGTTCCAGCTCAGCACTACTGCAGCCAATAGAAATGTTGGTGCTGATTTGACACCTGCAAGCATGATGGATGCGGGTGTGTCAGGAGTCCACAGGTAAAAGTACACACCTGTGGCCAAAAAGAAAGGCAAAAGAGAAAAAAGGAGAGCACAAGACTGAAAGAAAGGGAAGGACAGGAAGAAACGGGGAGACAAGTCACAATATGAATATTAAAAATAATGATTTTAGACAATTTTATCCTTTTCAAATGGAAAAAAGTAACATAAACATCTATTGACCAACTGTAAATAGGAGTAAATTATTTCAGGTACCATGTTTCTCCTCTGCCGCCTGTCATAGGCATCTGTCTCAAGGATGTCCATCGTCTCAGAGTCAGCACCGCTCCAGCAGATGTCTCAGTTGAAAGAACCTGTCCTGTTACACACCTTCTATTTTTGTCTGTCTTTGAGGTTTTTGGTCAACACCACATATAATCCTCAGATGTTCTCGTCTAGTTCTCCTGTCTCGAATCTCTGCCGTGTCTCTCAGTCCGTTGGCATTTCACAGCAGTGAACTTCGGACTGATCCTTGCTGTCTGATTGCACTCTGATAATCAATGCTCTCCCGGGTTTGAGTTCTCGTGGACAAACACCTGACCTTTGACCTCTACAGCTGGAATATATCGGTGACATCAACACATGAGGGGCAAAGTTGAACCAGTAGTAAACTCACGTACAATAACGCTTGTTTTCTTACTTTACATGTAAGCTTCTGATGATTGTTGGTAATGACAAATTAATGATTGGATGATGGCCAGAAAGGCACTTTTCTGAAGGGAAATATTTTGAATCATATCTCTGAAGCTTGTAGATATACACCTAGATTACCTCCCTCAATATTTTGCATGTGCATTTGTCCCCCCAGTATAAACATAAAAGCAGCCGAGGACTGTTATT
>JAPZEB010000009.1:18116762-18134099 GCA_029783705.1 Chaetodon striatus | reverse complement strand
GTGACATGGGACTGGGATGGGGTAGGAGTTTTTCTAAGAGTGGAATGGGACCGGAGTGAAAGTACGCCTTTAATCTAGAGCCAGTTTTTGATTTGTCTGTTTTGGACTACTGTAGAAACGACATGGCAGACTCTGTGGAAAAGGACCCACTCCATATGTAGATATAGATGGCTCATTTTTAAGGTAATGAAAACTCAGTGATTCTTAGTTTGAGGTGATAATACACGTATTAAATACAGTTATGAATGTTATGTACCATTTCTGGTCCTCCGAGTTTAGAGAGGTGTTTTACAATGTGGTTGAGGAAGCAAAAATAAAACATATGACCAAACCGCCATCCTTACACAGACTTAGGGAGTGAATATCATAGTGATGAAACTGAACTGCTGCTCATGTCTTTGGGGACCCCCTGGGATTCCCTTTGGCTCTCTGTGGGAGCCCTCACTTGCCCGGGACACCACTTTGTGGATGCTTTATAATAAATGACTGACACTCAAGTGAACATGCAATCACAATAATCACCATCATGCCCTTGTCAATGTCATACTCTTTTATGGATATTTTAATTTGAACTGTCCAGTGGGCCTACAGGTCTGGGAAAGGACAAGACCCATATCAGGCTCTTACCAAAATATTTCCCATATCGGGCAATAGAGCACGCACAGCACATCAGCCTCGACCTGCTCGTCCGTAGACGACAGGTGGCAACAACAGTATCATAAAACCAGCAGCAGAGCTCCCAGCTGTGAACATGCATGTTGCTGTATGTACCGTCTTTGTTTCTCATGAGTTGTGGAACGAACGTGACATCAGGCACCTACTGCAGCTGCGGACACGCGCAGAGGACACAGCGTCCTGATGCGCGCCCCCGCCTGTTGAGGAAGTATCAACTATTGTCATTGTGGAAAATAAAAACACATATTTCTACTCACCCTTTAGGTTTTGTCCCAACTTCACGAAGATGAACAACACATCGGCAGCTGTCGCAGTCGATCCAAGAAACGCAACCAGCGGAGAGTGAGGAAAAGGGGGCGGCGGCTTTAGTTAAATGCCAGCGTTTCACATTGGTTTGATGCGTTCACTGTCAGATTGAGGGACAGGACGCCCACGGCCTGCGATGCAGGAAGAAGGTTGGGTTGGTGAATGCGGGGTCTCTGCTGTCACATTATTCATGAGCTTCACTCCTATTGGCTTCTGCCTGCTCTTTGTCTCCGCCTTTGAGCACAACCTGACAGGAACTGGGCGTTTTCCTCAGCTGAGAGACGCAATTGGCTGAGCAGACGCTTGACAGTTGCAGTGGTTGGTGAATTATCTTTTCATCCATACAAAAGAGGGGAGTCATGGGAAACCATGCAACTTTTTCCTTTTTTTCCCAGTGAGGACGGAGAGACATGAGAGTTATTTATAATGGCTTGTAAGGGTCATGGAGAGCATAGTTTTGAGAATACAGCGTGACTAGTGACATTAAGACACCCAACCCCTCTGCATATCTCTGTGATCTTCTAACCCTTTCCACTGGCTGCCATCTGTCTAACTCCACCACCCTTGATAGGCCAGACCACATGATCTATATTGGTGAAGCAGCTGAAAATCACAGGGCCCTAAAGTCACAGGGTCAGTAAAGATCTGCACAGCTTAGGTGTCACCGAGCATAGCAATATCCTCCTACAGGCAGGCGTGACCTCTGACCTCTAACTGTGTGTGTTTATGTGTGTCTGGAGGGGGTGACAGTTCAGCTCATGTAAAAGCACCAACAACTCTCAGAGACAAGTACAGACACACAGTGGTGAAGTACAGACACACAGTGGTGAGTGCACTGATAAATATGACAAGACTGCATGGTTATCACAGCTAACATCTTGAATGCATCAACATACCTGTGTTTTCATTTATAAAGCCCTGCTCTCTACATTTCTATCTACCCATGAGTGTATTACCAATTGCAACCAAAGGCCTATGGGCACAGGGAGCCCCTAAGCTAGAACCTCTGCATGAAGTCGCTGTTATTAACTTTGCATTTCATGTCAAAGGGCTTAGTCATCACGTCAATAACTGAGCCCCAAAAGACCTTAAAAAAAAAGGAAAACTGAAGTAAAGCCTAAACATTTACTTTGGAGATGTTACAAGAAAGAAACAATCATGATACATTTTAAGAGAGTGTGAGTAGGGAGGCCATTTATGCATCCGGACCTAGGGGCCCATTGAGTCATAATCTGCCAAGGGGTTTACCAAATTTAGTTGGAATGGAAGTGAATATCAATTACACTAGATCATAAGTTCCTCTTATGAACACTGAACTACACAAGACTTATTGTCTTGACTTGCTGATTGTTGTTTTGTGTTTTGGTCAATAAAACACCAGAAAAAAATCCCTAAAGCCCAAAGTTATGTCATCAGATGTCTTGCTTTGTCTAACCCATATCTTAAGATATTAAAAGTACTATAATTCATGACTAGACAAGGAGCAAAGTCTCACCTGAGGACCTGGAACCATAACAATTTTAATAACTTAGCTTTAAGAATGATCTAAAAATAAACCCATCATCAAACAGTTGCCAATTATTTATCTGTAGATTGACTAATTGATTCATTGAGAAATATTTGATTTTTTTAAGGGCTGCATTCATGGGTGCGTTCCTCTTCCTACTGACCTACTGTATTATCATTAAAATCCACACCCATATAATGATGATGTAACTTCACATCAGATTTATGTGTGAGGGACAGACAAAATATTCCAGATATGCTTGCTACATTTATTTTAGAAATGCGGGAATAAAGCCTACTTATCACACTCTAAAATAAAACCTAAAGTTATCACAAGGTTTTAGTAAAGGCAGACCTGAAACATTATTTAAGTTTTGCACTGTTTTCCTTCTTATTATGTGTGCTGAGTGTTTAATTTAATGCTTTAAATAAAAATAAAATTACAAAAATGTGTTTAGCTTGGGCGATTTGTTATTCTTGTCTAAAGATGACATAAATAAAAAATAAAATTAAAAGATTTTTTTCCTCAGCTACTGAGCCGTTTTCCCTCCTTCCCTGTTGCGTACATGATGACGTCATTTTGCCGGGTACACACGGTTTTTCTTGTCGGCTGGGTATTGTCATGCCGCGTTCCACTTCCGTGCTCTCTACCACTGAGTCTCCGCCCTTCCAGTGTCGTCACTGTCCCTTCCTTAATTACAGGGTCTGGTTACAAAACGGAAATTTTCCGCGCTTTCGTCGGTGAAAGTTCACAAATTGAAGAAGATTGGCGGGAGCTGTTGTCAACCTGGGGTCTGTTGTGGAGCGGCAACTCTGATAGGTATTTATAACTTTGATAGAAACGCAGCAGCCGTTGATAGCTGCCTTGACGAGTTTTACAGTGAGATCCGTTCGACGGTTTGGTAAGATCGGTGTTGGCGCGAGACTGTTCTGTGTTTACACTGACGCTTGCTAGCCTGCTGTCTTAGCTCGTCACAAAAGAAAACAGCCTCCGGAGTTTGAGCAAAAGTAACTCGACACAAACTTAACCGCTGCAGTGGTAGTGCTAATATAACGCTGTTTTATGCGTTACAGAGACATGTTGAATGTGAAAGTACAGCAGTGGCGCGTGGATACATCACATGCATCCAATGTAATGTTAGCTAACTAGTTACAATTACAAAAGCTGGTTGTTATGCCAACTCTGTAATGAGGTGTGTAAAGTTAAGAGGGGCACAGCAACCAGTCATGCCAGTTACTTGCTAATTGGCTATATTATGTGCAGTGTGGCAGATTGACTCCCAATTGGTGTTGTGTTTTATGAACTACATGACATCCCTGTTTATGGCATTAACAACAAAGCTTGTTTAAAGTAACATTATCAACTGTCAGTGCTGCGGTGTCACTGACTACTTTCTGTTTGATTTGTGTCTATGCTTCTTCTGTTATGTGCCCTTTATCTTGTCATTGCACTGTATTGCATCCAATGAAAGACACCAGCACTGTACAACGTCATTGCAACACATTATCACAGACAGCAGCACTGTACATCTTTCACCTATTACTCGCAGTAAGGCCATCATAGTCTTTACAGTTTCAAAGCATATGCACTACATGCACAATATACCTAACAGTGCAATTGAATTACACATGCAGTATATTTTCTGTTCAATCGAAACTTTAATCTGTATTTAATCTGTAGTTATGTCTTGGTTGTCTGTCAAAATGCCAGCTACTTTAAGAAGTGGTAATAAACTCTTGAACTAATACAATAAGGATTGTTCTTTTGATTATTCTACCTCACTTTGAATTTATTTGTTTACTACTATCATCATCTTCTCCTAATGTGTCTTCTGCCTCCACTGATTTCTGCAGGCATGGATTATAAAAGACGCAATGGTGGCCCTGTTACAGGCAATGTGTCCCATGCCAAACGGGGTAAGATGGCTGGTGAATGGGAGGACAGTCCATCACAGTTTGAAGAGGAATTGTCCATGTTTGAGGATGCAGAGATGGAGGCAGAGGAGATGGAGGGGCAGGCAGGCCATGATGTTATTCCCGTAGGTGAGTGTAACATAAAAGCACACAATTGTAGGTGGCAGAAGTAAAAATAGTTCTCAAAGGTCGTTGAGTTATGCAAATTACATGCACACCTGTATCAAAACAGCATGCTATTTAGAATTCTAGATAATTACTAGTAATTATAAAGTACATATTATTCTAATTTGGTAATCCAGTCATGCCTCGAGTATATAAAGCATGCTTTGCTTGTCAGCTTTGCAATGGCCCTCAAGGATAAGCAGGTATAGCTAATGTATGGATGAATAGCTTTGCTTTGTGAATAATGCAACTATGCTAACAATAAGTGGCAGCAATGAAACTAGTTGACTGTTGTTTTAAGAGATCACTGTGTTTGTTCAATTTCTGACTATACTAATACAGCTCTTGGCTATATTCACGGAGATGAAATAAATGATACTCTGTACTTCTGTCTTATCACCTTGTTCCTTCAGGTGACCTCTTCTCAGCAGACCTTAACCCTCGTTGGCGGCGGCCTCCCGCCCCTTCACTGGACACATCATCTGACGCTTTGGTGTTTCAACAGATTGATCTCGACTATTATTTAGGTAATTATCAAAAGACTTGTGTTGAAGCCAGGATCAAGATAATTTCTAGTTATCTTGGCTTCGTTATTGTGTCGATGTAAATGAGTGTAGAACATATCCATGTGCTCAAATGTCATTACTGTATGTGAGAGGAAATGGTATCTTAGTTTGCTTCCTCTTTTTTGTTATGCAGGGACAACGGTGGCTGGCATGCCTGGTCAGTCACAGGGGAAAGTCCCGATCATTCGAATGTTTGGGGTGACAGACAGTGGCAACAGTGTGTGTTGCCACATCCACGGTTTTGCACCTTACTTCTATGTTCCTGCACCAAGTGGTGAGTACTTGTCACTATTTTGCCAGTACATAGAGTCAGTAATTTTGAATATTTCTATTTTATATTTTTGCTCAGTGCAATAGTTTTTCAGTTACCTTTTACAAGTTTTCTCAGTAGAACACATTTCTCTGTTTTGAGCATGTAACTTTCAGCTTTTGGGAGGGTAAAGTCTTTTAATTGTAAATCTTACACTGTTTTCTTTTTTCTGCATCCTTTCTAAAAGGTTTTAAATCTGACTACCTGGGTGACTTTAAAAGAGAGTTGAACTCTGTTGTCCTGAAGGACATGCGATCCAATAAGGACAACATCTCTGTCACAGTGCTGGCGGTGGACATCACCCGCAAAGAGAGTGAGTACAAGTCAAGTCAGTTTATTTGCATAGCACACCTTATAAGGACGCCTATATGCAAAGATATGCAAATGCTCATGTGCATTTGTTTACTGAATATAAGTTGATCAAATTGTTGTGAACTCAGAAGGCTGATCCTACTTACAAAACATATTTGATTATCAATTTACGTGCAAGGTGATAAAGTTAAGTGACTATGCTTTCATCATGATTCTTGGAGCTTAACTTCTTGTTTTCTTTGCTTGCAGGCATGTATGGTTTCCATGGGAACCGCAGCCTGGATTTTTTGCGGATAACCATGGCGATGCCTCGTCTCATTGCTCCGGCAAAGAGATTGCTGGAGCAGGGGTTCAAGTTCGGACCCTTCCCCATTCAGGGTTACCAATCATATGAGGCCAACATAGATTTTGAGATAAGGTGTGTGTGTGTTTGTTCTGTATAAAAACGGTAAAGGTAATTTGATAACAGTTACGTCATTATGTCAGCTGCGTGCTGCTCTGTACAGAATAATTTCCAGGCTCATGTGGACTAACCTCACAGATTTGCCACCATTAAGTAAATCATGGTGTTCTTGCATTTGTTAGGCTTAACAGGCACACTTTAATCCTCTTGAGTAATTTTGTAGGCAGAATCTTATATTATATTTCACTTTTTATGTGTAATGGAAACCATTAAAATCTCTCAAATTTTAATCCTGACTCCAGGTCACGAAGACGTCAGGGCAACTTGTTGCTATAGATGTTTTAAGGTGGCTGTTCTACAAAACAACGAATGAGTAAATGCAACACTAAAGTTATATTTTTCAGCTTAATGAGCCTCTCTGTGTTTTCAGGTTTATGGTGGACTGTGACGTGGTGGGATGCTGTTGGATTGAACTTCCCAAAAACAAGTACAGAGTGCGTGAAGAGAAGAGCCCAGGGGACACAGATTCTCGGTACCCAGGCAAGGTAGGTCTAGTTCACACAGCTGTTGTGCGACATGGGTCAGCACTTCACTTCCCTGAGAGCCTTCATATAGAATTTGTACTGTCGGGCTTTTACCAACATTTTTCATGAACTGTTTCCCCCTGTTTTTTGTCCTTCAGGTGTCCTTGTGTCAATATGAGGTAGATGTGGGATGGAAGGATTTGATAAGTCACCCTGCAGAGGGAGACTGGCAGAGGATTGCACCACTCAGGGTCCTCAGCTTTGACATTGAGTGTGCAGGAAGAAAAGGTGGGTTTCTTTCTCTTTGGCGTTCTTATTAAACACCATGCAAACTATAACCCCAAACATGCTTTCTGTCCACAAGGCCTGAACATACTTAATGAAAAGCAATACAGAGTTTGACTCTTGTGTCAACTTGTCTCTTTCCAGGAATCTTCCCAGAAGCGGACAAAGACCCTGTGATTCAGATAGCGTCCATGGTGCAGCGTCAGGGTGAGACAGAGCCCTTCATTCGCACTGTGTTCACTCTTCAGTCCTGTGCCAGCATCGTGGGCTCTCAGATATTGTGCTTTACACAGGAGAAACAACTACTACAGGTACACACACACAGGCTTCAGTAAGGCACTGTAAAACATAAATATTTTCACTTATTTCTTTCCATTCACTTTTCTAATGTTTTGTTGATCCTCTGTCATGTCATTGTGTGTTTTACGTCTCTATGAGCAGAGCTGGGCAGAGTTTTTGAGGACAGTGGATGCAGACATCATCACTGGATACAACATCCAAAACTTTGACTTTCCTTACTTGCTCAACAGGGCAGCTGCTTTAAAGGTTAGATGGAGCCACATGCGTCTATTACTTCCATGCAATACAGGGGTCTAAAGATTGTCAGACTACAAGAAATGTACACAGATACTTAAAGATGTACTATGCTGGATATTACTAAAAAAAATGCACTGACTAATACAAGAGTAATCCCTCCCAATTATCACTTCCGACCCACGAGAAATGTGTGGTGGTCTATTTTTCTGCAGAGACTCTGCGTTCTGTCTTAATTTTTCATTTACTTCGTATTTTCTGTGTTTGGGACGTTTAAGAACATGTAGCCCCACAGCGCTCAGGTGAGGTTGGGACTTCATGAAAAGGTAGTGACCAGGTTCCAGACCTTAAGTAGTACACATCCAAGAGACACAGTGCCAAGAAAACACAAATATAACAAAGCAAAATGCCACACTAGAGTGAATCTGGGGATGGCCTTTACATTTGCTTTAATTGGCGAGCGTCTTTACAGACAATTACTGCTATCCTGCATTGTATACCTTTAAGCATTACCTCTTGAAGATTGTATTTGTGGTAGAAACACTTAAGATTTCCCACTTCTATTCAAATACGACATTCCTGTTAAACCCCTTTCACTCAGTAAACTGTTCTTTTTTGTTCAGGTGAATCTCTTTCCCTACCTCGGTCGAGTGCGGGGCATCAAGTCAGTCTTGCGAGACCTAAACTTCCAGAGCAAGCAGATGGGCCGCAGGGAGAACAAGACCATTAACATGGAGGGCCGGGTTCAGTTCGATCTATTGCAGGTCAGCTACTAGTAGCAACTATAGCAAAAGCAATCACACAATATTTACTTAACAGCTTTTGCTTGGTTATGAATGCTTTCAGGAAAAAAAACACTGCACACAGTTTGACTGTTGTATTTCTCTCAGGTTCTCCTCAGGGACTATAAACTGCGCTCGTACACACTAAACGCTGTGAGTTTCCACTTCCTGCAAGAACAGAAGGAGGATGTGCAGCACTCCATCATCACTGATCTGCAGGTAAAGCACAAAGCAGTAAAGTTTATGCACCTAGAAGAGAGCTGTTTATCATTAAGAGCTCCTTAGATTGAAATGGCCTTCCCCCCCTTTTTCCTCCATCGCAGAATGGCAACGAACAGACACGTCGTCGTTTGGCCGTTTACTGCCTGAAGGACGCCTACCTCCCGCTGCGCTTGCTGCAGAAACTGATGTGTGTGATTAACTACATGGAGATGGCCAGAGTGACAGGTGTGCCTCTCACCTACCTGCTGTCAAGAGGACAGCAGATCAAAGTCGTCTCCCAGCTGCTGCGACAGGTAACAGAGGCAAAACACTCATGACAGTTACTGCACGTGTAGAGATTTAAGGATGGAAACTAAGTGTCTGTACGTGTTTAGGCCATGAAACAGGACCTGGTCATGCCTGTTGTAAAGACAGAAGGAGGAGAAGATTACACAGGAGCAACTGTCATTGAGCCGGAGAAAGGGTATGTACATCTGCAGTTTTTGTGAGTGTATGACTCTTCTTTTCCTTTGGTGTTGATGGTTTGGTATGGCAAGCGTGTCTTATACCTTTCTAACACCACCTTTCCTCTCTGTGTAGGTATTACAGCCTTCCTATTGCTACCCTGGATTTCTCCTCCCTGTATCCGTCCATCATGATGGCTCACAACCTGTTCTACACCACCCTGCTGCAGAAGGGCTCAGCAGAGAGACAGAAGTGAGTGAAGACCTTGAGTTACCCTAAGCTTTGTCTCCTTGCAGCTGAAGTGTGTTTAGTGAAATGTCAAATTTATGCCACTTTCATCTTGCCATTAGTAATATTAGCTAAATGTAACTTGTCATTTATATTTAACCAGCCATATTTTGGTTGTTAACACACTATGGAAAATTGATATTGAACAAAATTTAAAACCATTAACATGAATTTGACTTTCAACACATACACACAATGACATGACACTTTAGATAGTTTAGTTAATTGTTTCTTAAGGACCTTTAGGGGCTATCGGCAGAAGTGGTATATAAAATCATAACTATGTTTTCATGAGTTTATAATTTACCACCTGAAAATAAGAATTATTGTATTTTTAGTTTCGTTAGAAGAAGCTGTTGTTCTTCAGTATCCAAAATCGGACAACCCAAATGTTGGCTCTAGATAGGGCCATTGGTATTTTCACTTTCATGTTGGCCACCGTAGTTTGCACGTGGGAGAAGTTTCAGTTCTGCAATCTCACAGCTAGATGCCACTAAAGCCCACACACTGGACCTTTCAATGTGTGTTTGTCTATTATGAACATAATGAGCTAATATCTGAAATGGTTGTGTGTCTTTAGCCTCTCTCCAGAGGACTTCATCAAGACTCCAACTGGTGATATGTTTGTGAAGAGCTCTGTGAGGAAAGGACTTCTACCTGAGATCCTGGAGAACCTGCTGTCTGCCAGGAAGAGGTTTGCATTATTCAGATAAATCACAAAATGAAATTTGACCTCAACTGGACTGAGGTGTTAGCGATTCAAAAGACAGCTTCAGTCTTATGATACTCTAAAGTTAACTTCTTGTGAAGCTTAGCATATTCTTGATCGTTGGAGTAGTGTTTGATGTGTTTGTTGTCAAGAAAAGTACAAAATAGGTGTACTGAAACAAACCAAGAATCCCAATCATTGTAGATATGATTATGTTTTAGTTCTCACAGATGATATAAAACAGATGATTGTGTTGTGCCCATAAAACAGTCAGAGACCTGGCCTCCTTCTCAGCTTGTCCCACTGTCTGTCCACAGGGCCAAAGCAGAGCTAAAGAAGGAAACTGACCCTTTTAAGAGGCAGGTGCTGGATGGTCGACAGCTGGCCCTGAAAATCAGTGCAAACTCCGTCTATGGCTTCACAGGTGCTCAGGTGGGCAAGCTACCCTGCCTAGAGATCTCACAGGTGAGCGCTTGATTTGGATCTCCTGCTGGTCTTAAAGTCTAACTGAAATTTCATAGCTGTTTTTGTTTTGCTACATCATGTTTGTTCTGTAAATCACACGCAATGTGTTCTCATCCTAAAGGGAGAATTTTATATTTTTGGTTACTGGTTATTATTTCATTCAGTGTAGTATCATAGTCGGAGCACACGGTCTCACAGAGCTAGACATGAACCAGACAGACATAAACATGAACAAACATTTTGTGCACTTTAGCTTGTTCATCAAAGAACTAGTGGCGACAAAGGGCAACTTCTGTGTCTCGACCAAAAAGTTCCAGTGAACACACAGACTACAGCCAATGGCCATCTAGCATGTACGCTCTGCGGCTGCATGAGACTATTTGTCAGTCAAAAGGGAAACCAGTAGACCGACAGGACAGATTCAAGACGGTAGTTAGCTCGATAGCAGATTAAAACACCACCCGTTGTTGGACGCATGGACAGTGCCGACTAGTGCCAACAGTGCAGGACACACCACAAAAATTAGAGCAACAGTAGCTCACTGGCCGCCTAACACTGACTGATGGCCAGTCATCGGATTGGTGTGTCAGGGCCCTAACATTCACCAGGGAACAGTGCACTATTAACATCAGCTTATAGGCTAGATAGCTAAATAGCTGCTCAGCTACAGCACGTTAAACTGCACATAAAAAGACCTGCAAATGTCACTTTGGTCTTGTTAGATGCTAGTGTGGTCCTCACTCATCAATACCACTAACAACACGTTGTCTCTAAACATATCAAACGTTGACTATTCCAGCCCAGCACAACTGTTTTTTATTCATGCTAAATGAAGTTGTCCCCACTTGACATGTCGTCTGACTGTTCTGCACAGATGTGAATTCAGGGCACAGACGGTAAACAGCAGAGATGTAGAGCAAAGATTAGTGTTGAGGCAGAAACCACAGAACAGGTGAAAATAACAAAGACCTAGTGTAAGTGTAGAACAGGCTGTTTTGTGGAATGTTGACTTGATTACACAGCACCCTCACAGAGAGCTGAGAAGATAACTGCTGCCTTCTACAGGAATCATTTTGGGATAAAATGCCTTGCACAGTGGCAAATATTTTCCCAGGCATTGATTGAAACTCATGACCTGTGATGTATGTGTGATGATGATTTTTCTCCAATGAAAGCTTATTCCAACACCACTAATCATTTATTGATAAATTTACCTAATTCCTTTTTCTCCTCCTCATTTAGAGTGTCACCGGTTTTGGAAGACAGATGATTGAGCAAACCAAGCAGCTGGTGGAGTCCAAGTACACCATTTCCAATGGTTACCAAGCTGATGCCAAGGTGAGGAATACATGTTACTGCACCCCACCAATGGTGACCCAAAATGCTTTTTTTTTCATAATTGTGCTTGTTAAACATTTATGAGTTAACAAATGAACTTTATCTATGTCAAGACAAACCTGTTAGGCCCTGATCAGACGGAGTGTATTTTGCAGGTTGCGGACCTCAAGGTGCACTGCACTGCCTTTTTTGTTGGAGCCTGCCCCAGTCAGACACTTTCAAAGCTTTGCCACGTCATTTTTATTGTTGCTAGGCAACAACAATCACAGGTCCTGAGCTAAACAGATATTTTGCTGTGAAGTAAACTCACAGATTTGTACCTACATAGAAATGGACAGGCAAAGGCTGTCTGGGGTTTCAGGGAAACAGTAGCTCTGTGTGGTTACATGAGACCCTCAGAAAGAGAAATCACGGAGGACAGCCAGCTGGCCCAGGAGCTTTGACTGGATGATGGTTAGTTCAAGGCTTATTAAGGAAGAGTCAGTGACAGTTTGACAATCTGCTGTCAATAGTTGGGCCTAATTACAGATGGTAAAATGTAAAAATAGTAATTGAGGCTACACTTTGGAGATATGTCTTGCAGTTTGCCAATGGCGACGATAAAACTGAGCTAACATTAGCTTAACATAAACCATGTATGCTACCACTTGTCGTTGCCACCACAGAAAGCCCGCCTCTCAGTTCATCTGGTTGGAAAAAGGGAAGAAAACTTCAGTGATGTCCTAGAGTTTTTTTAACTCAAGACACTCTTTTAGCACCTGCAAGATGCGAGGCACATAAAATGGAAAAACCTGAAAAGCAATGAGCATAATGCTTCACTCTCATTAAAAATCACTTACAAAATGCTGCCACAGGCTGCTGAAATGTTCTTTGTCTGATTGAGGCCTTTGAATTGACTGCCTGATGTTTTCAACAGATCCCCTTTGTTTACATGTTGTTTAAACATTATTTTTAGGTAATTTATGGAGACACAGACTCTGTCATGGTTAAGCTTGGAGTTGCCACAGTGAGGGAGGCCATGGATATCGGGAAGGAGGCAGCAGAGTGGGTATCATCCCATTTTGTACAGCCCATCAAACTGGAGTTTGAGAAGGTACCAATTCTCACCACTTGACTTATCAAAGCACTTGACTTTGTAATTTCATCATCTGTAGAATTCTGTCTTTTAATCGGGAGGGTTTTAGAGGGTGGAGATTTATCCGTACTGAAGTAATAACTCCAGTGACTGATATCTTCGTGTAATAAGCAGAGAAAGTATTTTTGTCTGAAAAGGAGTTATGCAGACATGCAGCAGCTCTCGTGGCCGAAGCACGTCTTTGAAAATCAAACATTTTGAAATTGCAGTGAGCCAGGGTTTTAGACCACAGGACAGTTAGAATGTGCTCTCAGCTAATGCAAGCTTATTTTTGTTACTTCTACAGGTGTACTATCCGTACCTGCTGATCAACAAGAAGCGCTACGCAGGCCTGTATTTCTCTGGCAGTGCAGACACACATGACAAGATGGACTGTAAAGGCATTGAGACTGTCCGCAGAGACAACTGTCCTCTGGTGGCTAACCTTATCAACACCTGTCTGCAGAAAATCCTCATAGACAGGTACATACACACATACATGTTGTATGCATTATGTGCATTTGTTCGTTTGTTGTGATTTAATTCTCCATAATTGTATGTAAAACTGTTACGAGAACGTCTTAAAGCAGTGACATGTACCTTTTATTTTGTGTTGATTTTGGCGAAAGTGGTTCCCAGAGTGAAGGCTGTATTTTCCATGAACATGCTGGATCATGTCATAAAGAACTTGATCTGGGGAGCGTATTTGATTTGGAAACTAAAACATTACCTAAATATGTAAACATGGGTTCCTCTGGTCTGATTTCAGACCGAGGCAAGGCATTAAAAATAACTATAGAAATCTTCTCGCTGACGGTCTTGTTTGCTTATGTGGGTCATATAGAGGCATTAGTATTAAACTGAGACAGTTTCATAACCAGATAAAAGGTGATCCTGCAACTATTTTATCTTATTTTTGGCTTCCATAAAGGTATAAACTTGACTCTCAGATGCTGAACCCACTTTCCGGCTTTTATACTTGGTTGAATATTAACCACCCTATGAGCTGTTACTTTATTTTGAAAGTTAACAGCTGATGTGATATTTTGTCAGGGATCCCCAGGGTGCTGTGGCTCACGCTAAAGAAGTCATCTCCGACTTACTGTGCAACCGCATCGACATCAGCCAGCTCGTCATCACCAAGGAGCTAACGCGTACCGCTCAGGAGTATGCTGGCAAACAGGCACACGTGGAGCTGGCTGAGAGGTGTGTGACCACATTGAGAGGTCTCATCTCAAATAATACTCCAAGGGAATTAATCTGTAAGATACGAGTGCCCTGAGTGCCCTAATACGAGTGCATCCTTTTACAGGATGAAGAAAAGAGATGCTGGCAGCGCCCCGCACCTGGGAGACCGAGTGCCATACGTCATCATCAAGGCTGCAAAGGGAGTGGCAGCATACATGAAGTCAGAGGTCTGTTGTGTCATCTTTCATTGTTTGTTTCATTGGTGCATCCACCTTTCCATATAATACATATTAAATCCCTATGACGATCCTGGTTCTTCCATTTGTTCTTTTAGGATCCGATCTATGTGCTGGAGAATAACATTCCCATTGACACTCAATATTACCTGGAGCAGCAGCTGTCCAAGCCCCTGATGAGAATATTTGAGCCCATCCTGGGAGAGACCAAGGCAGAGAACATCCTGCTCAGTAAGTCTACAATTACACACAAAGTCTTGTTATTACAATTTAGAGCAATTTGCTGACACTTGTGTCATCCTCAGTGACTTATTTGGTTATTATTGAAATGAGACATTGAGTAATCTGTAAGCTGGTTAACACAGAGTTACTTCTTAGATACACAGAGCCTGATGGGTGAAATGTAACATTGCTGACATCATAACAACAAAAACAAGTGTTAAGGGTGCACAGTTCAGTCAAGAAGCAACAGATATAATATAGATGTGCTAGTTAAAGCTTTAAAACTTAATGTTTCTGTTGATTTTCTGGCATCTTTCAGAGGGCGACCACACACGCTGTAAGACTGTGTTGACTTCAAAGGTTGGGGGCCTCATGGCATTTGCTCAGAAGAGAAGCACCTGTATCGGCTGCAAAGCTGTGCTCAAGACAGATGGTATGTGTGCGCTCAGAATATAATTTTTGGTGCCACTTAATGCATGGGAGCAGAGTTGAGCTTCATATGTGTGACATCTAACTTTTGTTTCAATGCAGCGGCTGTGTGTGATTTCTGTAAGAAGAAGGAGTCTGAACTGTACCAAAAAGAGGTAGGCAAGATGCCAGGTGGCTTCATACTTAGATGTGTTGGTTTTGTCTCCAACAGGGCAAAATTTAATTGCTTTAAGTCCCAGCTCTGACTATGTATGAAGAAAAGCTGTAAAGTAAGGTTCTACCGAATGTCATCTTTTTACATCAAAGCTTCTGTTGAAGACCTTGTTGACTGCCATTTGACTACCAGCAAACAGGACGTTTATCTGTTGTGTTACATGAATTCTGCGCAGGCTAGATGTTCTGTCAAATATTTTTCTGTAAAGACCTGGACAGCAGTAGCTGGAATACACAGCTGCTGATTTGGATAGCAGCCACTGTCTGTACCTGAGTCTGGCATGATATAAGACGGCGATGGGTGCTGTGTGGTTTGTTTTAACATTTGCTTTCAGTGAGCAGCTTTTAAGATCTGCGTGTCGCATCTCGGATAAGAAGAGATATAACCTGAGCTAAAGCAAGATAGATATGCTTATCTTTGTGGAAAAAAAACATGCATCTTACCAAGAAGCAGGTTATGAAATACCAGTAATTTTTTTGTCTTTTTTTCATTGATATTTGCAAGAGAGGGTGCACTGTTTGATAAGTAAACGACAAAACACATTGGCATCCGCACTGGCCTCCGGCCCAACTTTTACTGTAAACATCTGAATTGGCACAGTATTTCACATACATTTAAAAAAAGAACCTCAATTTCTCAATCTCAAATTCTCAATTTGAATAAAGTGATTCATCAAATTGAATGAGTTAGTTTTTTATATTTAAATCATCAAACTATTCAGTGCATTGCTACTTTATTAATTTTAATCAATGGCTGTCTCGTGATAATCATCTTATTGCCCTCTGGTGGCTCTTAAGAACTCAGGGAGTCCATTAAAGGGATTTTGATATTAAATGTATTCAAGTAGATCAAGCAGAATGCCTAATTGAATATCAATGGGCTGCTGCAGACTAGTGTGCTACTTAAATTTTGCTTTAGTCTTTCGAATTTAACTATTCCAATGAAGCACAACTCATCAAATTGTTTGATTTATTAAAATAAGACTTAAGGAGTTAATATCTGAAAACAAACATAACTTTTATCCCTGTCATGTCTTATGAGTATCTAACATTTCGGCTGTAAATTACAGATCTTTCATCTGAACACACTAGAAGAGCGTTTCTCTCGCCTGTGGACTCAGTGTCAGCGCTGTCAGGGCTCCCTACATGAGGATGTGCTCTGTACCAGGTACATGCACACTACATATGCATGTTTTTATTATAGCTGTGTATTTGCTGCAGAATTATGGCTCAGCACACACTAACACTTTTCGTCCTGACTCCTCTACAGCCGGGATTGTCCCATCTTCTACATGAGAAAGAAGGTTCAGAAAGATTTGGATGACCAGAGCAAGCTGGTGAATCGCTTTGGATGGTGAGAGGCGCACACACACTCCCATTCCTTAGACGCCTCATCTTCAATGACCATGGACTCCTATCGTCTAACTGTATTTTTTTCTATGTATTTTGCTGTTTGTAAAAATGCATAAATATCACACAATTTCTATGTTTTCTATTAAATAAACTGACATTAAGTAGTATCTTTTGTATAATAAAAATCAAAAAGCAACATGTGCCTTTTTGGCTTGTCATGTGTGATCACTACTTATTTAACAATCACTGCAGAAATTTACATACAGGATGCTAAACCGCACCAGGTGGTAAATGTGTGTGACATGTCCTGTGTGTGAAGAGGTTCAAGGCGTTTGTACATTCCCCAATCTTAAATTGACTTTGTAGTGTAGAAGCTTCTCAAAATACGAAATAAGGCTGGGCGCCAGACAGGAGAATATTCAAAAAATCAACCTGTCAGTATTTTTAATCAATTACCCCGTACATTTGACAAGTAACCCGGCAGCTAGCTTCTTAGCTACAAAAAAACCCCACAACAGTAATACACTGACAAATTAGTGCAATTAGAAAGTTTGTCTTATATTCAATCAACCATTTCTCAAAACATATGAGGTCAATAATCAAGCTCAAATATCTCTCAATTCATATATGTCAATATCTGAATCAGGAACAAAATCCAAATGAGATATTCAGAAAATAATCACCACAAAATCAAAATTTCTTTAAAGAAATAACAGTTCAAAATCATTTGATAATGAATGTAAATTTTGTGTACATGTGTGTGTGTGTGTAGGTTGTGTATTTTAGTTCAGTTCAGTTTAAAGGGATGTGTGTATGTTTGTGTGTGTGTGTGTG
>JAPZEB010000009.1:18079317-18096789 GCA_029783705.1 Chaetodon striatus | reverse complement strand
CACACACACACACACACCCACACACACACACACACACACACACACACAGACACACACACACACCTTCATGCAGACAACATACACCATGTTGGGGTCGTGTCTGACTCAGCACGTCCCAGTGTGTGGTAGCAGCTGTCACTAGCCGAGGAGCAGAGTTAGCCACGACAGCACATTCCCCGAGTGCCCACTCCTCCAGGATGCCTGAGACCTGCTGCCATACTGGTGCTGTTCAAGATGTACACTCTCTGAGACACAAATGGGAGATCTCTGGAGGCTGACATCTAACCACATTATATTACAGAATGGACGGGCTTTTTTGTTTATACTTTGAAGTTATTTACTGGGTGTGTGAGTGCAAAGACAGATTAAAAAAAGAAAGATGATAAAAATCGTGAAAGAGTCGAATGTCTTTGAGATTGCCAATTGCAAAATTTATTGAAAGTATAATCAATATTTTAAGTGTTATTAAAAATACATCCATTTTGTTGCTCTAATTTTCCATCTAAAATGTTTTTTTTTGTCAAACCAAGGAATTTTTGCATTTACCTTTAAATCATTTCAGTTAATGATTGTCTTAGAAGAGACCAAAATTCTTGTTATTTTAGGCTGTTATGACCATTTTTGTCAAATGGTGAGTGTCACATTTTTTCCACAGGAGTCAAACAGAGAAGTGAGGAGCGCGGCCATCTGTGTAGCATAACCTCCATACTCTCAACATCACCCCCCACAAGTAAACACAAACACACACAGACAGACACACATGGATACAGTAGACTTAAGTACATGCTTTCTGCAGATACATTTCTCCGATTAAATCAGGCAAGGTGCAGCACTTTCCATATGTTTTAACCTGACAGTGTGTTCCTGTGTGAGTTCACAGCAAAGTGCACTTGTGTGTTCGCCGTCCACCTTCCAATGGGCTGATCCAGTTAGTCAGTGAGCTGGAGAATTATGCACAGAAATGGGCACGATCACCACAAGCATTTGTTTCATTTGACAAGGATGGTTGCCTTTTTAAAAACCTCTTTCAAATTCGAGCTTCGATATGTTCCTAAAAACAAGTGTTTACTGCATTGAATGCAGCTCAGTGTTTCAAGCAAAGGCGATTCATCTCTCTCAGCCTCTCAGCACATACCGAAACTCCAAGATAACTTATTCACGCACGCTAACACAAGACAAGTCAGACTCTGACACTGCTAAATTATTGATGTGTTTTTGGGTGAGATAAATAATTCAGTCCAGCTTTTACACCATGATCTGTCACTACCTATCTATCTGTTAGGCTGTCTGCATATGTACACTCTGTCTCATCCAGCCAGTCGTTATATTTCTCAGTTATGCATGTGGATTTCACTCCCTCCCCCATTTTCACACAGCAGACTCTGCATAATCTCTTTATACAGCTTTGCAATCCGTCACTAAACAAACAAAATAAAAGACATGTCACCGTAATGATGTATAAATTTAACCTGGGCCCATCGTGAGATAGTCTGCTTCTTAAGTAAAACACAATGGGCAACAGAAAAGTAATACTTTGTAAAGCATGTTTTTGGAATTTGTAAGAGATTAGAGAGGCTGCATCCTCTCTCTCTGTCTCTCCCTCTCTCTCTTAATCTGTCACAACATTCAGATTAGGATTACAAAAATGATTTACTTCCGGAAATGAATATGGAAGGACAGACTAGGCGTGGTTCACCATGCTTTTGCCTCTATCACGACACACTGGTGAGGTCATGCTGGCATTTGATTCCGTTTTTTTAGTCCTTTTGTGAATCATTTACATGCTGTTATTTTATGTTTCAAATCAGACAGTCATGATTTTTAAAATGTGGCCCATTTGTTACAAACACATCTTTCTGTGTGGATAATTTTTTATATTTATCTGAGAAATTACCTGTTTGATTGACTTAG
This sequence comes from Chaetodon striatus, assembly GCA_029783705.1. Lineage (NCBI taxonomy): Eukaryota > Metazoa > Chordata > Actinopteri > Chaetodontiformes > Chaetodontidae > Chaetodon > Chaetodon striatus. The sequence goes on along the minus strand of JAPZEB010000009.1, from coordinate 18,094,878 downwards.
TGGTGTGAACAAAAGGGCTGCTGAGCAGCACTGGGGAATCTACTTTGCAGGCGACCAATTACTTCACACTGGAAGAAATTAAACTACAGCAGAGCTACCCTATAGGAGACATATAGTTTAACAGTTCAATAGAAGACGTTGTAAAAAAACAAAACAAAACAATGAAATTGTAAGTGTAAGTGTACATGTGATACAAAATACTACGAAAATATAATATAAAAAAATCACATGCCAGCAATAAGTGCCACTCAGTTAAGTTTATCGCAAATGTGCCCACTTGTTCAAGTCATATGTTACCCAAAAACTATTCATGGGCAAGTTCAAGGTATGTCAGCTTTAGTTTTGTATACAATGCCCATCAGTCAGACACTTGACCTCAAAATATAGAGTCCAGGTGGGTTTACTGCACCAAGCAGGTTAACTCAGTTGGCCAGGTAACTTCTATAATAGCATGCAATAAGTTCTTTGGACATTTGGTAAAAAAGGCAATGATAAATACTGCTGACTTGTTGTGGGCAAAGGGAAAGTAACCTGCAGTAGAGAAGCAATGATAAAATAATAATTTAAAAAAAATCTGTTTGAAATTTGCAGTGTCAGTACTTGACTAAACAAAAAAAGCAGAAAAAAATGTAATTAACTACCTAGAACATGATACAAATATGAATGTAGCTGAGCTACCAGCAAGCTACCGCAAAATGTATTTAAACTACTAGTCTTATTATTTATAGTTCACGGCTCCTAAACACTGTCTATGAACCTCTGTTCATTATTGTTTCAGCTATAGCTCATACAAGACAGCACGTGATATATATTTGAAGTGATTGCTTTGAGTTTTTGAAGTGGGGTTATATAAGGTACTTATCCATAGTTTGTGTATTACATACAGTAGATGTCATTTGGTATACCCCTAGTTTAGAGAAGCAGGCTTGAGTCTGATAGAGAAGCTAAATCATGTACTGCTGTGGACAGGGGCAACAGCAAACATATTTTAGCCACCTAAAGTCCTACCAAAAAAAAATCAGTATCAGTTTTAATGTATGCTACTGTAAATTGAGAGTATTTTTACTAGTTTACATTTTCATCAGACAGTCTGTTCCGCTGGGAATGATGGGAATGTTTCCCATCTATGCCATCGTCAAAGCCACCAGACTCCAATGACAAGAACAGTAATTTTAGCACACTGAGAACAGGAGCTGCTGGTCCAGCGCTGCATCAATCAGTTTGTGTTATTAATCACTGTCTGACACTGAGGTGAAGCAGTGAAAAAATTCCCAATACAGCATACACTTGAACTAGTATAGATTTTTTAGGTGGCTAAAATTTGTTGTTTGTGACCTTTCCACAGCAGCAGATTGCTTAGCTTCAATGTCCCACTCCAGCCTGCTTCTCTTAACTGGGGGCGTACCGACTGAAATCTACTGTTTGTTATATACTGCCTATGGTTAACAACCCCACCTCAAAAAACCTGAACTATCCCTTTATTAGAAGGTGCATAGTGCCGCTGGACAAGGATGTGCTCCGCAGTGAAATAAACACAAGAAACACACATGAAATAACCAATCCTGCAAATCACAGCAAAAAGTCGATCAAAAAGCTGATGTGACACAAAGGAAGGTGTGCACATCTTTTCTGTTGAATCAGTTGGCTGGTCGCTCTGCTGTCCTCTCTGTAAACGTGCTGACTCGCCCCCTGAGTGGAGCTCAGCATCCTACCTCAGAGTTAGTGAAGGTTGCAGGAGTATCCTCATTAAACCTCACGACAGATTGCAGCCTGACACCTACACATACGCTACCGGCTAACGAGGATAGCCCACAGCAAAAATTACCGTTAATTACAGATGCTTCCCACTAAAGGGCAATCTCACTCTCGTGTGTGTAAGTGTCTCAAAATAGCCGACTTGCTGAGGGTCTTCCTCTACTGATATGGTGTTTTAATGTGTCAGTGAAGGTGTTCACTGGTGCTTTCACTTTACAAACAAACACAGTAATTATAACATAAATCAGCAGTACAGAACTCTTAAAAAATGCTAGGTCACTAAGCAAGTAAAGGTATGAGACACACAGAGAAAAGAAACTGTCCCTGGACATTTGCCTTCGTGTGGGGCTCACAATCCTGTGAGCTTGCACTCAGCTGATGTAGCTTCTCTCGTTAGCATAGTGAGGACCTGATTGGTCTCAGCTGGCAACAATTAATGAGCGAGAGAGCATGAGCAGGCAGGAGTCCCGTGACCTCAGGCTCACTGGAATATCATAATTACAATAGTAACAGGCTCAGTGGAGACTCAGTAACAACTCGCACCTCAAACTGAGCTCATGTGTGCTTTTCACCTGAGCAGGAAAAACAAAGTTCAACATAAAACCTGAATAAACATCTGACACGAAATGTACAAAGTCAACCTGACAAAATCTATCAAGCAATTAAGTCTAAAAGAGACCTTTTAGTATTTGATTCAATTAACATAGCTTGTAAGAATAGCTTAAGTACCTAAATCAATGTTAATTTGCATTTACACAATGAATACAATGAAATATTAAAGGGGCTCTTGGCAAATTTCAGAGCATATAAATTGTCTGGACATGGTTTTCAACATGGAAGTGGCTGAACTGCCAGCTAATGGTGCTAACTCCATGAACATGACACCATTGCCCTGATATCAGCAATAACTTCTGTATGAGCGCAGTGCAAAGCAGCAGCAAGGAGCTAGCCAGTGGGCTACACACATGCACTAACATGCACGTGCGGCCAAACCAGCTTACCACAACAAACCACAGAGAGGCTCAGGTTACAACACACACAGAAGGAGCATGACTTAACTCTCCACTCAGGACGCCACTACTCCACTACATCTGATAGCAAATAGTGGTTTGCTGCTATATTAATGCTCTGAATATCACATATGAAACCTTTCAGTGGGACTAATACTCATGATTATTTTCATTTATCTACTGATTATTTTCTTGATCAATCAATTAAATGTTTTGTTTGTAAAACATCGAAATATTGCAAAAGATGCACATTAAAAACTTGTACACTCCAAGATAATGTAGTATTCATACAGCTTATTTTATATTAATAGTATTATTATTTAAAGATTATTTTTTGGACTTTCAGCTTTTATTATAAGACAGCTCTGAAATGACAGGAAAGGGGGCAGAGAGAACGGGGACAGCACGCAGCAGAGGGCCACAGGTTGCAATTTAACCCACACTGCTGTAAGGACTCATCCAACATGGGGGTGCACACTCTTCAGGGTTAGCTAAAGGCCGCCCCTTCATACAGCTTGTTTTATTCAATTAATTACTTAGCTCCTATATCTGACAAAGGAATCCTCGCATTTGATCATCTGTAACCAGCAAATTCTGTATTTACTGCTTAAAAAATGACTTAAACTATTATTTGATTGTCAAATGGTTGCAGATTAACTTTCAGCAGATATAACTAGTTAAACAATCAACTGATTGCTGCATCTTTTAGCATTAATGTGCAACCCCCATCCCAAACCCACACAGAGTAATTTTACCATCAACCACTGAATATTTAATAATATATGACTCCTAAAATACTATTTCTATTTACAACCAGTGTTATAGAACATCAGTATTCTTTTCATAAAGTGTGAATCAATCTGCTTGAAGATCACTGTTTTTCTTTTCACATTTGCTGTTAAGTGATGAGAAAATATTCATAATTTTGCCTAATTTGTGATTTTGCGATAATAAATCAGCTATGACAAAATAACACTGACTCTCACGTGCTGGTTGGTGACCTGGGACTTTTGTTACCCTGTATATTAAATTCACAGAGTGTTCTGCGTAATCCTCTGATAAGAGGATGATAGAGAGGGAGAGGGAGACAGCGAGGGAGGCTGACAGTAAAATATTATATAACGCCAGACGCCCTGGTCATTATTTGTCCACATCCATGTGCTAAATTGATCCTCCATTGTGATGTATGGAAACCAAGCTCTTCCTTCCTCATATCATTCTATCCACACTAGTCCTCTTTTCTAAAAAATATTTCCCCTTTATCCGTCCTCTGTGTGTAGGCCAGGTGTTTGGATGTATGGGTGGCAGCTTGAGGATTAAAAAAAATGTATATTGCGGTTATTTTGTCATTTTGATAGTGGTGTCTCCCCCTTTCTCCATGAGCCTCTCACTCTCCCTGAAGTGAACAGATTGGGTCTCGGTGGGACTGTGTCACCCAGGGAGACACCCTCCTCCCCATCCTGTCACACCACTTTTTTTCTCTCTTTCCTGTGGACACACACACCCACACACACACACACAATATTAAAACACTCACACGTGTGACCTTCATAGACGTTTTATCTAAATACTCACATAGTATAACTTAATCACTGTCTGAGTGCTGACTGCATCTGCGCACACACGCGCACACACACACACACACACCCACACACCCACACACACACACACACACACACACACACACACACACACACACACACACACACACACACACACACACTGATACTAAAATTTGCTCACATTTATGCAGACAAATACACAGTCCATGCGCACTGGCTACACACACATGCACACAAAGGACACAACATGACCAGAGAAGTATTCAGAACACACACACACACACACACAAGCAAGGAGCTGTTTAAAGCATAAATAAATGCCACCAGCATGCATTACGGCCTCCTCTCCTGTGGGACCCACTCGTCCTATTCTATTTTATTTCTCTGATATTTAGATTCATTCATCAAATAAAGAGCAAAAAATAACTTTGTAATGATGCTTAAAGTTCTATACATTAAATTCATGTACAAATTTAGAGCTAACGAAAAGATAAGTTGGATGCAAACAAGATATCAGACATCCGCAAGACTGTATATCTAAAAAGGTTTACCCAGTTTTTGGCAATCAACACAGTTTAGTTGAGAGTCGTGTGTCAGAATGAAGCCTCTAAAAAGAGATTTCACTCATAATATAAAAACCTGCTGTGTTGAAAACTGGTTTTCAGGGTGTGATACTGGGAGGTAAATCTGTCCACCCATCTGTTTTTCTGACCTCAGCTGACATATCTCAATGTCAAACTGTTTATTTTCTCCAGTTCTGTCTCGTCCAGTTGATCTGATGAGGAAATGTTCTGTCAGTACTACACAGATAACCATTTTTAAACTTTCACTTAGTGATAAGATATGAGTGTACTTGTATGTCTATATTTGTAAGAACAAATTTGAGCTGTGTTTACACTACGAGTGAAATGGCAGCAGGCTTCAATTCATTTTCAATGGAAGCTGGTGCCCAACACATGTGACGAGCTACAAAGGAAAGCTGAACTAGCCTAAACTTTCTTTTAGCCGTCCAATGAAGCGTTGAAGCATCAATCAATCATATGTTTTTCTTTCTAGCTGTGGCGCTGTCTTATTGAGCTTAGTTAGCTGATGCTATGCTAACTTCCTGTGCATTGCAGTGCACACTTCGATACAATGGGGCAGTGACATGTGCTGGGACTGAGACGTTGATCAAAAGCAAAGATATTTTTATGACTAAATGTTTGATGTTCAGTCGAGGTAGGACACTCAGTCCTGTGATGGCGTAACTACATTACCCAGTGCTTGAGCAACACATTAGTTGCGACTCAGCAGTAAGGTTTCGTGTTGCATTATTGCTTCGTGACACAGCATAGGGGTGGGGACATATTTGGAAAGCTAGGACATTTTGTCAAGTCCCCACCTTTGGAGGATTCAGACTTTAACATTTCGATTAGAATAAGGGAAATGTTTGAGTCATGTTTCTCGCAGTTGGAGCAGTGCAGATGGCGCTCACAGCCCCCTGAGAACGTCTCATCATTTATACTCACAGCGATCCAAGCGGTCAGGTTTTTATAACATTGGACTTCCTCAGCCAACATTTTATGAAAGCACCCCATTTTTTAAAGCACAGTGAAATTTAAATCAAAGTATACACTCTTGTGGGTCCTGTAGCTAGCCGATCATTGCAACACGATCTGTGTGACTCTGTCTGCAGTGTTAAAAAAAAATCGTGAAGGTGCGTGGCTTGGGGCTCAGACCATCCGAGCACAGTCACCCAGTTTGCAGTTGCATCATCCACACTGACTGCACCAACTGCAAGAAGCATGAAAAACATTTAAAGGTCATGGTTAGACACTTAGTTTTGATAGTTAAGGTTAGGGTAATGCATTATGTCCATGAAGGTCCCATAAGAGAGGACTCTATGCAGTCATTTGTTTGCATGCTGTACAGTATTTGTGCGTTGCAGTACAGTGCCGATGAAAGTTTAAGTGCTCCTAACTGCCTCCATCATGTCTGCAGTCACTGTGTCTGTGTCTGTGTGTACATGTAGGTGTGCATGTGTGTAATGTTACCTGGGAGCTGGCTTCAGGCTGTCCTCTGAAGCGTCTCCAACTCACCTTGACACACACACTGTGAGAGACAGAAACATGGAGAGAAGGCAAGGACAACATGACTGTGAACTCAAGAAATAAGGGAACAAAATATAGACTGAGAGAAAATGAAGAAAATACAGCTGATATGAGGTAAAAAAAATTTTAAAAAAAGACCTTGCAGTCAACATTTGTCATTTGGAACTATTTCATGTTTCAGCTCTTTAATCCACTTTAGAGTGCAACCTGGACACATCAAGTGATGGACCTGTGGTCATCAGGTGTTTCAGGTCTTAACATCAGACACCTTCACCCAGGCAAATTAGCCCCAACATGAAGCCATTGCAGCTACCTGACTGTGCTGGGGCGTAGGCTTTTCCCCTGCTCGAACAAAGGCAATGGTAGACTTTATAGGGTGTTGCTGATTGTTGTAGCTAATGCCAGGACAGAATTTGTTCATGTCACCCACGAGACAGCCCCTCTCCCAAGGCCCCTGGACAGCAGCTGAGGATGTGGTCCCCTTTTCTGGCAGGTTTGGCAAGCAGGTGAGTCCCCAAGGTCCCAGCTGAACAGGTTGGATGGGCTCAGGAGGAGATCATACACTGACTGGACCAAGAACTGGAATCAAAGTGGGTCCACCCTCCAGAGTTCTCCCCAGGTGATCTTTCGACCAGTTGTATGCTCTGACTTGGTCCAGGCTCCCTGCTTGAACATCCCCACAATTGTGCTGTAGCGAGTTTCCTCCACCTCAGCACATCTTCCTGGGTTAACTTTTGCCTCTCCTTTCTTCTGGCTTTACTATGGCAAGGTCTTGAATTACTTCCAAACCCGGCTCGAACAGTTGCCACAGTGTCCATCAGGATGTTCTGCTTGCCTGAATCAACTTGACCCCCTCCTGCGCCCGCCACTTCCTTTCATTTCTGATCTCAGTGCCTGCTGAGAAGATCTTGGTGTCAGTGGAATCTTGAGTGGAACAGAGCAGGACTTCAGAGATAATCCTGAATAAACGGGACATTTTTTTCTTAAAAAACACACTGAGTTTGAGTTTTTCAGATGAAAGTTTAAATGCTTTGAGAACCACAAACAGAATTCCATTCACATTGAAACAGAGGTCTTGTTGTGATCTTGATGAACTCCAAAATATCTTCATGGCTAGACTAGAGATATGAAAAAATGATTTTTTAAAAAATGTATTTTTGAGTGAACTGACTCTTTAACTTTCATGCCCTGACTTTTCCCCCACCCCTCTTTCTGTCTGCCCTTCGCCTGAGGGCTCTGGCCCCCTGTGCACCCTGTCGGGCCCCCACATCCATACATCCACCCCGGCTCCTCCCCTACACCTGCCAGAGGTTAAAGGAAGCGTTAGAACTTTTTGTTTTTCTCCACTTTAGCGGCGGTGTGTGTGAGTGTGTGTGCACGTTAAACAAGCAGAGCCAGCCTTAACCTTTACACTGCGTTATGAAAACACAAGAGGTGGGGGCTGCAGCGAGAGTGTGTGTCAATTATTTTGCACCTCTGTGTGACCATTACATGCATGTGTCTGTCTGTATAAGACCCTGTGCAAGCAAAGCGCTGAATGTGTGTTATGGAGGTTGCCTGCCCACGGGGAAGACTGGAGGCGTACTTGTTTTGAATTCCTCAACGCCAACTGTCATAATAGAGTTGTATGGGAGCGATACACTGAGTCAGAGAGGGGAGGAGGGGGAGAGGAAAACTACCGGGCCGACATGACAACTTCCTCATGTCAGTGGATTAGGAAGTGATTTATGTTCATACAGACACGCAGCATCTCAGCGGCAAATCATATCACCGAAATATCACTGTAACAATATCATTTATGAAACACAGATCAATTTTAACTATAACACAGTTATAGTCCATTAAATCATCACAAACAAGTTATTAAAGGGTCAATCCACCCAAATTCTTAAAGAAAAATGAATAAAACATACTCTATTATTTATCTCAAGTAGTATCCAAGCAGCATGTTTTTCAATTTCTGGGTTTTTATGTACACTCACTGGCCACTTTATTAGGTACACCTTGCTAGTACGGGTTTGACCCCTTTTGCCTTCAGAACTGTCTTAATTCTTGGTATCAGGAAAATGCCAACATTTTTTTTGCTGCGCTACATCCCCTTGATTCTATATGGATAGAGGCAGAAGTCCCAGAGACGTACTGAATTTGATAAAACCTGGGCAAGAAACCTCACAAAACTATCTGCATGGTACCAGAGGTAGGAAATAAAATAGATTTGATTTGTAATTTGACTGGACCAACCCTTTCACCTCCACCTAAGATAAAGAAATCTGTATATTAGTTCATTTGAAAAGATAAAAACAGTCCTCTTAACGCAAAAATCCAAGAAAAATATTTATTCAAAGTATGACACATTTATCTGTGGGTCCACCTGGTTTAATCTCTGACAGAGCAGACTCTGTAAAATACATTATGAATGCTTATGCACTTCCAAATTTGTTTTCATACCTTTTTCTCTCCTGCATGATAAGAAGTAGGTCAGTTTGATAATTTGCGGCCATCTTCATGGCCTTTAAAATCACTTCTCAGGAGATAAGAGTCAACGCTTTATTAGATGGTATAGACCACTTCATGCAGCAGAAATTAACACGGCGGGGATGGGGACGGGGGATAAGGACCTGCGCTCCATGGCCTGCCTTCCAAAATTACACGTGGAATATCCTCATCATTATGTTCCCCATCACTAAGTACCCCCCTGGCTGTGGGTGTGCATATTAACTCATCAGAGGAAGCCTTGGAGGGTGGTGGTGGCCTCCCACTGACCCTCATTAAGCACGATGTGGTAAAAACAAGAACGCCTGCATCAGTTCAGATGAAATTACATGTGATGCGGCTGCACTGCAAGCAGTGAAAGGTCAACGAGAAGTAAACAGAGGTGTTTCGGCTGTTTGCAGGGAGGTCAGTGGTGGTTTCAGGAGTCAGGCCACCATGTTGGAGGACTCATAACACAAAGGCAATTTGTACAATGCTTAGTAACCATAAAATCAGAATCATTTTTATTTATGTATTATAGCTGCGCATAAAGTTTGACGTCTCATTTGGATCTTACAAGACAGTTGCACAATAGAGTCTTCATACAATCTCGCAAACAAGAAATGAACCGACAAGACCAAAAGGTCAAAAGGTCAAAACAGTAACCCTGCAAGCAGCGCCTAAAGGCCACAGCATTACTCAACAGAGCTAGCATAATTCAGACTGAGTCACTGACTTAAATTACTGTCCTTGGAGCATGTGCTTTAAAGATAAAAATAAAAATAAAAATAAATTAAGACAAACCAAACCAGACTGAACCAGTAAGCACGCAGAGCAGATATCTCTGCCAAGGCTGCACAACCCTCTGAAGCTGTTTTAATGTGCACCTAGATCTTTCTCCACCAAAGCGATATAATGAAATATGATAGATAATATATGTCCTAAAATAATTTCCTGTTTCCGCCAAACTGGACACCCAAAATTAATAAATTAGTCCTTGGCTGGTCTTCTACAAAATCTAATTAACATGCATTCACTAGCTTTAGAGATAAAGGATATCCAGACCAGTACGATTAAAGGTCCAGTGTGTTGGATTTAGGGGGGTATAATGGCAGAAATGGATTATAATATAATAATCATGTTTTCTAATCACCTGAAAATAAGATTGATTGTGTTTTCATTACCTCAGGATGAGTTGTTTTCATCTACATAAGGGAGCAGGTCCTTATCCACGATGTTCGCCATGTTGCACCACCATGTTTCTACAGTAGCCCAGAATGTTTTCCAAATCCCGCTCCCGCCCACTACCACTGCATTTCTGACCATTTCCACCTGCTCCCACACACTGTGGCTTCCATTCCCACCCATTATTGCAGGGTGTGTGTCAGCCTTTGCAAACATTCTGACCACACATGCCTGTACGTAGATTGATTATCAATATCTTCTGTCCCACAGGGAAAACATGTCATGTTACTGTGGTATTAAGAAAGATAAGCATTAGGGCTGCACAATTAATCAACTATTAATCACAATCATGATTTTGGTTTCCTACAATTAAATGAACATCATCAATCGAGTGCTCTGCTTATAGAAACTGCTGCATATCAAATCCCCGTCCTTGTCCAGCATCAACTCAGACATTCACATACATATATATATATGGCTGATATCTTCCTTTTAATTAGCAGGAATGTAGCACAAGGTGAAAGTAAAAGAAGTATTCTCTCAATTTAATTTATGGTACAAGGTTTGGGTACAATTTTATTTTTGTTTTGCTTTTAGGAGATGCACTGAATTCAGGTAAAGAAGAACTTTTTTCAAGGCCATATTTACACGAGAATGATCCGTGGAAAACAGAACTGTTTCTCATTTTTGTTTTGAAAAAAGTTCCGCATTCGGACGACAATGTTTTGATAACAATCGCCGTGCACACTGATCTATCAAAATGACCAAAAACACTGTAGTATACATGCCAGGCCAGAGTTGGCGGTGTGACTTTGTAATGAAATAATACACGCCCGTGCACATGCGCTTCCTTCAACAAAGCGGTGCTGTATAAACAGACAAAATGGCAGCCGCATGAACATTTGTCTGGACAGTCAAGGAGGAGGAGCTGCTACAGTAAATCTGGAGAAACGTTGATGAATTCAACAGGGTGAGCAGCACACACAGAGCTCGGGAGTCCGCCATTGTTGTTGTGATGGTCGACTTTCTCGCTCATGCCTAGTGACTGGAACTGAGTCTCCGGAACTGCATTTTGCAAGTTTACATGACAACAGAGACGGTGCCGTTTCCAAAAAGGCGCTCTCTGGAACCCATTTCAATACGTTGCATTTTCAGGCACACAAAACGCCGCTGTTGTGTAAACGATCAGCCAAAACGCATTTAAAGTTTATTATTTTCAGTTGAAATCATTGCCGTATAAACAGGACCTGAGTCTTATTGTGATGCAAAGATTGGTACATTAGCAGAAATGTAGCTCATCGTGGAAGTGAAAGCAGCACTCTGTTTAAAGGTGAAAGTGCAATAACAATATTTTGTCCCTAAATACAATGAAAAATCATGATTAAAAATATACCTGTCCATGTGCCTGCATACCTGTCACTGATTAGTAGCAAAATTACATTCCAGTGTATACTTACATTAATACATAACTACAGTTATTTCGGTGTCTCTGGGATTCAGCGTTATTATTATTATCTGTAATATTCCTGAGAAATTCCTCTAAATGTCCAACTTGCCTTGCTTTTCCTGTGTATTTCAATGTCCTGCTTATCTTTTTAAATGCTTTACTTATTGACATATTCATCTTTCATGTTAATTAATCTTCAGGACCCACATGTTTTTTTCTGGACCATCCGCTCGCACACGCGGTAAAGATAAAACCGCCCGTACCCGTAAGATTTGTGTCACATCCCACTGGATCCCAATCCCAGTGCAGTCCTCTAAGTTTTGCATTTTGTCAGCGACGTTGAGCTTCAGGAAGTTCCTGCTCTCCCAACTCCTGATGTCCTCAAGGCAGGTGGTAAGGGAGGTGGGAGGAAGGGTGGTGGAGGGTTTATATGAGATGTAGACCTGTGTGTCATCTGCGTAGCAGTGGAAATGAACACCATGCATAGCAGCTGCTCCATGACGAGCCAAACAGCATTGGAAAAACATTGAATTTTAACGTGAAATTGCTTTATTCAGTGTTTCTACCAGTTTAAGTAACCTGGTCCATTTGTTTTGGAGATAAAGAGACCTCTGTGGATAATTTGGCTCCCAGTTAAAACCTCCTGAAAAAGTACACTGAAGGAATCCTAACAGAGAGTTCATGTTTGGCACACTAGGGAAGTTTCACTTGGCTGGAATCTGCAGTCACAGCTATTAGCCACTAAGTTCTACACACTGCTCCTTTAACAGCCTGTTAAAAGAGCCTCAAAGCTAAATGTCATAATGAGAGTCAGGTCAAAGTCGTTCTTTCATTGAAGACTGCTGCTACACTTGACTGCACCGCGTGTTCACGACTCAAAGGTCCTTTTTTTGGCTCCACTGGCATAGCATATTAAGAAAGGGACATTTAGATCTTAACATATAACATGCAGATTCTTACATGAACACCTACAGACGGAGCTGACCGGAGCTCTCCTCTGTCACTGTGACCACAGCTCTGCTCCTCCTCTGTGTGAGAGCATCGATCCAGAAGAAAACACTCCAGAGGAAGGTGATGTGGCCTTGAGATGGCCTTGGTACCAGCAGAATTAGATGGAGGCTTATTATTATCACCTTACACACACACACACACACACACACACACACACACACATTTGTTGTTTGTATCTGATGGCTAATGACATCACACAGGTGACATCACACAGGTGACATCACACTTGATGTTTACCTGACAAGATCAATATAAATAAATGCTAATAAGGTAAACAGTGTAAATATTTACGTCAGTCTCAGCTTCCTGTCTCTTCTGAGCGTCTCCTCAGGAGGTTGTTTTTTGTCACGACAGGAAGTTACAATGCCCCGTTGTTGTCACTTCCTGCTGACCTCAGGTCTGTTTGGGGAGTGACCCAGTAAGAGTCTCAGCAGCCAATCAGGATCCAGCTAATACCTGATGTGTTTCTGTTGACATGGCGACTGCACGTGACTCTGTGTCTCAGTGCTGTTAGCATTGTTAGCTTCTGTTAGCATGTGGAACGTGTTTACACACCTGGTATGACATCACTGAGAGAGGTGTGACAGGTGATGTTACCTGTGTGCAGGTGTGTCAGTCAGACCCTCAGAGCCCCTCCCCCATCCTGCTGGCCGAGAGGGCCGGGAAGGCGATGCAGACTGAGCTGCTTCGCCTCAACGAGTACACAGGTAACACACACACACACACACACACACACACACACTGACGTTAACTTGTTCTTTGACATGTTTATTTATTCAGGTGTTTGTTTATTTTCACCCAGACGTCCCGCCGTACCTGCCGCAGTCAGCCAATAGGAGAGCTGACTCCGCCCCCTCAGGTGCGATGACTCACACAGATTAAAACTGACTGCAGGTGTGAAACATGATGATGAACAGACCGTAGATCTGATGATGTCACTCTGTTCACTGTGTGTGTGTGTGTGTGTGTGTGTGTGTGTGTGTGTGCAGGTGAGGAAGAGGAGGAGCTTCATGGTAAACTGGAGGACGATCGTTTCCTCTTTTCGTTAGAAAACGATTCAGCGGCGTGCGACGTCCTCGACCTGCGAGAAGTTCTCTCAGTGTTCCTCAAGGACGGGTAAATACTGCTGATACTACTGAGAGTACTTCCTGTACTCGTTTTCTGACTTCCTGTACTTGATCTCTGATTTCCTGTACTTGTTTTCTGACTTCCTGTGTTCTCAGACCGGCTCATCAGTTTGAGATGGTGACGCTGAGCGATCAGCTGATCTGTGCTGCTGACAACAAGGAGGCGCTGCTGAGTCACCTGGTTCACATCCTGAAGGTACACCTGAGTGTCTCTGTGAGGACTTAGTATCAGAGAGTAGAAGAAGAAGGACAGAGGACATGTCTTTGTCAGACGTCTCTGTCTCAGTGTTCAGTTTAATGGTAGACTTTTAGGACGTCCAGACGTTGGTTATTAATATAACCTCAGTTCTGTGTCTCAAACTGATTCAGACTGTCGACAGACTTCCCGACATGTTCTCATCTTGAGTCGTCACATATTGTCGCTTTCACGTCTACATGCTACGCACTAGGTACTCTGAACAATAATGCAAATGCTAATGTTAGCTTGCTAGCTAGCCAGCAGTGACATATCTTATCACGAGGCGGTGATGGTACACGTGTTGTGGCGTACGCTTCAGCTGCCCGGGGGAATACGTTACGTTTGGTGTTGATGTGAAAATGTCGTCTTCACTGCAGAAGATTTTAGTGTCAGGTTTGTGTTCAGAGGTTTGACGAGCTGTGAATATTCACAACATGCAGCAGCTTTGATTCACGCCGTGTCAGACACTCATGACGTGCCATGAAAGCATGTTTGCTTTGATATGATAAATACAGAAGAAGACAAGTGAGCAAACCAGCAGATATGGTGACTTAGATTTTGGCGAGTGACAATCATATGTCAGCGGTACGTGTACTGACAGAAGCATCTGATTTGAGACTCAGCATTACTCATCGATATAACCTGGGTTCATGTTTCCAGGTGATCCTCCCAGGGGGCGTGAGTTATGCAGAGGTGGGCGGAGCTTCCGCCGTCAGTAAAGTGTGTGTCGTAGAAGTGGGCGGAACCTCTAGTCACTCTGATGCCTGGTTGTTGCTGTGGGAGGACGGAGTCAGTGTTCATCCCGTCCACAGACACACACAGCAGCCTCTGAAGATGGATCTGAGTGCGCTCAGTCACCACGGTAACTGTTCTACGACATCTTCTACGACACGTCACGCCTGTGTTTGCACTGCGACAGGCTTTGTGTTCTGTATGTATTTAATATGAGGAGAGACATGGACCCAACTGGAGTCCCACAAGGCTCCATCCTGGGTCCTCCGTGATCTGAGCCTGTTTCATTTGTAAACATGTTTCTGACATCGGTGTGAGAACATCTGCAGCCGAGTCCGGACTGAACCAGGAGTTATTTATTTCTTAAATTAGAAACCAGCTCACAGGTAACTCAAATACATCTCACACTGCAGGTGAGAAATCTGTGTGTTACCGTCCTCCGTCATCTCAGCGTCCTGTCGGGTCTGATGAAACAGAAACATCAGTGTTTTAAATAAAGAACGTTTGAATGAATGTTTATTTTGAGTGCTGCGTTCACAGACCTCAGTATTTTTCAGTTTACTGTCACCAGCTGTGGAAAATGTTTTATTATCAGTTCAAAGAGACGTGTTTGATCTCTGTGCTGCTGACTTGAGACTGAAAGAGGTGAAACTGGTGTGAAAGAACAAAAATGAATGAAGTGATTCAAAGTTTGATTTAAACTCTTTTTCAGAAATGGATCCGTCTGAAAACATCATCACCATGGTGACGGCCGACAGGTGTGAAACGTTTCTCTCATCAACAGATTCTTAAAGTTCAGGTCAGACCAAAGATTCACGACGAGACGAAACGCATCAGAGAAAAGTGTCAGCGGTGTGAACTGGACTCAAGCCGGCTGATGGTGAGGTCACTTCCTGTCAACGTTACGGAAGGACAGAGAGTTGTTGACTAGA
>JAPZEB010000009.1:18061228-18079217 GCA_029783705.1 Chaetodon striatus | reverse complement strand
CACACACACACACACACACACACACACACACACGCACACACACACACACACACACACACACACTTTCACTACCTTTACCAGACAGCTAATGATGAGCTGTGCTGGGTCATAAGACATATTAAAAAACCTTTTCTCTCACTGTCTCTTTTCATCCCAGTTCTGCGACGCACAAAGGCTGCGTGAATATGAAATAATGGAGCATTACTGACATCATGATACAAACAGCATTGCTGCCAATAACCGAGCATGCTGGGCGGCTGCAGCTGACTTTACAAACTGCTCAGCTCTGACACTGAGGGGACCCTTCAATGTACCTGTGTGCATGTAGCAGGGCTGACTTGAATGCTTCTAAGCTTCGAAGCTTTCATTGTAGCCATGGTAAACGATACCCAAATCAGTATTTGAGTGCTTAGATTTTTGTTTTATTGTTTGTTTTTTTTAACCTCTAAAATGGTGGAGGAAATTGAGAGGAAATGGCAAGTGTCAGACACGAATGAGGCCAGTGTTTTCAGTGCAGTCATCAACCCATGCTTCAAGCATTAAATTGGCAGTTTGACGAGGAAAAATACTAGGGTACACAACTCTACGGCTGCCAGTTGTAGTCAAGCACTTGCTTTCTATCTAGTGATGAGGTCCGACCCGCAGCATTCAAGTTATTAACTTACAGAAACATTGCTTGTAATAGTCCACCGTCCACCTTTTCTTCGGCTCAGATGCAGTTGGTTGACTACCGTATATGAATATGGCAGATTACTATTACCCCCCTCCCTGCAGGTCTCACTGCATCCCCTTGAAACTTTGAAAATTCGTGGATAATTATCACTGAAGCTTTTATTTAAAATCTGAAGTGTATTCAGGACAGCCCTAGCATGTAGCCACTTCCACACACAACAATACGGATACAGAGGGTGACACACTGGTATAGACAGATGGAAAGATAAACGATCAAGACAGAGAACACAAGCATGTTTCTCAGATGTAGAATTTTGGTGTCTTTCTTAAATTCTTTAAGTCTCCAAAGGCGTCCCTGATTCACTGAGTGATTTTTTTTCCACCTCAGTTACAATGACTGCCAATAAAGTAATCTTTATGCAATCCTGAAGTTAAGTAGCCATGTTTTAAAATGGATTTAACTTATATCAGACTTGTTTTTTTTCTTTCATTATGAAAATAATTACCTCTGGTAGGGGTGTCCAGATGTACCGGTATTGACAAAATCCATGATATTTAAAAATGAAATATTGGTATCATGGTACTACTCATATGATAATATTGAGTAAATAATCCAGGTCTTGTAAACATTTCCATTCTTGCTTTGTGTCCTGTTCCAACTCCCTATAATTGTATTTTAAGTGTAATTTATTTACCAAAAAAGAGAAAAAATACACAATAAACAAAGTTCAAAATGACTTTGACTGATATCATTATCATTATTATTATAATTTTGTCACATTTTCTATAGACATTGTGATAATATTGTGCCACAATAATTGTGTAGTGAAAATCTGATATTGTACAAGCCCAATCCTCTGGACCACATGCCCACATACAGTATATTTTGAAAAGTAACTAACTGCAATATTAAATTTCACAGGTTTCCAAAAATGTGATACAACCCTGCATTTGCCAGGAAAACCCTCTGAGAAGTAAAGTCAAGAAGCAAAGCTGCTCCGTCTATGGGTGTATTTAAAGTATTAATGCCAAAAGCACAGTTTAATATAAACCACAACGATTGGCAATAATTCTTAAATTGATAATAATGATATAATTAAAATGATGCTAAATTATTTGCTGTTTGCCAAAGTCTGAATATTAAAAAAAGGCACAGGTTCATGTCATTATCTGATCCTTTCATAGAGCACTTTTCAGACCACTGTGTAAGGTAAGTGAAAATGTAACACTCCACCTCAAGAAAAATAGATTAAAAATGGATAACCTGTTATATTTTGTATTGCAAAGTGAAAAACAAGCTTTCTTTGTGTAGCCATATAGCACTGCAGATGCAAAAAAACACCTGATCTATTAAAAAGACTTTTAATTAACCTTAACGTGGCATTTTAACAAGATACAAAATGGTGTACTATTACTAATAACACCATTAGAAACTGTGACACACAGTAAAAATGGTGATGAGAAGATACTGCAGTGTGATTACATCAGTGTAATGCTGTGGAGTAGTTCTTTGGCACAAGGAGATGAATAGATGACATTTAAACATAAATTTTAGGTTGTTTAAAGAGGGAATAGTGAAAGTAGAAATGTAGAGTGCACTTGACCTTACAGTGAAGAAGTTTATGCTTACCTAGTGGAGTTTAATATAGAAACAGGAGATGCATTCTGATGGAGAAAATGTTTAAATAATAGATGAACTCCTGGCTGCTTTCATCAGGAGGGATTTTGTCTGTGAGGTGGTGAGATTGCACACAGACACAGTCATCTATTCACACAGTGCAGGGATATCCTGTGTTCAGGATGCAACGTATTCACACATACAAAAATGTTTCAAAACATGCACCTTCCATGTAAATTTGAACTGGAAATTCACTTTTTCTTTAGAAACCATTGCCTGTACGTAACACTGTGGCCACATAAAACCAGAGTTCAGTGGCTAAGCTGGGGGAAACGCCCACTAAAACCAATCTGGATCAAATCTTATACATCACATCTCTCATAGCATCAGCTGTAGCCTTGCACACACATGGCTCACGACCAGTAAGAGAGAAAAAGCCTGAGATTTGCATGTCTGTTAATCTGGGAGACCCCGATAGGCTGAAAGTTATCTGTGCTGGTGTCTCAGTGGCTCAATGGATGGATGGATGGAGGATGGAGGATGGAGGATGGAGGAGGAGGAGGAGGAGGAGGAGGGAGCGGCTGGAGGAAGTGACATGGGCTGGGATGGAGTGAGTGGGAGGGGAGAGTTTAGGGATTTGCGTGGCCCGACAGCTGGACTGAAAAACAGGCTATTTCAGGACGGGATTTATACGTTTGGTTGCTACCTCAAATCCTGAGAGAGCAAAAGCTTAAAGCAGTGGTTATTGCATGAGGTTCTATCAGTGTCTTTAATCTCTGTTTTTTTACTGAAATATTGTCAGCACACCAATCTGTGTTGCAACATTTGTATTGATATGCAATTTATTTACATATATGCAGCACTGTAACATGTTTCTAAACAAGAGACTACAATGATGTATGTTGATTTTTTTCTTCAAAAAATGACACTGGCACAGACAAACTAGTCAAGGTCAGCTTCATCATCTCAAAGAGCCACTGTTTGTATCATGTAAAGGCTGCAAAGATGATACAGATTTCCTTTTATTGCTATAGGGCTGCAGAAAATGAAAAAAAAAAGGTAAAAATAAAAAGTGTCCATCAAAATTTTCCACAGTCCTCAAAGGGCTTTTGTCCAACCAATAGTCCACAACCCAAAGACAGTGATGCACCATCATGAGAGGCATACCAGGCAAATAGTTGGCCCCCCCAAAAAATCGAAGGGGCCACCACATGATATTAGCACATTTTGCAATGGCAATGAGTAAGTGTTACTAGGGTCTCACAATGTTCAGGCATGCACCAATTGCATCATCTTTATCCTTTTTTTTTACCAACACTTAGTCGGACAACAGTCGCTACGATTATAAATCGAAAGTGTTTATAATCAGCACAAGGCAGCAAGAGTTCGATTTCACTCATCGTGTGTCGAGAGGAAGGAGAGTTGATCGACGAGACGATGGCAAAGGATTTGGTCCTAAAGCGCAAAGCAGGCGGCCTTGATGGGCTTCTTTGCCAGACAAGAGTCTAGGATCGCCTCTGCTCAAAGATATTCAATCTGCTATCACATGAGATGAAGAAAACTGTCTGGAGTAGAACAGAGAACCTATGTTTGAGTTGTTTGCTAAAAAAAAAAAAAAAAAAAAAGAAAAAAAACAAAGAACTCAAAAGATTAATCGACTATAAAAATAGTTGCTACTTAAGCCTCTGTTGATCAACTACTTGATTAACAAACGTAACG
The DNA here is from genome assembly GCA_029783705.1 of Chaetodon striatus. Lineage (NCBI taxonomy): Eukaryota > Metazoa > Chordata > Actinopteri > Chaetodontiformes > Chaetodontidae > Chaetodon > Chaetodon striatus. The sequence goes on along the minus strand of JAPZEB010000009.1, from coordinate 18,075,208 downwards.
GCCTCATACTAAAGTAATTATCATAATTTTGGCTTATTTGTCTCTTTTTTAATCACAGCATTGACTTTGTTATATAAAATGGAGTTTTATGAGGTTAGTTTCCTAGGTACATTTTATAAATGTAATTGTTCATTGACCAAAGAAGTAACTTTTGTCAGATGATATCCTGAAATATTACAAAATATATACTGGTAATCATTCCAATTCATGTTCAAAAAACCGTAAATGTAGTTTGTACTTGAAGACAAGTAAAAGACTGCATTAGATGATAGATAAATAGATAGATAGATAGATACTTATGGCTTTGGTTGTATCTGATGAAAGCTCTCATTCAGAAAACGCACGGAAACATTATGTAACCACACTTACACACTCGTTTCAAACACTAATACATTCAGTCCACTTTGAGCTGAGACAAATCTGACAAGAGCAAACAAACAAACAAACAAACAAACAAACAAACAAACAAACAAACAAACAGGGAAACATCACTAACAACTGCATCATCCTTGATTTTTACAGAAAAGTGTGCAATAAAGCACAAAGCCACAACGACAAAACCCCCTCGTCAAACATGCACAGTGCAGCGAGCTCACCACACTTTCACTGCACACTTTCATCCGATAACATATGACTTCAGTTATGTCCATTTTCCCCAAATATCAATGAACTGTCCATAAAAGGACAGCCAAACATTTTCCCCATCCCTGACGGCATTTATCGCCCACTTCTTTCAATCCAATCACTGCGCGCTGCGCAAAGCTGGACTTTTGCCGCTACCCTCATGTTTGTGGCTTTAAACCCTACAATCGTCACTTTTCCCAGTTAAAATTATTAAGGAACAAACTTTTTCTTTTCTACAGAGTCACTGTTAGGAGGACAGAGGATGGAAACCCGCAGCATGATGAAGTGCTTTATCCCGCAGAACAAAAACAGCCAACGCGTGAAAAATGGGGAAAAGTCAGAGGTGGAGTCGGGAGTATTTAAAATAGGTGTGTACCTGTGAATTTTCCCCAGAGTTTTGCCCGCGACCGCCTTAAACCTGTCTGGTCGGATCTCCATCCTTGCAGCTTCTTGACCCGGCCGGTGTGCTGATGTCCCGCGCGCCCTCCTGTCCTGCCTGAACGCGCACAGTCCTCTTTCTCTTTCTCTCCCTCCCCCTCTCTATCCCTCCCTCTCTCATCCCTCCCTACCCACACCAGCATCCACTTTACTCTCAGATGGGCCACAGAAAGGTGCAGGCCTTTCTGCTCCACTGTGAGAAAAGACATGCAGCTGGTCTCTATTGGACATGTGGACTATGGGGATATGGATGAATATTCAAACCTAGGATAAATAACCATCATCCTAATAAAACCAGGGCGTTTTGTTTGAACACTAGAGGAGACGTGAAAGTGGGAACTAAAGGAAATGTTTTTATTTTGTTAAAATAAAAGTCCTCTGCTACTTTCATGTTTCTGTTGGGGACAGGGGGTCCCCTGCGTCCATCCATCCATTTTCATCCGTTTGTCCAGGGACGCAGTCGTGGGGGCAGCAGGCCAAGCAAAGCACCCCAGACATCCCTATCCCCAGCAACCCCATTTTGTTCCCAAGCCAGATGAGATATGTAATCCCTCCAGCGTGTTCTGGGTCTGCCTGTGGCCTCTTACCACTACATCCTACCTGTGTCCCCCACGAAATCTACACCTGTGCTGAGAAAGTGCTGAATCTGTCCATGTTAATATTAAGAAAATTAAACAAAAGTTGAAAAAAATACAGGACAAACTTACTGACAGGGCAGTAAAGAAAACCCAATTGGACTATAACACAAACTATTTACATGTTTCTCAAATGTCTTCTAACGTGTTTTTATCTGTTTTGGCGAAAGTGTCATAATTAGAGACATTTGTAAGTGAGTGATGGAAAAGACAGTTTTGATTTTGCCACCTGAGGCCAATTTTCCTTGCAGCCTCTTTTTTTTGGGTTTTTTTTTTTCCTTTATTTATACATAAAGAATTCAACCAACCCATAAAGTCTCACAGACCTATACTGAAAGGACTAGTCATAGCACATAAGAGACCTGGACTATAATTTAGCAGATTTAAGTAAAACATAAAAAGTCTTAAAGAGCTGAACATACGGATGCCTTACTTAATTTAAAGGTCAAGTGTGAGGATTTATACAGGGGGATACATTGGCAGAAATGGAATATAATATATGTTTTCTCTCATGTATAACCAGCTGAATAAGAAACATGTTATCTTAAAATGAGCCACTTTTATCTACATAGGAAATGTATCCTCGTCCACTGAATCTGCCATGTAGCTACAGTATCCCAGAACAGACAAACCAAACTGGCTCTAGACAGGGCCATTCTCAATCAGTAGTTAGCAGTAGTTAGTTGGTTTATGATGTTCAATCCCACCAAAGGCTCCAACTGCAAAGAAAAAATGTTCTAAATTGCCCAAAGTTAAAATTGTAACTCTTCTTTACCTCCTTAACTCAAATAAACAGTGACAAAGAAATTCCAATGTCCATATTGAACATTACCATCAATATTATCATTGATCTTTTTAAGGTGTTTAAAGCTTCAGGTTTCAGTGGTGATGTGTTAATCAGAAAAAGGCAACATCCAGTCAGGTTGCTGCCATCTAGAGGTTTATTTAAGTTCTTATCTAGTGCGGTGCAACACTGCTACACCGAGCATTTTGTGAACACGTTAAAAACATTGCTGTGGTCTTATGAGGTAAAATGATACACATATAATGTAAAATAAAGTTATTTTACTGACATATTAACATCTGTTATTTCACATCAAAACTGATTCACAACAGAACATAAATGTACAAACACACCCACACACTCACACACATACACATCACAGTTGAGCAAGGTAGAATGTTTTCATGCAAATCCGTCTTGGCATCAAGCTAAAAAATAGTCATCATAAAGCATATATTGCCTGTTGCTGCCTTCTTTAATTCACAGGCCAACTCAGTTATGACTGCCACATGAGATAAGGAAGGCAGAAACAATAGACAAACCTAATGTGACGTGCTGGTGGCTTGTCAGTCGGTTTCCTACAGTAAAACCTTACAAAAACTCCTTGTTTCAAATATAGCAGCCTATTCCTTTATCACGTATCTGTGAGTCTTTCTATTTTCTGAACAGACAAATGAATGGAGGGAGGTATAGAGTTGTAGTTTCACAACTACAGAAGCTAAAAAGCATTTGATTTGACTGGTAATGTATCTTTAATAATATAAATTAAGTTAAAATAACTTTGGCTTGTCAAGGAACTTGCTGAATATCATCAACGACTCCTCCTCAATTAAGAATAATTCTGTTTATGACTGCCCTCCCTTGACTTAGCAGTCTCTCTTGCAGGTTCTTGCTCGTACGCTGTCTGAGGTTCAACATTTTAACATTTCATCCTCTTACAGCCGTGTTTACACTCCTGTATCTTGTTCGTCATCATCATCATCATCTTCCTCCTCCCGCTGGGGCAGGAGCCGGTAGTGTTCGTTGCCCAGCGGCAGGAAGACAGTCCTGGGGTGAGTCTGCTCTTCCTCAGAAAGGATTCCATGGTGGGAGCTGGAGTCCAGCAGCTCAGTGGAGCTGCATTTGGTGTATAACTCGCGGTGCATCTCCTGGCCGTCTCCCTCCTCAGAGCGAGTGATGCGGCCCCTGCGGTTTTTCAGTGTGGAATGGATGTAGCCAATAGGCACAGGCAAGCTGGCAAAGACTATCAGCATGACAATCATGGCAAGGGCCCAGCCAGGGTACTCGAGAGTCATCTCAGAACCCTGAGGAGAAGAGGAGACGGAGCATGTCAGAGAGAGGAACATGGGAGGCACAACACTACTCAAGAGTTAACCATCTTTGAAGGGCTACTTTGCCAGTTTACAACCAGCTTTGTGTCACAACAGTGTGGATAGTGTGTGTAAAATGCATTGTGTTAAACTTGCCTGCATCAGATCTCCCTGCTCAACACCAAGTTCAAATGTTCGCTGGCTTTAGGGCCGTTGCTCAAACTACAGATTGTACTTCCACATTTTTGTCAAGGAGATTAAAGAGAGGAGAAGTCGTGGCATCATATCTCCTAATACCTGTGTAGTGAAATCTGGTCTGCACTTGCCAAAAGGCTCAATAGCACATGCACTATCATAGAACATAGTGGATGAATAATTCCTTTCACTGAGGCGTCTGCAGTCGGCCTTGGGTTGGAATATTTATGTACAGAAATAAAGATATGTATAAAGATATGAATTACAATTTTGTTATTATTAAAAAGAGTCTGCTATAAAAGTTCAAGTTCCAAATGTTCTTTTGTATATCAGCCGCTACCCAGTTGAGTGTACCTAAAAGTTCTGGCAGGCTGAGTGCACCCAAGGAGGCCAAAAAGAGCACACCTAAAGAGCACCTGAGCATCACTGTCCCTTTATTTCTGGTGCTGTCTACTGTAACCCTCCAACAGTGCAGCTCCAATTACATTTTGCACGTGTCATACCCAATGCAGTCCAAGGGCGCATCCCAGCCTTTTCTGAATAGCCTTAATTTTTGTGTGCCTGCCACCACAGACACGAGTACAGAAGCAGATTGAGACTTTCTCTCTTAAACTCAGACCAAACTCCAATCAAACTGTAAAACTAAGCAGTGCCAGTCAAATACAAACTGCTGCTGCATTGCCTATTTTTAGTCTAAAACATGTTCATAAACATATTTTAGTACACTGCTGGGCTGCAATATGATAATACGTGAACAGGAGGTGGGTGCCACACCTCTTCAGCTTGTATTACATCACCCAACAGTGGGAATATTTATTGGTAGGAGTTAATATTAACATAGCCATAAGTAAGAATATGAAGGAGAGAACATCAAAACCTATTCAAGGTACAATTAATAAATATTGAGCTAATCATACCACAGCATCAACAGGCTGAACCATATCGACAGTTGTTACTGTAATTATTAACTGCAGTTAGGAGAACAAATTTACAAATCTTGGTGAAAATGTCACATATATTGTAAACTATAACAGAGGATTTTTAGATTAAATTCTCCTGTGTAGAACAAAAAAAAAAAGTCCAGTATCTTACAGTAGTTTGATTCCAGGCGGTGTATGTGGGCCTTTTGAAGACCATGCGCAACAAACTGGCAGCCAGAAGACCTATCATGGCCACCAAACACACATATTTCCAAAGATATTTATACACCACTGGAGGGCGCCATTTGAGCATGACTTCGATGTCATCCAGGAAGCTGCAGTGATGGAAAATACTTATATGAGGTGCATCTTTTTAAAAATAAACAATGAAACAGGACAAAAATAACTTTATAGTGAAAATCTGTCAGACATATTGGTTTCTTACCGATCTGTTCCATAAACCCACGCCACACTGATGGTTTCAAAGACTACCACAATGACCAATGGTAGAGTTGCAGAGTAGTCGTCAAACATTGTCACAAAATAGTTGCCTGAGCGCTGCGTGAACAACAGTCCGATTAAGAATCCCAAAACACAGCTGGATACTGGAAAACAAAGAAGGCAGACAGTGTTAGAAAATAGAAGATATTTGAATGTTTTAATGATTTTCAATGACTAAAAACAGACTGTTGTAGTCTTTTGATGCAATAGATATCTGAATGCTAAAAATGCTCAAACCTCTATACTGCAGTGCAAAGGCAAAAGGCCTTAACTTAATATTGGTTAAAGTGGACTTTTTGTCATTTTCGGAACAATGACGACCTGCTCTATCATGTACATGAATACCTTGTGTTTATTTATTTATTCAAATGGTGGATTGTGTTTGCCTTGCCTATGAAAAGCTCTGGAGAAACTAAGGCACAATAGATGAGCCTACCTGAAGCCTACAGAGAAGACGGAGTTCTCATGCTAACAAGCAGTGTATGTGAAATACATATACAATGTAACTATTGGGTTAAATGTATTTTTAAAGACTAAAACAGCCAGAAATCATTGATCAACGTCATTTAAAACTTGAACGGTATTAACTTAACATCTGTAGGCTACAGCACAACAAAGTAGGAAATAAAGACAATAAACACAACTAAAATAGACAAAAAAGAAACAACTTAACTGCATAGCTGACTTACTTCTGGCAGAAGCACAAATATCAAGGAAATCTGCACGTCTACAAAATCTGGCAGGCAAAAGACTCCACTTCTGAAATGCTCCCTGATGCAGTGCGGAGGATGGAACAAAATCAGGTTACAACTACACCTCGAAGAATTGTCCCTCTCAGCTCTGTTAGTCAAATGGCAGCTAAAATAACAAAAACGGGACTAATTCATCTCAAAACATGCCTAACTTTAGCGGATCATAACATATTGGATATGGGATTCATTTTGCAAATGCTCCAGCTCAAAATAAGACCAAACATTTCTATGGATGTCATTTTTTGAGCCACAATGATGGCCAAAATATGTCCTTCACCAGACGGTAAGGCTTGATGTTTTTAGGTTAACCGATTTCCAAAAAAACTTGCGGCACCTCATGACCAGTGATAAGGAGTGAGGAGGCAGCAGTAAATGACAGTGTGAAATAGACAATAAAACAGGTTGCCAACAATTGTGAATCACAACAACCAGGACAGAACATAACACATAGAGGCCAACCTGTGCTTACAAAGTATTAGGCTGATTAGTTCGGTAGTTTGCGAGATTAGTTGTGGACAGGCAAATACACTTGCATAGCACACACACTACCAAACGCATGGTCGACTTCAGGCTTGCCCCTGGTGGAGATGATAAGTTCCTAAAATATAGAGCATCATGTGAACTTGTGCTGACACGTGTGTGTTACCAGTGAGAATGGTCCGGTGGCGGCCCAAGATGCTAAAATTGTCCATGAGAGGTGTGAGGATTCCTTGCATGGTCCCAAACATGGTGCTGAGGCCCAGGTTTAACAGCATTAGGAAGAACAGGGTGGACCAGAAGGGGCTGGCAGGAAAAAGGGCCATCACCTCAGTGAATGCTATGAATGCCAGGCCTGTTCCTTCAACACCCTGTGCTCACACGAAGGGAAGACAGAAAAGGTAGAGGGAATAAACAAGAATTTTATAAATGTTGACTGAAGATTGCAAACAAGTTTTAGGTGATGCACACCCAAGGAGAAAACAAAATATGTAACTCAGGTTCAGTACTTTCAGAATCATCTTATGCAAGTACATTATCCAATCTTCTAAGTCAGTTTTTGGAGCGCTATTTGTAGTCGTAATTCAATAGCGCCATACCAGAAGCACTGCTTTAGTAGTCTCTTCAGTAGGGGGTGAGTAATCTTTTTAGTGAAATAAACACTATTATATAAGATGACTTTAGCACCCCTTCCTCTGTTTCTTTAGGTTTTCCTTTCACTCCTCCATCACAGCTTGCTTCCATCTCTTCAAGAGACCTGCTGGATACTGTGTCCCATATGTTTTCTTCCTCTTGCCAGCTGGATATTTTACAGTACATCACAGATTCCTCAGGAGTCCTGGGAACCTCAGCACCACACCTTCTTACTATTGTTATTGAAATGTTGGCCTCAGTTTGAAGCCCTGTTTGTTTTTTATTCCTCACATGCAACACGTGATGATCCTTTATCTTTAAAAAATGTGTTCTGGAAAAGGCAGTCACATCAAAACCCTGTTGAACTTGATGGATGAAAGAGCTACAAACGACATCATAGTGTTAAACAACAAGCCTGATTTGGTACCAGTGGCCTCTACATATTCTCTCATATCTCATGCAATTTAGTGCATTCATCATGAACATTTCAACAAATCCACAATGACCCACACTATGGCTGTATCACTGTTTAATAGTTCTCCTGAAGATATTTTCTGGATTTATCTCTTTGTGAGGCATGTTATGACTTTTGCCTTGATAACCCCTCAATAAAGGAAGTTAAAGGGGAACTTTAACAGACCACTTTTCACCAACTAGCCGATGTATCAGAACGGTAAGTGAGTTTGGCATCTTTTTTTGTTTGTTGTTTATTGGCTCATTGGCTTATAGGCTAACTGGCAGTGGTTCATACAATATATGCTACAATAGGGGTATTCGGTAGATAGTTTAGGGAAGCTCCAGGGTCTGGCTCACATCCAAAAACTGCACACTATACAATGTTTGCTGTCAAAACTTTCACAATGCTAATGCAAACTTTCTCTTCTTGTACTGACAAGTCCTCTCTGCACTGGCTGTTTCAGGTTTCTTTGCTGGTGTTGTGTCAAAGCGTGTTCCTCTGACGATGTGTGTTACCCGCATTAGACAGTAATTGGCTTCTGTAACCTAGCTTGCCCATTGTACTTTTGAATCTCAGATTTTAGGGAAGTGCAAAGCCCTCGCCATGTTCAGTAGGGGAATGTGAAAACACCTCTCTGTTGACAGAGAGTCAATAGATAAGATAAAATCTGTGTAGTAAAGGTCAGATGTTTAAGGGGATATAAACAGAAAAAAGACACAGTTTGAAATAGAGGGGGACTTTAGAATTAAATCTCAAGGGTACCTTATTCATTTCCTCCTCCAGATTGCAGTCAGTGATGTTAGGGCCCACCATGGAGCTGTGTTGACTGTACCACTCTCTGTATTCAGCTATAGACACAGAGCTTGGATCTGTCACGTTGATTCCAGGCCAACCGAGGCCAGTCGAGGGCTGGTTCGATGACATGAGGCTTAGAAGACCAAGATTTCTGGAAGAGGAGAGAGTAAGAAGATAAAATATAAGATAGGCAATAGGTGCTGGGAAAGCCATTGACTGCAATGTTATGGTTAATTGTGAATGTGTATTATGAACAGTCAAATAACAGGAATTGTTGCGTCACATTCTTGGGTCCTCTTATACCATTGTATTTCATCACTCCTCAATGGTCAATGCCTGAAAATGTTTGCCTTTAATACTTTTTTAAACCAGCTGAGTAATTGATTTCTTCCACTTAACAAATCACTGCAAATGTGCCTAAATTGTAAACATATTTCAAGCAAAAGATAAAAAAATTTCTGTCCCCAAGGCAAAATAAATTATTTTACTTACTTAAAGAGCATGGCCCTGACAAATATTGTCTTTTTTTAGTATGTTGCAATTATGCAATCTTATTTTGCAGCATTACAAATTAATAATGGACAGAAGGATGTCAATATTCAAGCACACACATGCACAAATCCATACTCAGCTACGCAGTTTAGTGCGATGGTTTTGGCACGGAAACCCAGCACAACAAAAACCACCAGCGAGGCCAGCACAGACGTCATGAAGTTGATGCCAGAGACCATCAATGCATCCCTGTGGCAGTTGTTGTGGACTGGGTTGTAGGAGGAATATGCGATAACGGAGCCATATCCCAGTCCGAGGGCAAAAAACACCTGTGTAGCAGCCTGCCGCCACACCTGCACACTACCCCAGATTTCCAGCTGAAAAATACCACAAAATGAAGTTTCATTAAGTCTTAATACTTATAAAGGCTACAAAACTTGGAAAATGTCCTTTAAAGTTTAAAATACTCTCCAAAAATGTTGTCAATGTTTGTCAATAATTCTGCAACAAGAAAAATCTAGACAATAATATGACCAAACACATGGTGAAATCTGTGCTTACTTTAGGATAAAACATATAGGTTATTCCTTCCATTGCACCATCCAGCATCAACCCTCTGATGAGGAAAATAAAGAGCACCACATAGGGAAAGACTGAGGAGAAGTACATCACCTAAGATTTAAACAAAAACAAAGTAATGTTATTAATGTGCCAGAAAGTTAGAAAAAAATAGGTTTCCATTTTGGGAAATGGCTGATTTGCTTTCTGGCTAAGAACTTGGTGAAAAGACTGATACTACTCTCATGTTTGTTTGCCATACATAATGTAATGCTAGGGTGACAGTGTCCAAACTTCTTTGAATAGGGGCCAGATTAGATCACGTGAAAATACCTGCAGGCCAGCTGCTTCTTGTGTCAAATGGGTTATAAAAAAATAACAAACAAACGAGACAAACGCAGCCGTTTCATCTTTCATTGAAAATGCGTTCCCCTGTCCACCGCCTCTAATAGCGGCAGTCCCCACTGTTGACCTTATACTTCTTTGCTGTGGCCATGTCTGCTACCTAGCAGGATATGTCTGCTATTAGGTAGCTGTCCGGTCACTTGTTTACCGTCGGTTTATGAAAAAATGCATCGGTTCTGCCTTCGTAGTTCCTCCTTGGTGCATGCCTACAAACTGGTACTGGATCAGTACTCAGTATCAGCTGATATGCAAGTTTAGGAATCATAATCAGGTGCTGTTTGAGCCAGACTAACTGTTTCCCCTTGTTTCCAGTCTTTGTGCTAAGTTAAGCTAAATGGCTGCTGGCTATTGTTTATATTTAATGGCCAGATGAGAGCAGTATTGATCTTGTCATCAAACTCTAAACCAGAAAAAAAAAACAAGCAAACAAAAAAAAACTAATTACTGAATTCCTTTAACAATGACACAAACATACATTTGTTTATATGTATGGACTGGGGTGACAAATAATAGAGAGGTTAACTAACCTTTGCAGAAGACTTGATGCCCTTAATCATTGCCAAGGAGACAATTGCCCAAGCAGCCAATAAACAGCCTGTCATGATGGGGTTAAACTCTCCAGATTCTTCAATAGAATTTGTGATGTTAAGGGCTTTCCGAAACCAGAAATAAGGTGTTGGGGAAGAGCTTGCACACTCTTTCACTGTTGATTAGGACAGATCACATTATAGACCTTTGACTTGCATCTACTTTATGTATCACCTCATTTTGATCATCTTCTCAGTCACATCAGTACCTGTGTCATTGGTAGTTACATCAATTGGACACTGCTCCCACGGCAGAGGATACTGAAAAGAGTTACCCATGTAGAAAAGGCTCCATGCAATGATAACATTGTAGTAAAGAGCCACATAAAAACAGACCTGGAGAAGAAGAAAGCGTTTGTTAATGATTTACTTAATAAATTATCAATATTTACATAGCAAGTCCTTTGTGATATACAGCATGTGCTGACGTGTATGGTGTGCAGTCTATGAAATGTTCTTTCAAGGTTAACAATTTGTTAACAGAGTGGGTGTAGCTGAAATGAACTGTGACACTGACTGGGACTAACTGAGCAATGAGGCTCTTTGGAAAAAGAAAAAAACATGGGCGTCTAAGCATACAAGTGTACATCTGTGTGCTGTATATGCACAGAAAGTTCTTGACCACTCTGTTTGCTGTTTCTTGTCTGGACAGAAAAGTGTTACGCAACAAACTGCCAACGCTCCAGTGTACCACCTCTCTCACGTTACAGCATGGCAAGATGTCATCAGCGTCCTTTCTTAAGTACACACAGAGTGTGGCTAGCAATAAAAAGAAAGTTGTTTAAAGAGAGGTGATAAATAAGGTGGTAATGTTATGGCTTTTTAATGGGTAAATGGAGGAAGATATTTATGCTGCCAAACACCGCTACTGAACCACAACAGCCTAGCCAAGATACTATGGGTAATAATTTTGCAAAAATGTGTGTAAACGTAGTACAATTCAATACAGGATGGATTTTACTGCTTCCCCATTTTGGTTGTATTTGCCCTAACGACAAATGATCAAACTTTTTATTCATACATGGACAATATGATCCAAAACCCAAACCCCCAGGTAAAAGAAAATAAATAAAGATAAAATCAATCCTCACCATGCAGCTGGAGTAACCGATCCCCGCCAGCTTTGGAGAGATGTGCTTCCACACACCGATGCTGCCCTGTCGAATGCTCTGGCCAGCTGCCAACTCCATAAAAAACAGTGGAACTCCCACAATCAGTAAAAGAAAAACATACAGCAGCATAAAGGCCCCTGAAAGACGGAAGGAAAAGGCATTTACATTAAAACAAATTTTGTTTATTGGGTTTGAGGTTGTCTTATGTTTGCTGTATTTTCCATCATCAAAATGCTCCTACAAAAAAGCAACCTTGTGAGCTTTGAGAGAATAAGAGAATTTTATAGGCTAAACACACCAAACCAACATCAAATAACGAGTGGCAACACAGTCCGACTGTTGCGTCACCTCCCGTCGCCTGTGACTTGGCCAAAAACTTGCATTTTAACACACTGCAAAGACTACAGCCAACTATCACATATATTCTGCGCCTATGGGAGAGGAAATAACTCTCCATACCATCAGGTGGCGGTGGACTGTATTCATCTTTCAAAAAGGGAAACCAGGAGACCGACAGGATGAATTTAAGACCGCAGTTGGCACATTAACAACACAACCGGATGTTGAAAGAAGAAATTATATTTACTGTGCAACAGCGAACAATAACACAATTATGAACCTTTTCTGTGGAAGAGTTCAATGACTAAAAATTTAATCTTACCTAATACAAGCAGTGTGTTTCGATCATACACCCTCTTGATTTTTGATATTTGTTTGCTTTCTTAACTTCCTTTTTGTTTTTGTGCACTGAACTGAACTGAACTGCCAATCAGAGTGACTTCACTCACCGACGAGCGCTTCTGGATCTGACGCTGATTCCATATGCAGAACACAGTGCAAACGCTAGCAACCGGCCCTGCATTGACCTACACTGACCATCAGCTTGGTGTGTCTGGACCCTTAGACACTCACCTCCTCCATTTTGGTGGCAAAGGTACGGGAACCTCCACACATTCCCTAAGCCCACACTGAACCCCACCTGGGCCAACACGTACTGGATCTTAGAGTCCCATGCAGGCCGGTCTGCATCGCATGCCTCAACTCCATCTGGGCCGAGAACAGCTGCAAGCTGAGTTTCAGACTGGCCCTCGCCCAGCCAGGCTACGTCCTCCTCGTTGCTGTCCAGTGGAGGTTTCTCCGTCTTTTCATAAAAAAAGAGGAAGAATCAGGAACAGAAAATACAATAATAATCTGTGGCTATTAAGTTCCTCATTAACAGATAGAGGTAAAAAATATATTTTGTGCCCAGAAAAGTAAAAGAGATAAAAAAAAGCACCCACACCTGCAAACAATAATAGTGTAAGAATCTAAGTTCTGCACCACATGCAACACTGAATGTGATTCAGTGCCTTTAATATATCTGCAGAACTTATCATTTATTAGGAACCACAGCAGTCTACAACAATATGCAAAATGTGGTTTCTGACTAAAGAACAGTAAGGACCTAGAGGAGGGACCAAGAACGTATGTGGCCTCCACCCTTTATCCATCATGTGAAAATACATTTGTAAGACATATGTGTTGAAAGGCAGCACTCCAATTTCATAAATAAACAGGGAGGATATGCGCCATGTGGGAAAAGGTTTGAGAAGTACGCTGAGATTCTGTCTATACGCTGTGCAGTTTCCATACATAACTCATGTATTTGTTTTAAAGTTAAAATCAACCCCACTTTTGATACTATTTATGGCTGACATTTTCTCTGTGATAGCCATGCAGTGTATTTACATTTTATTATTATCTCTCTATATGGTAGCTTTTAGTTAGTGATGAAGTCTGCCATTTTCACATCGGATTCACAGGAAATAATGCATCTAGTATAGCAATAATGTTTATAAGTTTGTCTTTACCATCACTGTTTACAGTATGCTGTCCCACAGCCATATCATGACTGAGTTAAAGCACTGCTAATGTTAACCCAACTTTTCCCAGTGGTGCTGCTTTGCATTTAAACCATTCAACTGACAAAACCTGGGGTGGCTTTTATTGTGAAAAAGTCACAGAAAATGCAATGTGTTTATTATCGTTCATCAAAAATGCATGTACAAAAAAAACCCAAAGTCATTGGTTGTCCGTTGCCACATCAACCAGAACTTAAATCGTAAGTAAAACAACTGAAACATCAATAAAAATGTGTTGCTCAGTGGGACATATAGGGCTGCTTGATCTAGTAAAAATCAAAATCCTGATTATTTTGGTCAATATTGGGATCACGATTATTCAGCATCATTAGGGACCGAGCCGAGTAGGCAAGGGCTCCAAAGGAGCCCATGCCGGATGGCAAGGCCCTATTGTTTTTGGTATG
>JAPZEB010000009.1:18025830-18045605 GCA_029783705.1 Chaetodon striatus | reverse complement strand
GAACACAGGAGTTGCTGGTCTACTGCTGCCTCCATCAGTTTGCTTGTTTGTGTTAATGTTTGAATCCAAGTTAACACTTTAAATGCCACTCACGTGTTCTGCAAGGTAAAATTACTGTTTTTATAAAGGGAGTTTGGCTGAGAAGAGAGCATAGATCAGGGCTATTCAATTACAAATTCAACTGGGCCGGATTTTAGAGCCAGGAAATGTGGATGGGCTGCAGGTCGGCTGTCTCAGGCACATTTTCGTATTAAGTGTTCGACCACATAGACAGCTTTCATTTTAATTAGCCCCACTAGCATGATGTGCTTGTTTAAACAGCGATTGTAATCCATATTAGGAGTGAAAGAGGGACTGCAGACAATGCAGACTGAAATATGGCTTTCTACATACTGAACACATTTATTGATAAAGTATTGGCTTTCTACTAGCAGAAGTTTTATTGCACTTACTCACAGTAGTGAGCGTAGTTGTCGTCAACTATATTGATCTTGAAGTTATAGTCTCTTCATCTGCACCACGGCATCTCTGCTGTTGTCTGACTTCACTCTGTTGTGTGTGTGTGTGTGTGTGTGTGTGCTGTGAGGAGGTCAGCCCGACATGCAGAGAGCGGGAGAGAGGCTGCAGCATGATGATACATGAAACCAAAACTTTAAAAATTAACGATAAGAGCCGATAACGTTGGAGCTTACTATTATTATTGCGGTCTTGATTAAATTCACCTCGGGCCGTTTTATACCGAGTCTCGGTAGCAATCCCTGCCCGGGCCACTCAGAGGTTGCTCCTAGGCTGCATGTGGCCCGCAGGCCGTTAATTGAATAGGCCTGTCTAACATCATCTGATTGTAGGTGAGTGATTTCAACAGATTGGCCCATGGACACATGCAGTGAACATTTGACCTAGGGAAAAAAAAACATAGCTAATTACATAAAATCTCCTCAAAAGTCTCCTCCATTTCAATTACTTACCCCATGTTACATTGACTTTGTTAAGAAAACGACCCTTAAGTACGCCATGCTCTCCTCAGGAAACACCCGGCCGGCTGGGAGCGTTTTAGAGCGCTTTAGAGGTGTGCTGGTTTCTCAGTTGAGATGTTTGGTTGCATGTGGTAAACAGGATACAGAGTATTTGTGGAAGTAAACATGTTGGCACAAGGAAGGCCCCCTGTTCACCAAAATGTTTTTTCCCTAGCTGAAAATGCCATGTCGCCCTTAAGAAACTACCAATTTGGAGCTTTTAAGAGAGCTTTGGAGGCGTAGCTTGTTTTTAGCAGAGCTGCTTTGGTTGTGTGTGGTTGCTCTGACATGGAAATCCAACATGTCAGCACAAGGTTAAGTAGTTGGTTTGGATGTGGGGAAGGCTGAAACATGCAGGGAGAGAGGACGGACCAATCAGTCTGTTTGGATACATAGAAAATGTAAAATGTTTATTACTATACTAACAGATTTCTCCTTCGTCGTTGTTCAGCTCTCACGTGACAGTTTGACTTCCTTTCACTGTGATTGAACGGTCGACGTGACCGTGATGAGTGCAGCGTTGAACATTTTCCAACTCTCTGCGCACATGGTGTAGAATTCACACCCAGCGCCTCATCTCACTGCTGGCATTTGTAGTGCAGTGCAAATATGCGGCACTCCCATTAGATAGCATTAAAAAAAATATGCATGTTTTTAAAAAAAAAAAAAAAGCCTTGGTGGACACAACCCCTTTCTGCTGAGCGACTCTTTATTTGTGCACACACTACAGACTGTATATAAAAATGGACGTGGCTATCATTGTCTGGTGGACATCTGGTTTAAAACCTCAAGGTCGGCATTTCAACCATTGCCATCTTGATTTTTTTGAAGCCAGAAGTGACCATATTTGGATGAGAGGCCGGCACTGCGGAGGAGTCAGTGGGCGGATCTGACTGAGAAGCAAAGGACACTATCAGCCTGCACTTAAATATGCGTAAATTTGGGCTCTGATAAAATGTAAACGAGTGAGTTATAAAAAAAATACAGAGACCAAAACCATTTTTTGTACCAGGCTGTAAAGATGTTTTTTTTCTGCTGTTTGGCCTTGTAACATGGGGATCTGTGAGGTTTGACTCTGTTTTGGAGCCAGCCTCAAGTGGCTGTTTGAGGAACTGCAGTTTTGTCACCTCTGCGATGGCTTCATTTTTCAGCCTCAGAGGTTGCTGTTTGGCTCAAACTTCAGGAGTTCACAAAAACCTGATAACTGGATTCTTGATTAGTCCCAGAGATGCTACACAACATGGGAAACAACAGAAATGTTTCGAATCAACCGGTCCCTTGTTAACAGCATTATTCTGTCTGTTTACCATGTTGTATTACTCCCAGATAAAATCATTCTTTGAAGAAGAAAAAGAGACATTGTGAGGAAGAAGATCTTGTGAGTCCACCATGTTTCTTATTCACACAGTCGTCTACCTTTAACCTGATCCTCCTGGGATGGTACTGGGGCCAATGACAGGAAATAGTAAACCTTTTCACAAATTGCTTTTGGTTTCCACTGGTTTGAAATTATTTAACTAGAATCCAGATGTGGAATTTGCAACAAACACACAATGTTCCAACAGCTTGTAAATAAAAAACACGTAAACAAAGTTCCACAGTGCTGTTTCTGCGTCCAAAAACACAGCTATAAAAAGCAAATCTAGATTAATCCATTGTTAGGCATGTAACGACATTGAGGTTTAGGAAAAACTTGTGGTTTGGGTAAAAATGACGTCTTCTCGTAAGAGCTCATAGTGACAATTAAACTAAGTTGATAAGGTTAATAAGGTTAGGTAATGATCATGGTCCTGTTTGGAGTTGGAAATGGGAACTGAACAGCTGTCTCTTGTTTCTGTTGACCCATCCACAGTCGTCCTCCCTCTGTGGACTTGATCATATGCCATTGTTTTTCTTGCCAGGACAGTCTCAGACCCCTACACGGTGTCTTTGCTATTCATTTAGAAACTCTTGTGACACCATTATGCAACAAAATAAAAACATTGAAATAGCGAGGCTACTACCATCATGCACTGCACAGACTGGAGGAAGGCCATTTCAGACAGCTGCCAGATGATGGAAATAACCTGAATATATTCTCGACCACAACAAAGAATTCCTTGTATAGTGCGAGATAATTAAATAAAAGTGAAATACTTCAGACACAGCCTCAGTCTTCACTTGCAGGTTCTTTGTTTAAAGGTTAATTTGTTACATTTATACAACTGCCACTTAGCTGAGCTCTGTTTGCAGTGGAGTGTTTGTTTTCCAGGAAACTGTCTTTGATAAACTCTACAGACACAAAGCTGAGTTTAAGTGTTTAACGGACAGCAGCTGAGTTTAATTATGTTGTCTGGCCAACTTGTTAATAATGATAATTAACCTCTCCCACTCCCCTTGGATGCAAACCAACTAGCATGGCTGGGGTAGAGATGCATGCCCAAAAGAAAGACCCACGTGTTTTGTTAGATGCAGAAACACACCTACTTTTAAACATTATGAGAGACTTGGGTATCGACAGATTTTTGGATGTGCGCAAAAACTGCAGCACCGTCCTTTTAGAGAAAATGGTTTGAATAATGAAAGAGGGAGGTGGTGTTCACACCCTGACACAACTCTGACACTAGTGAAAAATGTTGGAAAAATACTCTTTTGATGCAACAAAGCAGCTCCAGCCATTCCACTTCCCCTTTTTTGACATGTTGGGGCATGTTGATGGGATTAGGCACAGCCACATGTAAACAGGAATATTATTGGAATATTTAATTGCCATATAAACAGCTTACTGGGCATATTGGTTTGTTTGTTTTGGGAATAAGGGTGAAAACAGTATTTTGTACATGTCAGTGTCAGTAACAGTACAATGAGATATGACAGGTGATACACACCATTTCAACCAAAGTAATTTATCCAACAAAAGTCTCAGTAAGTAAGTGAGTCTTAAAGAGGAGAAGGAATCCAGAGCAAAGAAAACTGCCGTTCCAAGAGTGGATTAACCCCCTGCAGATAGAGTTGAGGTAATGCTATTAGCTAAAGTTATTATGTTGACATTGCATATAGTTATACATGAAAGCACGGCAGCATAACGGCAAAAACAATTTTAGGCGCAAAATATCAACTGGTTAATTATGTGGATGACACCTGGGTCAAAATCAAAACCAAAGAAATGGAAACTTTCACGGAACACATCAATACAGTGGACCCCAACATCAAATTTACACCGGAGGACATCAGAGGAGACAGTCTACCCTTCTTAGACTATGCAGTGCACATTGAAGAGGACAGAAACCTGAACATTGAGGTGTACAGAAAACCGACACACACGGACCAATACCTGCTGTTCAACTCTCACAGCCCACTGGAGCACAAGCTGGGAGTCATCAGAACCCTGAATCATCGGGCTGAAAACGTGCCCACCAGGGCAGAGGGGAAGGTGAAGGAACAGAAACACATCAGGGAAGCGCTTAAAACCTGTGGCTACCCCAGCTGGGCCTTTGCCAAAACCTCTAAAAGATCCCGAGCAGACAGAGAGGAAGAGACACAAAAACGGAACAACATTGTCATTCCTTACATCGCAGGAGTATCTGAGAAGCTCAGGAGGATTTTCAACAAACACCATATCCCTGTCAACTTCAAACCTAGTAACACACTGAGACAGAAGCTTGTCCACCCCAAGGACAAAACACCCAGGCACAAGCAGAGTAATGTAGTGTATGCAGTTCAGTGCAGGCAGGAATGCACAGATGTGTACATTGGTGAAACAAAGCAACCACTCTACAAGCCCATGGTACAGGACAGCTAGTTCCTCAGGACAAGACTCAGCTGTCCACTTACACCTACAGGAGAAGGGACACTCTTTCAAGGACAGCAATGTTCACATCTTGGCCAGGGAAGAAAGATGGTTTGAAAGAGGTGTAAATGAAGCCATCTATGTCAAACTGGAACGACCATCGTTAAACAGAGGCGGTGGTCTACGACACCACTTATCACCCACCTACAATACAGTCCTGGGATCCCTCCCCAGACGACTTCGCACCCATTCACACCTGGTCCCACCTGACCCTAACAACACGCATGATGGTCAGGCGGGTCAGCGACTCAAATTGTGACCCCAACAACTCAGAAACTAAGAGCTCACCTGTGACTCTTATGACTCTGCCAAGGTTCACACCCACACAGAACTTAAAGCCTGCAACTCTGCACCAGTCAGTTAGAACTGAAGAAACCTCTTGGTGAGAGGCGAAACGTCTTCAAGCAATGCAAGCAAGTCCAGTTGCCTACGATATAGCACTTATGAACGTTGATCTAGGAACATGTCCCACTTGGCAAACTCAGATAAAATCAGATAAAAAATTCCAATGGTGAATTTTGTTCCTAGTCTGACCCTGACACCAGAAGTGTATGTAAGTCATCCAGTAACATTCAGTGGTTTTGAGTTTATGTTAATGTTTAAGAACTAATGGATTGAAAAGACTTTTAAAGAGTTTTAAAAAGGGTTTCTTTTTTCATCTAAAAAACTGAGGTACAGGAACATCTGTACCCAGTATGGACTCGAAGTACCCAAATCCTGATGGGACACGCTACCAAAGGTGGTTGGAACAACAGGGCTAAGATCATGTGGGACTTCAGCTTCCAGACCGACAAACAGTTGCTGGCTTACCAACTGGACATAGTGGTGGTTGACAAACACCAGAAGATGGCAGTGGTGGTAGTTGTGGCAATACCAGCCGACAGCAACATCAGAAAGAAGGAACACAAAAAAGTGGAGAAGTATCAAGGGTTGAAAGAACAACTGGAACAGATGTGGAAGGTCAAAGTTGATGTGGTCCCCATGGTATTAGGAGCACTCAGGGTAGTGACCCCCCAACTGGGAGAGTTGATTTGATTCAAAATTGATTAAACGTTAAAGTCCCAGCCAGCCATATATACATATGTACATATGTACACAAGTACATTCATGCAAAAATATTGATGACCCCACAGAACAGGTGTTTGATTGATTGAGTTTTTATTGCTTGCACATCAATCTGTGTTGAGACAGTGTCACTTGTTGCAGCCAGATGCTGTTTTGGACTAAATACACTTTTAACTGATAAATGATGAATACACTTTTATTATTAAATTAAGTGTATTTCTGTGTCATGTCTGTGATTTTACCACAACCCTTCCTTGTTTTTACAAACAAGGAAAGTTATAAGTTATATGATCAACATATACATTGTTTTTATAAGATTAAAAAGTCTGGATAAGTAATTTAATGATTAATATTAAGTGCAACATAAGACTGAAGTCATTTTTCAGCTGTACAAAGATTCAAAGTGACACTCAAGATGTCACCTTGAATAAAATCTGAATCATTCAATGTTCATTTAAAGCAGGTGGAGGTAAATCACCATGATATTACTTCAACACATTTTTACACTAATAGCACCAACACATTTTACATTAGATTTTGGCTAAACTTCGATCAGCCAGTCCAATTTCAGACAGTACCTGACAAAGTTGTGCACTTGAAACTATTCACCCTCTTATTTCATTTCTTTCTTCTTTTAAACAGAGGTAGGCATATTATATAACAATTTTGGTTACACAAATTTACATGATTACAGTTTCAGTCAGACAGAATAATTACACTTAAAGTAGGCTATTTTTAGTGCGCTTCATAGGCTACTCCCAAAACAACACTACAATATATAATTTACTAAACAACAGAGAAAGTATAGAACATTTGATATATTAGTTATTATTACTTCACATTAAGTCTTTGTTAAAATAAATGATGTCACATTTATATCTTTAAAGTTTTAAATTTGTGATATTTTTTCTGTGATATGGAAAAGCTTTGTGCAATATTTTTTTTATCTATTATCAATCTATTAGCTTGCTGGACCTGTGCATGATTATCAAATCAGCTCCTACAAATTACATATTAGATCTTACTTTTTCTGCATTGCTTGGTAATACTTAAATTTTTGACATAAAGTGATGTGTAACTTTATAGCAGTTTAGACTATCCAGACTTAGAGCTATCCAGATTGATTGTAGATGTTAGACCTGTGTTGAGCCACATGCGGTACATTTTGGCTGTTAATCAGGTACCGACCCACTGACAATAGTCATTCATGTCTCATTAATGGAATACTTCACCCACAAAATGATCATTTGTATATTGATTACCAGGGTTCCCATGCTTTTTTTCACAATGAATTTTTAAAAACTTATAATAATAACAATTTACCCCATTAGTAGTAGTTTAAATGGTGTAGCCATATAGCGAGACAGCCATTCATTAGTACACATGCATTTCCCAGGCATTTGGGGTTAAGAAAACTGCCAGCACTTCCTAATGTTACTCACTTATTAGATACCGCCCTGCCAACTAGCCGCATATACTGACAGACAAGAAATATCAAAGCCACACTGCTTTCTGGGAGATAGACAACAAAGATCCTGTAGGTGTCAGTGAAATTTGAGGTGTGTTCAGACTATAATTATGAACGTTTGCGATAGCTCAATAAACTAAGGTTGATCACTATCATGTCCTGTCAGTCTTCCCCCATCCAAGTGGATCAGTGACCAAAAGGGGCGCAGCCTTGGCAACAATGCCGGCCTGGTCTATGTGTGTCGCATGATAATAGTGACATTCTTACAGTCACACAATACGGCACTCAATTTTAAATTAGAAACACTACGAACATATTTCGTGTGATGTTAGATATGTTTTGGGATTTTTTATGAACAGGCTCTCAACAACAGCCAAAGCAATATATATTCAATTTTTTTCCCTAACATGACTGTGGGAACACTGAATAACTCATCCTGTGTTCCCTTGAATTTGTTAAGGAAACTTTGTTTTTCTCATATGCCTGCTTGGTGAATGAAGACTCCAAAAACATGCAAAACTCATTTATCCAGTCGTACACTCAGAATTTGGTGAATCCTAACTAAATCTTAAAAACACTAAAGTCACATAAAAACACAAACAAGCAAACTGTTTGAGACAGGTGTACACCAGCAGCTCCAGTGTTTGGTGAGGTAAATTGGTGTTTTTGTCAATGAGTCTGGCTTTGAATAGACTAAGTGTGACTTTCTGTTCAGTTCCCTGTCAGAAAGGCTGTTTGTTTGGGAAGTACTGAGCATGCGACTGGATAAATGTGACTTGAATTATACTGTGCAAGTTGTGTAAGAGCTTGCAAACGGTTGTTTTGATATAGTTTTGATGTTGTTGAACACAGACTCCTTTTATTTCAGTCAAAGAAATCTCCTTTATTCTTTGTTCACCATGTCAGGCATGCCAGAAAACAAACTTTTCTTCACAAATTTAGTCACTGGGTAAGTAATTTATATCCAAATGATTGTTTTGTGGATGAAGTATTCCTTGAAGTTGATCTACTATGGCTCCACATTGCAGCTCAATATTTTGCACATATTCATAAAATACTGTATTTATCTGCTGCAGGGGCCAGAATGACAAATGATGACTACACTCACTCTGAGACCAAACTTCTATTATGGCTGTTCAATTAAAGATGCAACAGCTATATTGATATGTGCTTTGTTGCTAATGTAGCTTGATTTTAAAAAAAGTCAGTCACAGTTGTTTCAACAAAAATCTTTGTGACACTAAGTGCACTTCCTGAGGTAAATTATTTGGTAGGAACACTAAATTTGACTCATCTGTTTTAATCCCTGTGGTGTCATCACACTGTCACAAAGGACAGACCTTTGAGCAGCAGGAGAAGAGGTAGTATATCTGATTCTCACTGCGTCCACCTCTCAGCATCTTCACACCTCACAGGTGATAGTCTGGTCAAAGCATTCCCAGTTCAGGAGCTCCTTTTTCTGAAACCACAACCCGATCTCCCTCTGTGCTGTCTCGAGTGAATCACTGGCATGAACCACATTCCTTTAAATGACCAAAACACATTATCATTTTAACTCGAAGACCTAAAAATGGCATGTAATATCTGCATGGTGGCTGTCTCATAAGTTGTTTTTTTTAAATCCTGAAACTTACAGTACACATCATGAGATCAAATACCTGCTGACGTGAAAGCTGAAATCTCCTCTGACTGTGCCTGCTTGGGCTTCAGCTGGGTTAGTATGTCCCACCATCGTACGGGTTGCCTGGACCACTTTGTGCCCTTCCCACACCTAAAACAAAAGATAAAACATCACGCATATGTTCACAGAAAAACAAGATATTCAGAACTGGCAGAGATTTGTAGCGGCTTAACACATGCAATACAGTGTACAAGGGCTATTTGCTAGAAATCATTTTCTAAAACACACTTCTCATGTCTTTCTAATGCAAAGGAAGACATAATTAAAAGAAAAAGAGGCAGAGATACTGTAAAATACAGGAGAAGCCCATAGAGAGGCAGAAACGGGAGCCCTCACCATGACAACCACAGGCCCTGAGGTCATGTACTCCACCAGCCTGGGATAGAAGGGCTTAGTCCTCAGCTGAGAATAGTGCTGAGACAGGAGATCCTCAGACACCTTCACAGCAGAGATGGTTAGAAATTAAACAGAGAACCTGCACAGAACATCATGAATGGCATTTATTTCAGATACCTTCTATGCTTCTATACCTGCAGCATTTTCAGGCCAACCAGCTTGAAGCCGCGCTGCTCAAACCGCTGGATGATTTGTCCTATGAGACGTCGTTGAACTCCATCTGGCTTTACAGCAATAAGAGTCCGCTCCCTTATATCTGGAACAGCTGGTGGGACAGACAGAGTAGTAACACCTCAGTGTAAAATACTCTCTTACAAGTAAAAGTCCTGCATTTAAAATCTTACTTCAGTAAAATTACATATGTATTCGTGGCAAAATAAATTTAAAGGAACAGTGTGTAAGATTTAGAGGGATTTAGTGGCAGGTAGCGGTGAGGCCTGCAGATTGCAGCCAGCTGAAACTTCCACAGGCTAGAATTCCTTCAGATTTTTACTGGGAGCTGAATTATCCGCAGGGGTCTCCTCCTCTCTACAACAAATGGACCAGGGGATTTGAACTAGTAAAAAACACTAAATAAAGCAGTTTCATGTTACTAACCAGTGTTTCTACTACGCTGTTCATCCCTTTGAAGACCAGCCATTTGCCCAGCACCTGCTAATGTGTCCTCACCTCTTGTCTGATACAGACGTTCAGAAGCTTTTTACCTACTTTACCCCTTCCTTGAGTCACATTTGGACATGGCATATAAACACTGAATAAAGCAGTTTCACCTACAAATCAGTGTTTCTCTGGCGCTCTTGCTGTGAAGGGACTGCTAACTATGATAGCCAACCATCAGCTTGTTGGAGACAGGCTGCTGGTCTAGTCCTTGCTGATTTTCTTATCTTGTCCTCAACTATCTTTCTATCTATCTATAAATTATTCAAATAAATGAATCTCCTTTTCTTTGATTTTTTTTGTCATATACAGGCATGAAGTGATGATTGTTGGGTAACATGTATGTTGATTGTATTGATGTTGCCTAACAATACGATACGGTGACTAGTTTATTCTGTAAAGACTGACAAGCTGAGCACAGCTGTAAGCCCAGTGAGTAATCATGCCTTTTAAACATAAAAGTGGTAGTAAGAAAGGTCAAGAGAGAAAGGATCAGGAGGAAGAAGTACCCAAGCTCCCTAAATTAGACTTCTTTGGCTTTTTTAATAAACAGTTGCCAGTGTTGTGTGTGTGTGCCTTATAAGTAGTTACTGGCATACACTAAGGCCTGTCACAATAGCATGCACTGGGGCCCAAGGTAACTACCTTATGCCACTGAGTGGAGTATAAGTAGACCTCGGCCATAAAGTAACATTAAATGTAAATATCAACGTACAAGTACCTCACATTTGTACTCAAGTACAGTACTTGAGTAAATGTACTTTGTTAGATTCCACTACTGACCCTGACATACTGTCAATATTTGTCACCAACAGGGGACAGGACAAATATTTATCCAATGTCTCCTACATGCAGGGAAACAGACATCCACACACACAAAATAGTTTGCATACAGATTAAGTAACAGAATGAAGTAGGCACATCATGTTTTTTTTATGTATTTAGATGCACAGACACAGAAGAGCAGCTTCAACTAACTACACGCTGAAGGTAATGAATGTCTGCATGCGGTCAATTACAGAGACACGTGACCCGCCACGAGAGAAACTCAGTCTACTGGCATTTAACTTTTATACACTTTTAGTCTGTGTCAGTTAAGTATAGCGACTGGTTCGCGAAAAAAAAAAAAAAAAAAGAGTTCGGGTGTCGTACATGATACTGTGCTTTGACTATTACGCAGACTGCGTAAGGTTTTGGCACCATTACGCACAGCGCAGGTCATCATGTCTCCAGCATCCCATTATCGTCACTATCTTCTGTCTCTAACCTAGTTGCAGTTCATGACCCCCATGAGTCTGGCGAGCAAATTTGTTTTCGCAGACGGCCCCAATGACGTTTGGAACAAATGAACCTGCGCCCCGGAGGTAAAGTCTCTTTGACTCGGTGCCAATACTTTTTAGCAGTCTGTTATTTAAATCTAAAGAAATATATCTCTATGTCGTCATGGATTAATAACTGTATCATTTAGCCCTTTGTGAAAAGAAAAAGTCCCAAAATTTAAGGCTGTAAAAGACCAGAAAAATATAAAAGGAAGAAAAAAAAAAGAGAAGTAAAATCGATATAAATTCAGTTACTCACTTGATTTGCTCCTGTGCCAAGCAGCTCTGTGTCCACCCAGCAGTGCAGAGGGAAACCCAGCTGATAGAAGACTTTTAGAGCTTACTTGATTGCATGAATAAAACTGTTGAAAAACTCTGTTAAAAACGCACCTCTGCAACATGACCATGGTTTGACGTGTGTTCTGCCAGCTTCTGGAGAGAAAAGTCAACCCTCCTCAATCCAAACTCACGAATCATCCCTCCATCTGCCCGCCCTGATCGATTGACGCTCTAACCAGAATATGTTTAACTCCAGTGACGCCAGATGTGAGCCTATTTCTGCAAAAACATATCCCAGCGTTGACCAAGAATTCGGAAATTCTTCACATTTACGGATATCTGATTCCATAATTGGATTTACCAATTAACACACTGATGCTGCATTTTAGTCTCTACAGCTAGAGCTTTGAGAATATGACGTTTTACTGCACATCCAACTTAAATGCTGAATGTTACCCACATTTTAATGAAACTGGTGGACTTGCAAGAAAAACAAAGCAAGTGTAATCTCATTTTAAGCACCAAAAGTGATAGATCCTACACTTCCCATAATACAACCCAAGCTAGTTATTCTCTTGAAACTACATAAATATAAATACCTTATGGCTTTCAAGAAATTTTAGGTTCATTTTTGATGCAGTAAGTCTTGTCAGACTTCAATGTTTCAATCAGAACAATGAAAGTCCATATATTTTACATTAAAGTGAAAACTACTACATATATAGCACCCAGATGTGAGTTTGAGCCAAAAACCAAGTCTAATCAAACTGACCAAGTCCAGCAATCAAATCCTTTACTTCTTTTCACCTGTAGGTTTTACTGAGTCACATGAACCTGCAGCTTGTTTTCTAATATCCAACAATTACATAGCTTTAACATGCATGTTTCAGCCCATCTCATACATGAAAAGGCATTTGCCTTTAGTAGACAACAGTCTAGAACAGCTTTGGTACACCATACAAATAGACACTACAGGTGAACAGGGTAAAAGTTTTTATAGTTATCATCATGAAACACCTCCAGTTGATTATTTACATTAAGAAAATGTATTTTTATATCACAAGTCTTGTGAATTTTTTTGTTTAAATATGTAAATGATGCATTATCTAAGCAAAACAGCCCAGAATCTCTAAATTGTGCATGCAAAAACTGTTTTCACCTGTAGTGTCTTCCCTTAATCATCTTTATATTTAAAGCTCTGATAGGCAGACAGCAAAAGGTACTAACATTAAAGCTACACTGCAAGTTCAGCCTACAGAAAATGTGATGCAACATGTTGTCTTGTGAGTGTGATGTTATCACCTTGTCATAATTATGAATTATTCTTCATGTGCTGGTGCTTCCCATCTTCCGCATGCTGTGTCCTCACAGAGCATTTGTCTCATGTGACATGTCACATGCCACACAAGCTGAAAAAAATTATTCAGCAGTTGAAATAGATGAATTTTAAAGAGTAATTTTAAATGATGCCATTGATGAATGTAAAGCAAAACAGTGTAAACACACAGAAAAGTCTTGAATCTCTTAATTCTACCATTATTCTTACAAACAATACTGCAAGAGTTGGGCACATAGACCAACAAAATCACAAATTCATTAATGAATACCTGAGTTTTACTAAAAAAAGCACTTTATTAATCAAGCAGGTTTTCTCTTTTTCAGAATGGAATGATATGAAAGATCTTAAGTTGAGAGTCCGTCTCCTTTGGAGATGAAAAAAATTGAAGGCAAAATGAATAAAAGCAGACATTTTAAAAACTCAAAATGAGTTGAAAGTGCTCAGTCCCAGCCCAGCTTCGTTGCGGAGGCGTGGGAAAGAAGGCCTGGCTCAGACTGCTCCGGGTCTGGGCAAAAGCCAACTGCAGACCAGGTTTACATTTCCTGCCAAATTATCATTGGCAATACATTAGGAGGGCGCTGCTTTAAAAAAATAATAATCATGCGCCAACCCTCTACAGTAGAGATCAAAGAGAAATCATCAGCAGCATCCTCAACCTCCTATTACTCAACAATACAATGTGTGTTGTTCCATCCTATTACACTGAATAGGTGGAGCAAAGCTGGATTGGAGAAGGAGTGTTGGGCAAAGTGGTCAGCACAGGCAGTCCTTGAAGATCATCGTTGATGTGTGGAGTGGTTCAAGCAGTCATTGTGCTATAGCTTTATGGTGCCAGTGGGCAGGCTACTGTTACACAGTCTGTAGTAGCGAAGGTCATTCACCAGCCGCTGCACGCTTTGAGTGAACGATGGCAAGTCCTGGAGACAGAGGAGAAAAGTTAGAGGTCAAATCAGTTAACAGAGGAGACGGGAGTTAACAGTGTTTCGAATGCAGGGAGGAAGAAAACAACATTCAACACAACAGGCAAATAGAAAGGTCCTGGTGCCACCGGCAATACTGGAAATGTTTAGAATCAACTTTTAAAACAATTATACATGATTTAATTAGAGGCGGGCAATGTATCAATGATACTTGATATGTATCATGGCTTGTTTGTTCGATGTCCGTTTGGCATCTATAAAAAGACTAGATTATGAACACTGAGGATTGATTGTCATGCCATTTTTTAAACCACTGGCCTAAGACTAGCTATGTCGTTCTGGTTCTCTCGCTACTGTGTCCCACATTGACAGCAGTGGTGCATTAGCTTCACTTCCATTCTTACCTTTCAAAATAAAAGCTCTAGACATACACACTGCATCCCTGCTCATCAGAGGGAACTTACATACCTTATTATCTCAATGAAATGTACTGACACAAATGTTAATGCAACACAGAAGGACAGTTTATAACTTGGCTTATAAAAAAATGCTTGGACATTGGATTTCTTAATCTAACAAATGAATATGAGTCAAAAAGTTAATTTCGGACACTTGCTATAAGCACCAAAAACACAATTGCACACACCTCTATTGTGTTTGGGTGGCAGCAGCAATCTGATTTAGCCAAACCTAGACAAACTACTCCAAACTATCTAGCTTAAGTGAGAACACTTATTTTTGTAGTCTTAGTTAACCATGCATTTAAGTAAAGACGTTTCTGGGAGACTGCAAAGAGATTCCTGGAGATAAAGTGACATCTGAGATTGTTGTTGTATTTGTCAGTTGTTAATGGGGAAACAGATAAAGACTGGATATACTAAGATTTTTCATGTGACAAAGGCTGGACTGTGTCGCTTATTTAGAGGAACTTGCATATAATACTGTTCAGTATTCACACCTGGCCAAACTTTTAAATATCACTCTAGTCTTGACTTATGTTTTCTCTCTGTTCAGCATGTTGTGGAGAAATCTTCCTTGCCACATCATACATGTAACAGTTTGTTAACTCTGTCTCCTTCTAATGCAACATACTGTATGTGCCAACAGACTGCAGAATATGCTGCCATTGTTACTCATTAGGTAGAGAACTGAAAAACAATGTTGGGACAGGATTTCATTCTTACTCGTTCAAGCTTAAAGTTGCGTGCGAGAACAGCTCGTTGGCTGGTGTCCACACCCTGGCAGCCATTGAGGAACTCTGGCATGAAGGCCGAGTAGAAGGCATCAAAGTCGACAGAGGCCATGTTGTAAATAGCAAGGGTGATTTCCTCCTGCAGAAGGTCATGACTTTTGTGGAGAAGGACCTGCAGCAGCACGTTGATGAAGTGGAAAAGCATCGAGGTCCGGAAAAGCTTCTAAAACACAACAGAAACAAAGTAATGATAATGGAGTCTATACATGGGTCACAAGCACTAACACGGGTGATAGTACAGGCTGACTTAATTACAGGCGAATCCTTTTATTGAGCACATATTATACAAGAGATTTTGTGCAGGACAGACAGATGGATAGGTGCCCATTTACTGTTGCTTTAATTTCTAGGGACCAAGTATTTTTTCCTTTTTTGCGTGTTCCTTTTCTTGCTTATTGTGTTTGTATTTGAAATATCTTCTAGATTATATCGTATCATAATTTACTTCCTACTAGAGTAATGGGAAGAACAGTAACGCTGATCTGAGTGCCACCAAGTGTTCTCTTTTTCCAAAAGAAATAATTAAATTGACACAAGGTTTCTAATGGTACTAATAGGTAAATTCAAGACAGTGTAAAATAACTTTAAATGAAATTTTTCACCAGAACGCAGTGTAGCTTCAGCCAGCGGAATCCAGGGGTCAGTTTAACGATGCAGACTCATTACGTGACTTAAACGCATAGATGGGTCGAAAGTAGGGGCACTGTGCGCATACAGGTGTTGTGCTGAAGTCCAGAAGTGTTTTCCTCAAGTTAAATGCATAGCACGCCACCTGAGTGGTAAACAGTCTTCAACAAAACACTGTAAATTCTCTTAGTGACATAACTTAAGACCCATCCAGTCTGAATAAAATTTAACACTTTAAGGCCTTTTATAAGTGCTTGTGTATTAAAGACATTTTAAGAACCCTTAGCTGCTGTATGACAACTTTAATATTTGACAAAGTTACAAGATTAACTGCTAACAAAAGTTTCCCCTTGAGGACAATCTGCAGACTGCTAAAGGAGAATGGGTGAAATTCAGAAGTTCAAAGTGAGTGAGTGAACAACTCCACTCCATGACAGGCTTCACCACTAAAAACAAAGACACTTACTCTGTGATACAACTTGTGCTTGCTGTTGAGTGACTCCAAATAGGAGAGATTCTGCTTGAAGATGTGGATGTCCGACTGCAGGAAAGACTGTCCAAAAGCCTGGAAAATACATTTAAGCACAAGTCAGGAAAAAAAAGTGAGGATAGATCAAACAATATGTGTAAAACCACAAACGAGGTATGATAATGGACAATTTCAGCCACATGCATACACACACCTGCATGGCAGCTGTGAACTGGGCCTCGTTTTCCATGGTATCTTCAGCAGCTCCTCTTTGGACACTTGTTAAGACAGACGTTTTAAAGAAGTACCTCCAGTTTTGGTGAAGTATTTGGTATAGCAACTCAAACATCTCTGACTTGACGTCTGGGGAAGACCGCTAGCAAAGACAAGAGAATGAATGACAATCTGTTATCCAGGAAATCTGATGAATGCCAAAGACAAAAACCTGACACTTTTTCCATTTTCAGAAGACTGAAATATACTTATCTATATACTTATATTACTGTCTCACTTCCACAGACCAATAATTCATTTGATTTTTTTTTTTTTTTTACTGTAGGTACATTTCTGTACGATTTCCAAAGGGAGAAGTGACACCACTTGCTTATTGAAAGGTGCTTGCAGGGTAATCACCCAGAGGCAAACAAAATCAAACTCCACAGTGAATGTTAATGCAAGACAGGTGAACTCCAACTGACCTCTGCCACAACCGGATAAACCTGCTCCATGCACAGAGAGAGGATGCTAGGTAGGAAGGGCTTGAAAGCTTGACCGGGCTCTTGCACCACCACCTGCAGGATTTTCAGGAACTTCTGTACCACTCGACACCCTGCACTGCCCTCTTGCAAAATACTGGCTGCCAGCTGTTCCCTGAGGCACACGGGAGTGGACATTACATTCATTAGTGTTTAGTGATACCAGCATTCTCAGTGCTCACCCCAGGCCATTTAACCCTTTATCCA
The DNA here is from genome assembly GCA_029783705.1 of Chaetodon striatus. Lineage (NCBI taxonomy): Eukaryota > Metazoa > Chordata > Actinopteri > Chaetodontiformes > Chaetodontidae > Chaetodon > Chaetodon striatus. The sequence continues at coordinate 18,028,326 of JAPZEB010000009.1, read as the reverse complement.
TCTAGATGGGGTATAATACTACTGGGATTACAACTAATAAAATAATCTAAGTTTGTAAAAATGTGGTGAAGTTAATGGTTTCTTTTTTAACCTGGTGAACATGCTGAGAAAAGTGTGGATGATTTGTCCTGTGAAGGCAACACCCATCTGGACTCGCAACGCCTGGAACAACGTCATGAAGAAGGCCAACATCTCATCTGTCACATCTGGGAAAGAAAAGCGACCATTAAAAAGCTGGTCAGTGTGACAACCTTTCGTGATGAAGTTTTATGAAGTCTTAGGCATTTTTTTTGTTTGTACCTATAATTAAAAACAGAGAACATTATTTCTATGCAAACAGAGTATGGTTTTGTTTTGTTGACATAGGACTCTTCTTAAAGTGATATCTATTTTATGTAAACAATAGGATTTCAAGTTTAAGTAAGCTTTGACATTCATGTGCACTGCTGCTTGCTGTGCTGGACCTAGTGCTGTTGCGGTGAAAGAATTTCCCCTGTGGTAATCAAAGGTGACTCAACAACATGAAATGTGGTATTGCTGTGCTATTTTTGTTGTTTTTTTAAAATTACTTTACTTTAGTGCATTGAATATAAGCTTTAATGTTAGGCTATTATTGTCTATATTGTTGCTTTTTAAATAACAAAGACGACAGTTTTATGACAAATGAAATACTTCCTCATAGAACAAAAAAGGAGAATAAGACGCAATTAGAGGCTTATTGTTTTCAGCTGTAAGGCTCTGAAAAGCGAATAGACTGATTGGATCATCTTCATACAATCATCAAATATTAAACAGAGACTTTAGACGGGTGCTAAAACTGTAGAGAGACACTGACCTGGCTGCTGAATAAACACTGGGAAAAGGCTGAGGGACACTTGCACAGACTCCTGAAGGCTCTGGTAGCAGATCTGACGTGATTTGGTAGATTCTCCAGAGATGCTGTCCACTATGTCTCTGAGCACAGGCAGGGCCTGCTGTATTACTGCTTTCACTAGAGTAGAAAAAAGAAAAAACAGTTAGAGCAATATAAAAAATGATGGGGTGTGAAAAACAGAAAGGGACACAAGAAATACTGACTGTTAGCCAGATCGGGTTGCCGTGGAGTAATGTTCACTGTCCCTCGTATTCCCTTGTATTCTCGAGTGAGTGCTGCCATTAGACTGGCATGGTTGCTGGAACGTGTTTGCCACTGCTGCTCACTCTCTGGTAAGTTTGGCCATGGGAGCAGCAGCATGTTGGACAAAGCCCTACACACCAACATGTGAGCCTGTAAGAGCAAGCACAAGCACAAAGATACACACAGTAATTACCTCCTGTATCGAGGACATTTTTAGAACTTCAAACTTTGAGAAAAAGATCCATATTCCCAAATCGTCATCTAATAAACAATAAAAGTCACACACTTTGCTACTTCCCAAAACTGAAGAAATCCATTACATAATTGAGTCATATCACATGTAAAACAAAAGCAACAAACATTTACCTCTTTGGGAAGTCTACGGGTCTGATTCTCCGTAGTAATGAGGTTGAAGATGTTCTGAACAGCTGGCAAAGTGACCAGGAACACAGGCCGCACTGTAGAGGTTATGGAAACCATCAGATGGCACGCTGAGAGCAGCAACTTCTCAGGTACCTGGAGATAAAGACAGAATATAAGTGTTGAAAAAGGAACCATTTAGTTAAAACACTCTGCACCATTTCGCTTTTCACTATCTCAACACTAAACATCTTCCTCCCCTAGTTGTCAAAACCGTAAGTTTGCATTTTTAATGTCACACAGTAGGTGGGAATGAACTTTAAAATGGGTGTAGCTTGTTGCGTTTGTTACAGCTATTTGAATAAGGTCTGCAGCAAGGGAAATGTTAAGCACCAGATAAATAAAGCAGAAAATAAAGACAAAAAAAGCTCCTGTGAACCCAAGCTAAAGGTTTTAAATGTTGGTTAAAATTATACTTCCTCCTTGATTAACCACTCTTTCAACAACATGAAATCAACTATTCTTTATAGATCATGGATCCATGCAGTGCACTTAGTTATATTTGACCTGTTGACATTTAATAATTAATACAAAACATATTAATCTAAGACTAACTTATCATTTCACACACCAAAAAAAGGAGATGTCAAAGTTTTAGTATGACACAAGCTACCTTTGCTGTGATGAGTGGGCTACTGGCATTTATTGTGGATGTGATGAGGGTCACAAACTGGCTCTGGTTTTGACTGTGGACCTCACTGTAGAACTGTGCAAGCCAGTGGGAGTAGGCTTGCAAAGCAGCAAGGGCCTGTGCATGTCTGTAATGAACAATCCAACACACACACAATCAGTTAAAACAATGTAGACACGATGAACTCAATAAAACATACTTGCTTCTTCTTTATACAGCCTAACCCAAGTTTGCATTTACAGTGTGACTTACGATGTTTTTGGTGTATTTAGAGTATTATTTTATTTGTAATAATTTCTTTTTTAGTGGGGGCAGCTAACAGAGTCAT
>JAPZEB010000009.1:18010079-18025381 GCA_029783705.1 Chaetodon striatus | reverse complement strand
CTGCGGCATTAGTACTATTAAAAACATGTTAAATCATAAATATACTTAATGTTACTTAATGTTTTGGAAGAGTGTTACAGCACTGACCTCTCCACCACTGCCAGGGCGTCAGTGAAACGAGCAGCAAAGATTTCCCCGATGAAATGCTCAGCCAAGCGTCCGACAGCTTGAAGGAGGGAGCTGAGGTCCCTGAGAGAACAGTGAAGTCGACGGCAATCATTCTCTGCAGTGATATTTAGCCTCCGACCTAAAAGAGGGACATCGTGATGAGTCAATGCAATAGTAGAATATATTTAATTAGCTACACCCAATGAGAATGTAATTCAAAATCACAAATTCTTACTTGTGCCAGTGGTGACGATAAACTGCTGCAAACCGAGGTATACAGCCACATTATCTTGAAGGACTGGAAACTTGAGAAAGAAAAGAGGAATAAGGAGGAGGCTGCCACAGACTGGCATGTATCATCACACATTTCTTGATATGTAATAACAGAATCCATAGAACTGTGAAAATAATTCTGTTTCTTTTTTGAATGTTTTTCTTTTTTTTTTTTTTTAATTTGTTAGCAGAGTATGAAATTAGATCCTGCCACCTGCCAAACACAGATAAAGTGTTGGCAACAGCGTTTTAGATAATCAGGCCTTCCACCACTTTGGCAGACAGAGAAAAGGTGCAACAGCACACTCTGTAACTGCTTTATAAAAGCAACGCTACTGGCGATAGAACCTTATTCGTTTGGATTGTCAGTCAAAGTTCACCCAATTCTAACCAATAACCATTGCTAAAAAGAAGTGCACATACCCACTAGGCTCGCATACTCATTACTGCATCAACTTCACTGCCTCACATATCAACTTTGTCCGAAAGAATAACTCATAGTGATTGTTTGCAAGTTGAGAGGGAGACAGAGAGAGGGTGATGGTAGATGTGCTCAGAGCAGACAGATGCTGGCGACTGGAGCATGAGAAATTAGTTAGTTATAAGTTTTCAAGTAGTATTACTACTTTACATTAACTACTTAATTAAAGTAGTAATGCCAAAATGTAAAAATAAAACAAGTAAAATCCTACAGTCAAAATCTCGATTAAGTAAAAGTATATAAATAATATAACTACTGTTATTGTTATTAATGCAGTTATCACTTTCATCTTGCAGCTGGTAAAGGTGGAGCTATATAAAATGATGGCTAAATGATCTGAATATTATTTCTAATCCTGCTTGTTACTGTACACTAGAAACATAAAAAAGACATAACATGCACGATACAGAATTGGACAATGAAAAAGAAGAGCACAGTATAATAACCTCAGAACACAAGACATAACCTCTTTGGAGAAACTGGTTCCAAACAGGAAACAATTCAAGGAATCGTATTTAACATAATTAAATTTAAGTTCTATGAAAAATTTAGATATAAATAAAAGTGTGATAGCTTCTTCACAAGATACTGCATTTTATGGAACACCTCAACTCATTCCTGATATGCGTTTTAGTCTGACATGTTGTTGTAAACCTTACCTAAACCAAAACTAACATTAAAACCAAAACACAAGCTGTTACTTAAAAAAAAGAGTGTGTTACATTCTTAAAAAAACCTTGTGACACACAGTGCTGTGGTAGGGCACATAAACTGTCAAGCTCCTGTTTGTCATCTGAACTGACAGTCTATTGTAAAAACAAAGAGAAACACATGACTCTACATTTCACACTTCTCACGAGTGAAATGTGTACACAAGTTATGTAAAATTGCTCAACACATGCATGTCAGCTCCCTGATTCTGCCTCCAATATGACATTGAAATGAAGGAAATCACTGAAGCTGAGTAAAGGGCGATGTTAAGACTTTGACTACTGGTTCAAAAAACATTTTAACTAAAACTTGACCTCCAACTTGTAAATTACTTTCAAATCTTAAAACCTCATGTTGTGTGTTTATAGTCAGTGACATCTACAGTATTTTTCATTAGTTTCACCAATGAGTTAACTAGTAACATAGCATGACTTACTAAGCATCATTGTTGTGAGTACTTCCAGTTCAATCTAATGTACTTTACACAATGATATGGAGAGGTCTTTAAAGTCTATTCATCACTACTATGCTTGAGGTGACCTGAAGCACAACTTAAACACACATCTGGCTGCTAATCAAGGCCAAGTGTTCTAGTATGACAGTCAGGAGTCAGTATTGCTTTTATGCTAATCTACTCCTGCAGCCAATTTGGAATTCTAAAATGGTAATACACTCCAGTGAAGCCAAAACACCTTACAAAATGTCGAGGTGACACCAACAATGATCCCTTACCAAAGTAGAGAATGCATGGGATGGGAGCAGCTCCATCACCTTGGCAACCACCTCCAGACTCTGACGCAGGTACCTCTGCCACTCGGTCTGTTGCTATAGTTACCAAACGAAGGAGAACATTCAGACTTTGAAGAAAAGATATAAGCCTGTGTAATGCAGGCCTGTCTTAAAGGGGTTAATATGCTAATAATATAACAAAGTGTAATAAATATGATTCTAGTTCTTGAAGCGATACAGAGGACACACAGTGTGAGAAAAAAAGGTGCAACCAGCTGACTGTGAAATTTAAGTAAATTCTTCTTACGTCATCATCCAGAGTCTCATCATCCAGTTCTTCTAACTGGGCCTGGTTGTATCTGAACTGTATGCGATTCAGAACCTCCCTTAACAGAAGAACTAAGGCATCTTTGTACCTGTCCAACAATAAACAGATATGTTAAACATGCATATTTTATACAAAAGCAACAAACAATTTTTATACACTTGATTGGCTATATTTTATAAGGTTGCATTCATTAGAGATCATTGATCATTTTTAGTTTATCGAGTGTTTAAGTAAAAAACAAAACAAAACATAAACAGGCTCTCTGGGTGACTTACCTATTTAGAACACTTTCTCTGTCAGCAAGTCTGCTTTTGATTTTGGTTGTTAGAAAATCCAAAAAGACACTCCATATATCCAAACAGGCAAAGTAGCCTTCGTGGGTAGGCTGTTAAATCAACGAAAGGAGGGTTTGTAAGCTGTCAGAAGTCATATTTTGCTGGAAACCTGTAGAAATCAACAACATGTGCTGCACTGCATAAGAGAACGACTGCTTGACACAATTCTCATTACCTGGTTGAAGGTGTACTTGAAAAGCAGGCCAAGAAACTCTACTATTGGAAACTGAGGACTGGACTCAATCCGCCTCAAGTGAACACTGACAAACAGGCGCAGAAAATCTGTGAACTTTTCCAAGTAACTGCAAAATGAAAGAGAAAACATTGAAGTCACCACAGCAACACTGCACACAGAAGTTACTTTATACAGATTATGCTATTTGATAATGATCTAGTTTCTTAAAGCAAGGCTGGGTGCCCACATTGTCAAAGAATATTACATTACCAAGCTCTAATTTCCATCGCAGCCACGACCAGTGACAATGTGGCTTGTGTATCTATACATACTACAAGATCACTTGGGCTGTCATGATAAACGCAATATTGCAATACTGCACGACTGACAGGCCAACCACAGGGGATGGCAAGCAACTGCCACAACCAAAGCTACAAATGCCAGCAGCGTGATTAGCTGCTGAGCATCTGTTCTGTGTAGATAAGTAATAGATAAAATTTTAAATACATTAAAATAAATAAATTTTAAATAATAAAACTAATAATATCCTAACAATAACACCTATTTACAAAACACTAAAATTAGGATAAATTTAGACCTTTGCAAAAATGAAAAAAGGCAGTTATACAGCATATTGCTCTGTAGACCCAACCTTAATCATCATAGGGGAAATTACTTCACCCTGACAGCCTGAAAGATCACTCATGAAAATATCAAGCTTGTTTGATAATGATTGGGATGTCACAGATGAGGTGAGGTGATGAGATGACCTCCATGACTAATGTCTGGGATGGCCAGTATAGACCTTGTATATACTACATCAATAAATCTAATGGATCATAAATCTAACAGACCAAAATAGGGTAATTTACAAGTTTTTAAGTTACTTATAATGGGCACAGTTTTGAACATAGGCAGAAAGAATAGAGCAGACTGACACACATGTGACGGAGCTGAGGAACATGGCTATATAGAGCCAGTGTAAAGAGTGTCAGTGATGAAAACAAAGGCGTTTTTGAGAGCTTGACTTCTAAGAAATACCACAGTGCAACTTCTGACTGCCTTGAGTATAAAAAAAGTGACTATGACCAGTTGCAGACCTCATGCTGAAGCTGTTATGATAGAATCCACTCACTGGTCTGCAAACACTTACATATGCACAAATATTTGTGTAAACTAATGGACGGAGCCATACCTCTCATCGAGTTCCTGTAGGCGGCTCTTGACTGTGTGAGCGTTATTCTCTCGTGTCAGCCTCTGCAGGAGAAAGAAGGTCTGCTGGAACATGCGCAGCAGGTACTCCTCAAAATCCATTGGCACACAGTTCTTTGACACGAGCTCATTGACACAAGTCATGGCGAGTACACCAAGCCGTGCACGATCCACCTTGCTGCTCTCACTCTGCTGTATGTTTCGCCCTCCTCCATTTGTTGTTGGTGGCACTGTCCCAGGATTAAGCTGACCATTAGAAGAGGAGGAGTTTGAGGAGATAAAGGATCCTGTCTTGGCCTTTGTCCGAAGATCACAACCAAAACGTGCAAAATGAAAAATGGATGCCAGCAGTGTGGGAGTGATGCTTGTGGACAGAGGGATCCAGCTGAACAGGTGAGCCAAACACTCCAAAACGAGACAACAGAGCTGATGACTCTCATTGTCCAATGCCGCCATGGGCTGGCAAAGCAGCTTTGAGTACTGGCTGCCCTGAAACAAACTGCCCAGCAACTCCACTAATAGATTGAGGAGACAAAAAAATGGTCTGGTTAACACACAACAAAAAGTTTGCTGTCGTCAATGTTAGGAAATAAAAACAAGCAACAACTACTGGATGATTATCACCAAATTACTGGCAAGTCTTATGTAACTAAAGGACAGTTCTCTCACCACTTTCCCCTGAGGTGGGTGAGGGAGGAGGGGTGGAAGCAATGATACTGTGCTTGTCCCAGTAGGTCTCCAGGATACCTGCAAAACAAGAAGTAACAAGAACTTAATTATACACATTTAATGAAGGTTTTCCACCAAAACATTTGTTCTGACTGGCAGCCTCACTCTAATTTTAGGTGGATTTTTAGCTTAAAGGGATAGTTTCGATTTTCTGACGTGGGTTTGTATGAAGTTAGTCATAGTGAGTGTATGACCTCCAATAGAAGGCAGTCGACGCGCCCCCAGTTTGGAAAAGCAGGCAGGAGTACCACCATGGAAGCTAAGCAATGTACTGCTCTGGATGGGGGGCAGCAAAATATATTTTAGCCACCTCAAAAACGGCCCACTTATAAAAAAATCATTATCAGTTTGAAGTGGACGCTACATATAGAATATTTACAGTGCTCTACCTTGCCGTCAGGCATCCCTTTTTGATGGGGAACTGAAACTGTTATGTATGCTCTCTCTAAAACCCCCAGACTCCTTTGACAAAAACTGTAATTTTACCTCACAGAACACAAGACTTGCTAATCTACTACTGTTTCATTCGGTTAGTTTATGTTATTATGATCTGTATGATTTTGGTGTTTAAAAGAGTTAGTTCAGATTCACCACTCACTGTCTGACGGTGAGGTAGTGATGAAAGCATTCCAAATATAGTGTACACTTAAATTGGTACAGATTTTTTAGCTGCCTAAGATGTGGCTATGTGTCCTAAAATCTATTGACATCAGGAAATCACTTTGCAAAAAGTACTCTCACCTGTCAACAGTCCAAGCACTGTCGGTACCTGCTCCAGCAGCAGTTTACGCAGCTCGTCTTTTCTGGCAACACTAAGGTCTTCTCGAGGACATGCAAGTTCCTCTGATGTGGTTTTCAACATTACCAACCCCAACGGAGCCAGAGCTGGGGACTGGATCAACTGCAGTTTGCAACACATTGACAAAAAATAGCTCCATTAATTAAGATAAAGATTAATGAATTTTGCCCACTAAGACCATGAATGCTATCATCAAATACTCTTTTATAAAATAAAACAATCATCACACAGCAAATGCCATATATATAACAGGTGTGCATGTTTAGGTTGTCATCTTCTCACTAAATAAATCACCAGACAAGATGCAGCAGGATCTATTGTATGTGGTTTATCACCTTGACTGAACAATATCCTGTGGGAAACTTTGAAGTTTATTTAATCTGTTACTGTCTTTTCTGCTCAAAATCTGGAGACATACAGTAAAAGGGGAGATGTTTTTAAATTCAAAGTGTTGAAACAACTTGCACAAAAAATAACAATGGTCATAGTTTTCTCTCAAGGTCGAACAATCATGTTACACTGTTTCTATGTATACACAACATGCCTATCAGCTGTGATTTTATTCTTAGGCCAGCCACTTGCTCTGGAAGACGAGGGACCTCCATTGTAGACTGCTGACTTCTGTGTTTAAGTTTAATAATGTAATGCAAGTAATGCATTTTAATTTCGCAATGAAAGGAAATTGACTCTGTCCCTCTCTCATTATTTAATGACAGCAAACAGTAAAGCTCTTTTTCATTATTGTGCTCTTGAACAATTTTACAACCTGTCCTTCAAGCAGTAGTACAATGTTGTAGGATAATTTGTTTTTTTGGTAGCAGTCCTCTTGTGGGTCATGACATAGCTTCTGAACTTGTTCACATCTAGCCACATCCTCATAACATACAGTGCCTCTTTTTTGTAGACTGCAAACGCTAACTAACAAGAACATAGTGTTCCAAATGTAACAAGGTAAATTAGAAAAGAAAGTAAACCTGAAATGCAGTTTGAATAAAGTTGACAGATATGCAAGGGGTAAAGGGAGAGGGACACTTTTTAGGGCATCACATAATGAAAGAACACATGTTCAGTGTAACAGAAGCTACGGTTTTGTAGTTTTGTTGTTCTAATGTAACTTGTGTGTCGTTGTCAACTTTTGTAAAGTATTTAGCACACTGACAAAAGCCTTTAAATAGCAGAAACAACATCAGCAGAGCTTACCTGAAGGGTGTTTGTAAAGAAATCATGGTAGAACATTGGCCAGTCCTGGCGACCAATATCCACAATGACTTTGCACAGTTTGTTACGGATGAAATAGGGCACCGATTTGTGCTGAGCAAGGAGGAGTTTTGGCAGACAGCTGCGAATCTCCATCTTGTCTTGTGAAGCAACACCGATCCACATCTTGTTCACCAGGTTCTGATGGTAAGAGGAAATAATCAGCAGTCAAAGCTGTGTCTGAGGGACAATATGATGCCCATTGAACAGCATTTTTACTCGCACACCTTCCACTACAAACGTGTAATGTAAAGACAGACAACACGTATCTTAGATGTGCATTTAAGAAGGTGAAAGTATACAGGGGTTGTAGGATGTTCAGCCTTTTACTCCATGGAAAATGCATTACAAATTTAGAAAACTTGTTTTTCAGAATTAGAGAAATGAGGAAACAGGAAGAGCATGAAACAAATTCTCTTCTCAGAACTTATAACAATACTTTTCTCTGTGTAGTGTCCTATTTTCAAACCATTAAAAGGTAAGGAAGGCCTCTAACAGTACTAGGAACTGAAAATATGCATCTCCCACCTACAGGACTTACTTCAAATACTGTGAGGCTGTACATCATTACATACTCATTCCGAGTATTGGAGAGAAAGAACAAGCAGTGGCGCCACGCTCCAGTCTGCTGTGCAAAGTTATTCAGCAGCTCTTCTGCAGAAAAAAAGGAAGTAGGCATGATCTCTGACTGAGGTACATGACAATGAAGTAGTTCACTTGCAGACAGACTGAAAGTAATGCGTCACAACACAGGAAGTGTATAAAAAGGCAACAAAAAACACTTTTAATAGAAAGCAAATAACTTCAGATCACATTAAACACTCTACAGTGACAACTAAACCCACACTACAGTATATTCCAGTATACAGAACATTGTATTTGATGATCCAGACTTTCTAAGGTGGATATGTATTATGTCTTTGCTTCTGATGTGTAGGCCAGACTTACCTATTTCTCTCTTTCGCTCATTGGTTGTGCAGCTGTGAAAGAACTCAGTCATAAGGCTCTCCAGTGCACGCAGTGATGCCTCCTCTGAAGCCTAGTGGATAATAAAAAAGGTCACATTAAATACAAAACAGATATTTAGATTATATTTGAGAATATGCATAATCCAAACCACTGAGTGCTGTAATCATCTATCCATTGGCATGACACAAACCACACTCACACTAAGTTGGCAACATACTGATATTGTGATATGAGACTAAGTATCGTCTTAGATTTTGCGTAGTGTGAGATTGCAAGTGTTGTCAATTCCTTGTTTCAATTATTTGCCTTTACCCACTTATGCATCACATCCACATTGCTTATGATTATTTATCAAAAATCTCATTGTGTAAATGTTAAGCGAAAGCACCAATAGTCAACCCTACCTATATCATTATATTTGATTTTCTCCATATTGCAGTACCTAAATTTAGACCAGTACCTATATGTTTGACCGATACAATTCAGTGGTGTGTGTCATGCAATACACATGTGCAGCGAATACTCAACTGAAGACCAGTCATGAGCCTCTCCATGAACAATACACCCATCCTCACAGTGAAGAGCACAATGCCATTCACATATCTTGATAGATCTCATATTTATTATGCATGTAATGTTTATATAAGTTCTTTGATTTGTTAACAAAGTGCCTGTGTGCAATTTCAACATATTGCCCTACAGGCTGATTAAAAGAGGTAACCTTTTGCATGTTAATGCTTGCAGGCACATGTACCATCGGGCTCAGGGAGTTCACATGGTAAGCTGGAAACTTATTCTCACATGTCAATTCCTGAACATTGTTGGTTGCGTTTTGGCATAGTTCACAAAAACATAATCCACATAGCTTGGTACTTCCTCAGTTACAACTGCAGTCGGATTTGCTCATATAATTCAGCATGAAGACTGCCCAAGAATTCATGTCTTGGTCAAACAAGCAAAATCAAGCAGTAATTTAAACAAATGCGTTATATCAAATGTAATACCATGCTTTGGCAGGTGGAGGAAGTTGGGCCCTGCCTAGCATAAACGAGATAGCAAATTGAGATTTTTAAATAGCAGCTCCCATGGCAGGCAGGTCTGAATTCCTCAAATAAGCCACAACTTGCCGGGGCTCAACACTACTCGCTGCAAATATTCGGTTTTGCAAGATGGGCGTCTTGTACCGTGAAATGGCTTAACGAGCTGTCACATCCCGTGAAATACCTGGCCTCTCAGAAACCGTTATATGGATTAACAGACATAGAACACTGTTATGCACACAATCATACACGAATAAATATATATTATGATATTTATGTACAGCACAATATTAACACAACTATGTGTCTTCCTGTTTGAACATACGAACCAAAACCTTGTACACCCACGTTAGCTGTTAGCAAATAAGTCAGGAAGACAAGGTGAATAACTCACGTTAGATCATTAATACGCATTAAATTAAACTTACCATGTTTAGCTGGCTCGGATGCTTTCTTCAGTTTACTTGTTCTCGGATTAATTACAGTAATAAGCCAGCATTAGCTCTCTGGCTAGCCAATTCTGTAGCTAACGTTAGCTAAGGTGCTGCTGGCTAACGTAACCGCAAAGGGGGCTCATCATGGTCTGCTCGCCTGCTTAGGTCGATACTCCACTCAAAACTAGCTAGCAAGGGTTGGCGTCGTTGAACTGCTCACAATAACAACGTGAAGCACTGAGTTGAGTTTACCTTGCTCGAATAAAACGCGTTTTTGCTTACCAAGCATATGGGTTTAAGATTGAATCAGCTAACTCATCTCTATCTCAGTTAGCTGCATTTTCGTGTAACGTTATATCCGTTTGCCGTTAATCTAAATATAGCAATATTGTTTTTTGGAACATCTAACACTGGCTCCGGCACCGGAGAAATGTGCAACGTTAATTAGCTTTCTATGTGTAGCGGTTCGAAGCTAAGTTACCCAGCTGCTAGCGCTGCAGCGGATGGCTAACTCGTTAGCTTTTCTAGAAGGATGAAGGCATAATTTTCGTTAGCTAGCTGTCAAACCTAGACATGCTTCTGGCTGTTGGTCACGACAACCTGCCTTAACCGTTTGTAATTTCAAAGCGTGTGGATATGCACTCTCAAGTTGTACATCTGACACATTTGTAATAACACTAAATATATAATACTATACGCGCTTGTTCCTGTTATTCCCCTTCTCAATGCTTAGGGCGGCTCAAGAATACAGCTAGCTTGCTGGTTACAGGGTTTACTTCGCAACTTCCTCTTTTGCTACAAAAATCAACCAAACCAATCAGCTTGTGTCGAGTCGGTCACAATAATAAAAGCACGGTCTCCGGTGATATCTACAAAAACAACAGCACTTTTCTGACAAATGTTATAGAGAGTTTGAATAGCATTGCATCACTGTGCAAATAAATTTAAAAGCAAGGAGCAATGAGTTATTAAAATCTACTTGCTCAAAAAGTAATTTACATACTATATAGTCTAAACCCTACAGGCATATGCAAAATGCTCATTTAATATTGAATTTCTGCTAGAGAAAGCAAACGTGTAATTCCTTAACACTAATTTCTTATCTGAAGGACCTTCAAAGCAATTTGATCAATGCTGGCCATTTCTCATATATTACATCCAGATTAATGCGCAATCAGTTTATCTTCAAAGCTACCCTTAATCAGTATTGTCTCTCCTTTAACCTACAACTGAACAAATTATAAAAATAATTATATACATGTGTAATTTTGACACATTGATGCTGTGACTCAACTTTATTTGGTTGAACAGAGGGTAAAAGATTTCTTAGATGTCCACACACACTGACCATTACCCTGTTTTTAACTACAGTTAACTTAATGCAGCACTGTTATGTCACAATACTTATTCACTTCCCTTACCTTGTGCAATACAGTATATCTACACCGTGAATTCAATGCAATATTTACTCTATCTATCTATCTATCTATCTATCTATTTGAGCTGCTGTAATGTGAATATCCCCTGTGTGGGATCAATGAAGTTTTATCTTATATTATCTCTTATCTTAAACACTGAACTCCCGGTTGCTGTTCACTGGGAGCAGTTAATGTGGCATATTGTTTGAATTAGTCATGAACAATACGTGGCTGCCTGCAACAACGACATGCTGGTCACTGTAAACCAATGTTGAATAACAGTGGAATTTCACCCACAAACAAACACACCACCTGAGGTAAAGTGACAAATTCAGTTTCCAGGACATAGTGCAAGAGAAAGCTAAATTCATTGGCCATACATAGATTAAAACACTTTTATTGCAAACCCACATGTATACATAATATGTACACCTTTAGGGGATGTACTACACACAGTATAACTGTTGTCACTGTACCCTTTATACACTGTGGACCCCATGGGGTTTATACCTGTGTTACAATCTGTTTATGAAATTGGGTTAAAAAACACGAGCCGCCTTAAACATCCAGAGCGTGAAAAGTCACATTCCACAGTTGCTGTCACGAAGGCGTTTTCACAGCACTGAGGGCTTTTGACCTTCACACAAAAGCATTAAAATTTTACTTAATTGTACCTGCAGAAAACTAGCTGCACCATGGAATGCAAACATTCCTCTGAGGGTGTCTAATTACACATAGACCTATACAACAAATATTAAGTAATAATCAGTTTTAATAGAGTACATAAAACATTAAATAATCTTCATTTTTGTGGCATAAATTTAACACTACAGAAAACAATGCGGATGATTAAATTACTTAAAAACACATTTATAAGCTTGCTCCCTCCTGGCAGCAATCCTGAAAAAATCTTCAGCATTCTAGAGGCAAAGGTGTGGTTTTTCTTCAAAGGTAACAGAAACCCTTGCTCAGGAAATTCTGGTTTAAAATTGGTTCAAACATTGCTTATAACAAAGAAAGAGTCCATCCATCAAGATAGTTGAGAAGAGCATTTGAGCAAAAATATTCATGCTCTGACTGCTGTACTCTGCTAAGCAACAAGTTTGCCAGAAACATCCGGTTGTAGAAGTAGTCCAAATGTAAAGACAGACAGTCTTTACATTATATTGTATACTGTATATTCCAGTGATGGAAATTTTTATCTTGTGAAAAGATTTAAGTTAATGAGTTCCCAATCTAGAGGAAAAAAAGACCAGGAACATCCATGTAGCTTCAAGTAGATCCTTTCTCCTTGGTCAGTCTGCTGTTGGGGTCGCTATTTGTGATGATGAGGTTCATTTTTCTTGAAGGTGTCCTGTCTTTGTGCTTGCATGCTATATGCCCAGGCTCTGTCCACACCATGTCCCTCAATCCTGCAGGGTGTCCAGTCAGGTAAAGGAAAACGACCAGCTACCACTAAGGCGTCATCAGGAAGCTCAGCCTGCAACTTTTGCTGCAATAATGAAAGCTGGACAGACAAGAGCACAATAAAAAAATTACTGCAATGTTTCAACAGAAATTTGCTTGAATGTACACATGATGATGAATCTGAATTCAAATGCAACTTTAACCGTGTGCTAAATGATTCTTCCTACGATTTATGTGGAATCTAAAAAATATATATATTGGAAAAGGGGGTTGCGCTTCCACAGTGGGAGTCTGAAAGGAGTGTGAAACACAAAATCCAAATATCATATTGCAAAAAATGAGAAAAGGTAGCATCAACATCGGGGTGTTGATGCTACAGAGATACTGCCGAAATGTGTAGCCCTACTTCCATTATAATGTAAGTCAAATAAAGAAGCAGAATTTCAGCATTTTTTACTTTACTTGACTTGGGATGAACTGCCTTTTCACATTTTTTTGGTATATGCTCTAAAAAATGTGGTATGTTCAAGGTACACAGATTCCTTTTAACAAGTTGCAACCACTTCGCTGAAACAGCATGACAAACAATTTATTAGCAAGACTGCTTTTCTATTTGTAAAACATTAATTAGGAGGAATAACCTTATATATGTTAAAGTATCTTCTTTTAATCATGCTCAATCAGTGTGATGCAACTCAAATGTTATGAAAACAATGCAACAGCAATGCAACCTGACATAAGGGCTTCCTGTTTCATTACAGAGACAAGGGTTTCTGTCATGCCAGCAGGTGAGCGATAGGCTCACCATGATTCTTTCTTAAAATATGGAATATTTGCTTATTTGTACACTACACTGAGACAGTCTTAATTTCACAGTTTGTAGACCTCTGTTCATTATGTTACTCACCACGCTAGGAGCCAAAAACACGGTGACATTCTTGCATTCTGTCAAGTCGACCTGCGATACAAGACAGGTGGGAAATAGGCCACTTTATTCAGCTTTTAATCACACATCACATGTACAAACTATTATTTTTTAGTATTTAAAATGGCAAAAATAAAAGAAACCAAAAGGTAACCTAGACGACTAGGAAAAACGTGTATTATTCATAAAGATGTTTAGTCACTTCACATCTGCTATAAGAAACTTCAGCAGTTTAGATGGAGGAAGTCGCACTCATTTTTGCTATCTCTATCTTCTTGGAAAGAGGACATTTGGATCAAACTATAAACTAACTTTTTGCACATTTAAACAAAAGTGTTACAATGCCGCAATACAAGTGATAAACATCAAACCTTCCAGAGATCTTCCCGTCGGTATGACACTTTCTCAAGATGGCCTGCTCTCCAGGCATGAAAGCGAGCCAGGCGAACAAGCCAGGGGTTGAGCTCATAACCAACAGCAGGAGTGAAACCTTGCCGATGGGCTTCCAAGACCTTAAGGGTTAAAAATGACCACAGTGAAAACCTATTTCTCACTAGTACTAGAAAAAGGAGCCTAAATATCTTGCTTGTACTTACAATGCGGCCATCACCAGATCCCAAATCCACAAGGCCTCCCTTGCGACCTCTCAGCAATGTCATTACATTGTCTACTTGAGCTTTACTGGCAGGGATATACGGCACCTGGAAGACATTTTAAAGAGGTTCTGATAAAAAGAATATTGTACAGATTATAAAAGAGGAGTTGCATCAAAAGTTATTCCAGACCTGTAGCCTCAAAGGGACTTTTCGAAAGCCTGGCTGGAGGATTCCCACCCACATTGCATATACAGCAAGCCCAGTACCAGCAGCTATCTGTGCAATGCCCCATCCTCCGAGGTGCCTGGTCTTGAGCTCTGCAAAGACCTCATCTGGTCCATCGTCATCCATTCCTGCATGAAATGTGTGGGGCAGGGTCAGAATTAATCCAAAAATATACTACAACTCACAGGGAAAGGGTCGTAAAGTATTTCCTTTTTGTGTTGAATGATGTAGTGTATTCTGTGGCAGAAGGGCTCAAAGGGGAACACCACCTAAATTAAGAATTACAGTATGTTATTTCCATTGCCTAGGGAAGTTTAATCAGTATTTGTGAACATGAGCTACTCCCTCTCAAAGCCAGAAACCAGAGAAGTAAGTCTCAAACTTGTTTTGTCATAGGGTATAAAGCCTGGAGCTGCATTGTCAATGAATGGGCGACTGATTTTGTGGAACCAGAATGTTTTTTTCTTTTTTCTTTTTACACCCAAACGAGCTTTATTCTATTGTGGTGTTCTCAGTTGTGGCACAGAAAATGTACCCATATCAGAACATTCCCCTAGGTGCTCTCAGTGTCATCAATTACATCTTTTCCAATCCATTGTCTATGGAGCAGCTCCGGACTTTATAACCAATGGCATCACAGATTTGAGTTTTAGCATTCTTGCTTTTGGATTTGAGAGAGAGTTGTTAATTTTTACTACTACTTTTTTTTTTAATTGTCTTGGGCCATAGGAATAACATATATGAATTTTGAAAATGGTGAGGTCCCTCTTTAAGGTATTACATCTCATTCTGTGCTCAGTATATGCACCAGTTTGGCAGCCTGCCTCAGGGATTGCAGACAAAACCTTAATTTATCACTGCTATCACTACTAGGTTTGTTTTCAGTATCATTTTTTCAATTCTTCTACACCTAAAAGACATTTTTACAAACACACATTGGATGTAACTTTGCTAACTAAGAGGGTTTTTGGTTCATTTGTTTCTGTTTAGAAATAAACAATAATGCAGCACACAAGTGAACACCATACTGGTATAGTGAATGTGCATATTCATGTTTTACACACAGCCTTGTGTAACAATATTTTACATGTCGCCCCATATCAGTAACATTGGGTGGTCAGGATTTATTGAGCTTAAGAAATTAAGAAATG
>JAPZEB010000009.1:17991617-18006508 GCA_029783705.1 Chaetodon striatus | reverse complement strand
GATAATGTTTATTCACATGTACCTAAAAGTACTAAATATACATCTGTGTTTTGTGACCTGTTTTCAAAACTCATCTTCGCTTTTCTATCACTCATCTAGCACTTTGTCTCTTGATTCAACTCTGAGCACTGAGGGGGATCAATGGAGAGTCAGGACAAAGAGTTATATACTTGACTTAAAGTGGAAACAGATAACTTTTAAACTTTAGCTATAGAGACCAATTCTGTTTTTTTGGTTCAGGCTGTAAATATGTTTATTTCTGCAGTAAAGTTGGGTATTTTAACACGGGGGTCTATGGGGATTGACTTGCTTCTGCAGCCAGCATCAAGTGGTTACTCAAGGAACTGCAGCTTTTGGCACTTGTGCGTTGGCTTCATTTTTCAGCACCAGAGGTTGTTGATTGGGTTGGAGGCATGATGGAGACAAGGGTTCAACAGAACTGGGGTTTGTTGCTGGGTTTTCCTGCTGATTTTGCCTTTCTCACTCTGCATGTGGATTTCCACTGCCTTGATTACTGTTGTGCTAAGTTTGTGAAAACCCTTGGCTAAAATACACCGCGCCTTGTATGCATTGCCTGGCAGTTGTTTCAGAGAGGACGCGACTTACTAAAAAGCCAAGTTTTGTTGATACTGCGTGTGTGACTTTAATGCAACATGCATTCAGCACTAAAATCTTACTTCCCATGTCTTAGCATGTTTAAAACTTTTGAAAGATTGATTTAAGACATTTTAATACATATTAAGGCCTTATTTCTAGGTTGATTAATTTTTTAAGACTTTTAAAGGATCCGTGGCAACCCTGTTTTTGTTTTCTTCAGAGCCTAGCAACTACCACAGTTTCCAAAGTTACTTTGGTTCTTTCACCATCTACCATTTCCGCTGCTGAGGACAGTAACTGCAACGAACTTACACTGATACTCTTTGGTAACTAGGGACAGATACTGATAGCTACAGAGGAAAATAAAAGCACTCTGCTCTTCCCCTTTTGCTTGCACAATGGTTGATGCACTTCCTTTGAACTTTAAATAAAGCCTTCATTTCCCTGGGAAATGCTACCTGGTGTCAGACAGAATTGCATAGTCAAAGTGAGACTCATAGGGAACCAGTCTAGATGCTGATGGTGTCAAATATTCTATAGCCATTACATTGTGTAATCAATATGTACTTCATAATGATAAGCTTGTCTATTTCCACTTTGATTAAAACTGATTCTAACTGATAACATCACTCATAGGCTCACCTTTTGATCTCTGGTGCTCTTCTCTTTTTTCACAGTTTTCTTCTTTTTATCATCATGTATTTTTTCTTTTTTACTGTCCTGTTCATCCTCCAGTGAGGGTAGTGATGATGAATCTGAGTCTGAGTCATTATTCTTCTTTTCCACTGAGACTTTTTCTTCTGCGTAACACAACAAATAGTCATATCCAGTCATACTAAAAAACACGTGAATAAACATTCAAGTATGGAATATGCAAGTATAAAGTGTGCATAGTAACCTTTTTCACTGTCATCTGAGGACTCACTGTTGTTGACACGGTCACTCTTTTCTGACTTGCTGTCTGAGTCAGTTTCATTCTCTTCATCACTCTGTGGCGTCTTCTGTCTTTGACTTGTACTGCTGCCTTTTGCCTTTCCATTCTTTGTAGCATTTGCTTTCCTTACCAACTTTTCCTCTGGGCTGTCCTCACAGCTGCTCTCATTCCCTTTTATTTCTAAATTATTAATTTCTTCATCTGCGGAGTCTTCACTGCTTATCTGCTGTTTACTTTTTCCATTTGTCTTTTGCTGTGATTTTTTCATCTCTTGCTCTGCATCCTCAGATTCAGATTTATTTTGCTCTTCCTCCTCACTCTCCTCACTTCCTGTTTTGCAGTCGTCTTTGTCCTCTGCCTCTGTCATTAACCACACAAGAAAAGACAACATTTCATGGCTTACAACAGAGCAACAGAACTTACTAGAAAAAAAAAACATCACTGTGACATAACACAGACAAGGCACAGTTAACATAAGTGCTAAGTGAGTGAGACTATCTGAAATGGCAACTGCCTTCAAAATGGCCAAAAAGACCAAAAGAGAGTGATTTATGTGCAAAAAATGATCTGAGATTCAGCTATACACTAAAATTGTGAATGGTGTCCTATTTAGAGTTGTAACCATCAGCTGATTTTAACTGATTAGTTGTTTGCCAGAAAATTAAATGGCAACTATTTCAATAATTAATCTAATGTTGTTCTATTAAAGCACAAATGCCAAAGATGTGTTAGCTTCTAAAATATGAAGGATTTTCAACATTTTCTTTGTCAGATCACTGTAAACTAAATATTGGTTGGTTTTGGCCCGCTGGTCTGACAAACGAAGAGCTAGATAGACAGAGAGGCCCTTTTTTCAGACCAAACAATTAATGGAGAAAATGATCTGCAAATTATTCCATAGTGAAAATAATCATTACATGCAACCCTAGTCATGCTGTTCTTGTTGGATCGCATTTTTATTTGACACTTATGATAAAAGCGCTTTACTTTTTTTGCAAAGCTACCATGCAAAGTGCTGACTAACCATCTGGAGATCAGTGTCTTGTCAGAGGACACTTCAACGTGTGGACTAGAGAAGCTGAGGATCACGCTTCTAACCCTACGATCAGTTGACAACCCATTCTACCTACTAAGCCAAACCCTCTCTGTGATGGTCCAGAACATTTTACATTGAGTAATGCAAAGTGGAACATGCTCTAGATTATTTAAACTTAAGGCATCTAAATGGATTTAAAAACAAACAGTTACCTGATGATGAGCTTGACTGACGACGGGATTTCTTTGCTGTGGATTCATCTTCATCTTCTCCCCCACTGACCACCTCATCATTTTCCTCTTCTCTCTTTCTTTTCTTCTGGGGCTTTGTGGTCTCCAAATCACTTCCACTTTCATCCTTGTCCTAGCATGAAAAAAAAATTATGACAATAATAACTACAGCACTAAAAATGATCCTCCTACAAAAATCATAAACACTTAAAGAAAAATGTACAAGCTTTGTAAGAAGAATTCACATACCTGCATTTTCATCAGTTCCTCTGCCACCACCTGTTTCATGATACTTTTGGCCTCTGGACTTAGTGATTCACATTGCACATGTGCCAGGTACTGCTTTTTCAAAATTCCCAAGGTCAGGGTGCTGGAATAAGACATTAGAAAAGTTACATCATGGTGTGTGAGGGAGGAGGCCATTTATAGTAACAGACATAATTAATATAAACTTTTTTGTTTAAGAACAGACTGAGCAAGAAATCTGAAAAAAAAGAGTTAACATTGATCAGATTGTCAAATGAAAAATCTAGAGGTAACAATAAGAGGAATTTTGTTTGTAGAATATCACAATTGCTAATGGGACAGTATGGGATAACAAATTTCAACTCATCGATTTGATCAGCAAAATTCATTCTCTTACTTTGTCCAAAAAAATTACAACAATGGAGAAACAACAAATTATTTGTTGCAGAAAACTGAGTTTGTATTTGCTTTTAATAAAATTGTCCTACAGTGGATACAAACTACCATAAAGTTTTTATTCATGGGAAAATATCTGTCATGTAGATGTTTTTAAACAGAAGTGCCCTGTTTATATCATACTCATAGACCAGGGTGTCTCCAAGTATCAAACATGCTTTTCAAGACTGTTTCAAGACCATTTTAACTAAAAATCTAAGACTGATTTTTGGACAAATCATCTTGTTCTTATTTGAGCACTGCAGGTAAGAATAAAGGTAAATAGTATATGTGTAGTCCCGTGCAGAGGTAGATTTTATGCAGGTAAGTGCAGGTAAAATGACAGTATTATGTTTAAAGATTTATAACATCTAAATGTGGATTTTCCTGCAGAACATCTCATTTTGACAAAAAGATATTAAAAGATGGATACATACAATAAGATAAAATGTTTGTTTTTTGTCTCATAAATTCAATTACTTTAAAGGCCTAATATTCAGTGGTGTAATGGTAGTCGATGAGGTAGTAGGTTACAAAGGAGGAAGTGGGTGTATACTCCCATATATTCCGATGACTTTATGGCTGATAGGTGGGTATACTGTAAACAACTAGAAAAAGAAGTGAGTATACCCAGTATATCTGCATATATACCCTTCACTACACCACTGTCAATATTTATAAAATTGAATTTAAGACACTTTTTTAAGGGCATGCAGACATCCTGTAGAAGATTACATGTGGTATTACAGAATACAATATTAGATAAACGTTTAGCACTGTTCACTCTTGTCCCACTGAGCGATACCACCTCCAACCAGCAGGGGTCGTTTCAATGTGATGGTTTATACCACCGACACTAATAATTAACTTTTAACAAAGCGACCTCGGCCTCACTTGGCATACTATAGCAGCCAAAGTAGTAAACCTCACTGAGATCAGCCTACTGATATCAAATGCGTCGTGTTACCACGAGAAACATTAACACTGTTAACCTGCGTCACGTGCGTATTTACTTATTTTAATAGTAACCGGCACAGCAACTGCTGCATTGGCATTGAACAGGCACCATACAGCTCCTCTGAGTAGTTAAATGACCACTGAATAGCAGTGTTTCGACAGGGGTATGTCCATGTGTATGTGTGTTACTGCTAGCTGCCCAAACAAAGTTAGCAACAATTAACAAACAACACATAAACAATCGGGGTGCACAGGCCTGTGTACTTATTGTCGGTACAAAAACACACTTGGTTAAACTCCTGGATGCTTTAACAGTACCTGAGGTCTGGCTCATCGCGGAGTTGACCACGCACAAACCTGCGGATACCTGCCTCCTCTTCCTCTGACACCATCTTTACTGTTTGTGGTGAATTCCTTTTTGGCGGCTGGGGACCCCGCCGGTAATTACGGGAAGTGACGTCAGAGACGCGTCACATACTTTCAAAATATAAAACCTGATCAGACAGCTTAAACTTTTTCTATGAACTGAATTACTAACGTATAATTACTTGCAATGAAAATATATCTACAATGCTAAGAAGGTTTTTATACATGTAAAGGCTTTAAATGGATTTTTTTTTTAATTCACAAGTGTTTTTGTAAAGGATTACCCATATTTACTCTTTTCCTTATGTATTTAACATTTCAAAATTCTACAATTTCCTAAAAACAAGAGCATTCACAGTTAAATATAACATTTTCTGAAAAGACTTAGAATTTAATCTTCCTGTATTATATTGGATTTATGTAATGTATCACAGTGCAATGATAAATCGTTAAAATCTTGACTTCATATCTAAATCTTTGTTTTATGAATGACTTTATTTCGAACCCAATATTAAAAATAAAAAATAAAAAAACAAACAAGACAAAAACAGGAGTGTCTG
Organism: Chaetodon striatus; assembly: GCA_029783705.1. Lineage (NCBI taxonomy): Eukaryota > Metazoa > Chordata > Actinopteri > Chaetodontiformes > Chaetodontidae > Chaetodon > Chaetodon striatus. The sequence goes on along the minus strand of JAPZEB010000009.1, from coordinate 18,001,147 downwards.
AAAAGGAGTAGGTAGCGGAAAACTTACATGTCCCTATGTCTTTATTGCATTTCTTCTTTTTACTCATATATTATCTGAACAATTTCCATAATTCATTTACGACTAAAATACAAATATCCCCAGTCTATTTACCACCCAATTAATTAAGTATGTAATGAACCCAGTTTCTTGACAGCCCAAGTACCACCCGGTGTTACAAATTAAATATGCACTCCTTAAACACAACCTTTTCTCATCTATATATCTGCCAAAAATATCTTCTTTTAGTTCATTCCACAAGTCCACCCCATACACTGAAATACACACTCTTTTTAGTTGTGCAAACACATTTAAAAAAAAAAAATTTTTTTAATTCTCCTCTTAAATTATGTGACTCTAGAAACAGTGTGTTCGCAAATGCACATGTTCTACATACTGACGGGGATATGTGTTCTCCCCAACCACCCAACCTTTAAATCTACATGTATGTATGGAAATATCCACTTGTTTTCTGTAACATGTACTGTATATGTTTGAGTCCATTTGGAAAACAAGGAAAAAATAAGACCAAGAAGCTTAAATTAAATTTCATAAGTAATTTATTCAAAACATTCCCATGACCACTGCTGGACGGAAGTCATATTAGTGCATATTTTAAAGTATTCCAAGGTGATTTTATAAAGGGTCTGAGATACATATTGCTCTCATTCAATGCCTTTTCAGTATTCAGAGTGATTAGGTTTACACAAAACACTGGTGAACCTCAGAAAGAAAATGCTTATCCTCTCCCTGAGGGAACTGAAAATACAAACCAGTATTAATTACCTTTATCATCACTGTATGGCCAATTAAACTGAGAAAATTTCAGTGGTTTGGTATAAGACATAAAGCGAAAGTGAAAGATCATGGCTCAGAAAAGAAGACAATAGTATCAAAGAAATGGTCACGGTTCCTCTTGACACATTAAACAGAAATGTAAGTTCACTATTTAGTCATTTACAGGAGTAAAGTCAAAATCTGGTGTGTGCTATAGAGTGCATCGTATCATTCCAAAAATTAAAACTCACTTGAGCACAAATTAACACAAAGATTGCATACAATACAAAAGTTAAATACCAAACAATAAATTAGGTTCATAAATTAATAAAAACATCTTGAAGCAACAGCAGTAATAATTTAAATAAAGAAAATGGAGCTGCTCAACAATCTCATTCAATGACAACCTCCCTAAAAATGGCTACTCAGTTTTATTCCAGTGTTAACACATCTAGGCTAAACTTGACCATCCTCTCTTCATCGCTGTTGGGCAGCACATCAGTCCAACTTATGAAAAGGCAACAGATGTTTTACAACCTGAATAAACAGACTGACAGTGTTTCCTTTAAGTCAAACACAGAGGAGGGTGCCAGTGCATATCATTAACACCCACATTAACAGGTGCAGTGGGCATTGGGTTTTTAGGCCCATTCAGTAACTTGCAGGAAGTTCTTTACATTAGCAAAGTTATATTTATGCCAGTTTCATGTCCCAGGTCATTTTTACACATTTCCTATTTAAATAATGTACACAATTGGTTTTCTTGTAAACAGAAGCATTTTTCACAACTCTTACTTCAGTTACAGATCAGTCATCAACTCCTACGTTTCTGTGCAGTGATGTCTAAAGACATTTATGAAATAACTACCTACCGAGCTATTGCTATGATCAAGGACATCTCTTTCATTCTGCTATCATCCAAACAAAAAAAATGACCATACATGAAGTCATTCTCCCGCATCTTACGTTTTCACATTATTAGTCCTTATACACAGTTTGCTGACCATGCCCTCTTTCATCATGCATTATATGCCTCCTTACGTGGATCCGTCTAACTCGCCTGTCACCTCCTGTAGCACCCTCTTCCTCAGCTCCCAGTGATGAACCTGAGCCTCTTGAGTCTAAAAGGTGTAAGCCTCCTGGACCAGATCCTCTGCCATTCTCATAAATGAGGATATTGAGGGTTTCTTCAAAGATTCGAGCCTCAGGAAACTCAACCTAAAAAAAAAAAAAATCAGTTCAGTTTCAGACTTGGTATTTTTTGATGCGCTTTAACATAAGTTACCCAACCTTGCAAAAGCAGTAACATCCATACTTTTACTGTAATACATAAAACAAATTGATTAGCCATAACAAAGTAACATGCCATCAACAGCTAAAAGGAATAGTTCCACATTTGTAAAATACACTCATGAAATCACTAAATTGGCAGTTCAGCTCAGTGCAAGAGAAATGGAAGTGAGGAAAGCAAACAAACGGCTAAAGTCAAGAGAATGTGAGATCAAAACAAATATAATATATTTTGGCCACTGAGCTCCTCAGCAGAAACAGTTCGTAATTGCGTTGTTGTTTGTTAGTGCACGGTAAATATCCTTTGCCCTTCTCCCTTTTTAACATCAGTTTGTGCTGTTAATACGCTAACTGGCTAACTAGTGTCTTGAATACGTCCTGTTGGTCTTCTGGTTTCCCGTTTTGAATGAAGAATACAGTCTGTCGCTGCCTGCTGGTGTGGAGTTTTTCCTCTCACACAGGTGAAGACCGTTTTGTGCTAGCTGGCCATTGGCTGTAGTCTTTGGAGTGTGTTCAAGTGCAACCTTTTGGCAGAGACACAGGTGGTGCAACAGTCGACCTTCATCGTCACTAGGTGTTTGATGTTGGTTTGGCATGTCTGGACCTTTAAATATAAAGCTACAATAGTTTAATCTCTATTAACAGATATCTGCATATTTATGCAGAATATGTAGGCAACAGTACAAGGTTTTGGTATCAGAACCGTTCTGGTTTCCGCTTGTTGTCAAAGTACAGTTGACAAGTCGTATTTGACACGCTTTAGCTGCATGCAGGTAAACAATATGTGTGGAGAGCAAAAGGCAGCAATCCCAGGACCCATCAGCTATCATCTTATGATGACTAAGCTTGTTACTGATTTATCTGCATTCACATATGCCTGTCTCAAGTTGCTAACTGAACTGTAAACAATGAGTGGCACATGAAAGAGGAAGTCATAGCTCGGAAATGCGGTGGCTACGCTGGATCCCCCATTTGTCCAAGTTTGCAGCAGGTTAGCTTAGCATTTAGACTAGAAACAGTAGAAAACAGCTAGCCTTGCTCATTCCCATATACAGCGTGTGCATCCTATTGTGCAAAATGTCAAACTATTTCTTTTTCTTTATTTCATCCTTACTTTTGTCTGCTTCTTCTCTGTGGCGTAGACAATAGAAGTGCAGCATACTTCAGCAATCTTACGGCCTTCACCATAGAAAGACCAACAGCAGATCTCATCCCCGAGCACATCTTTGACAAACAGGACGCGGCCATTAAATCGTAGCACGAGTTTGTCAAACAGTTCAATGTTCTTCAGCAGGTTGTCATCAGAGTTGCTGGTCAAAGGAGAGAGACAAAGAGCAAAGTTTGGTGTGGCAGAATCTGAATTTTAAAGTAGGATACATGCACAGTAAGCCTTTTTTTTACCTGGTATATGAGTATTTGTTGTTTCCTCTGTTGTTCTGCAATTTTACTACTGGCTGTAGAGGCAAAACGACAGGAATAAATATACGTATTTATGTAGTCTATGAGTTCATATTGGATTTTTAAACAAATTATGTGTACATACAAAAAGAACTAATTTCAAAACTATATAAGAGTTACACCTTGAGAAATAAATGTATTCTGACATTGTTAACAAACATTTTCTTAAGACAAAAACAACAGCAGACTACGATTTCAACAGCTCACAATTTGAAATCTCTTGAAACCATCTACTATTTTTTTCAATTCAGTACAAACAGTCAAACCTTTGGTACACAAGAGTGCACTGAACAAATAGGGTTTCATAGCTGCTAACCTGATACACACTTTTGTCAGTTGTCCATTTGACCGAGACAAAATGCAATGTACCTTTCTACACGTAGCAATCATCTTCTGTTCTTCTTTGGCTGAGGTGATCATAGGGATGCGACACACAGTTTCAAAGACATCCTTTTGTTTCTGAGGATAAACAAGGAACAATAATAATAAATCAACTTTATTTTTTAATGGTGTGGATGTATCATATCAGAAGATTTTGTATGCTGGATCTGGGTATGTTTGTTGACACTCTTGTACACAAACCAAAACTACAGTTGGATACCATTCAAATTAGAACTGATACCGGTACCTTGGATTTGGTACCAGTACTCAGTGGTTTTTGGTACTTTCCTCTTTGTAGTTATAAAATTTAAATTTTTGAACAAGCTGCAAGAGTGATGTTGTCTTGCTCTGCCTTACATCTTTTAGTTAAATTTATCTAAATATGAATCATTGTCTCATTTTATTTTGTTCATATTTGTTGTGAGTGAAGCATTACATTGTATGAAATTAATCTGCGCCCTGTCTGTCTGCTTGTGTGTGTGTGTTTAAACATGTCTGTAAATCTCTCTCACTCTTTGTTTAGACACAAGTGACAAATATGTGGAATAAGTACATAATTCAATAACACAATCACAAACAGTAGTGCAACCAGGCTATATCTCCCAGATGAGTTTTCAGGCACCAAAACTTGGCAACAATTGATTTTAACGTGAATCTGTTCTCGGTAGCAAAATCAACTTTATTTGGTTGGTATCCTTCAGAATACTGAATCGGACCACATCCAATAGAAATTGTGAAAAAAGTATCATCTATTTACCTGCATGGCACTGAGGCAGTGCTGGACAAGTCCCTGGACCCGATAGTATTGGGCCTCCTTAAGGACCTCATCCAGCTCTCTGTGATCCTCTGGAAGTGGTACTGAGCCATCTCGCAGGAAGTTCAAAACCAGTCCAAAATGTCGACCACATCTATCCAAAACTACCCAACCTAGGACAACAGGGAAAAATTATTTTGAGTCATTTGCAATCTTCATAAATGTTTATTATTTTCTATGGTAGGCAAGTGGCCCCAGTTACATTCAGTCATTTAATGAAACAGCTTTTAGATTTCACCTCTGGTCTCTTTTCTTCATGACAAATTTAAAAAGCCAGTATGGTCATTTCAGAATGCTCTCAGGATTCACACTCAGCTTAAACTCTGACACTTACACATCAAAGTATTAAAACTCACTATAAACTATGAAACATTTAGAGCTAGTATAGACACACCTTTCTCAAACAAATGATTTTACAGGCCACACCATGACCATACAAGATGATGTTGGTAATAAACTGTGGTCATAGTGAATCATCTTGCCTCCAATCTCATTACAGTTGTTTAGATATTTGATCTCTTACAGCACGAAACTTGATGACATCACAAGTGTGTCACTTGCTATCTGAGTTCACAAAAGTTGTAGAACTGCCCTCCACTGTATGATAAAGTTTAAGGCTTAAAATGTGATTTTTACAAGGTATGTTTTTATGTAGTAAAGTAGAATTTATACTAATATAAAGCTAACATTAAAAAAAATCTTACTTCATGCTCATAGCAACAACACAGCCTTCATCCAAAATGTTAGTGAGCACCAGCCACATTCACTCACCCTCTGAGTCGATGGAAACCTCTGTTCCTCCATTGCATATGCTCCGCAACAGACTGTCTTCCTTGCTTAATGTCTGGACAGTCGTATAATGCAGCGAGCCACCTACATTTAATTTGACATACTTGCTCCCCAGCAGACCCCGATTTCTGAGCTCATCTGTATTGTGGAAGGCAGGCTGGGAAACAGCAGATTCAGCCGGGTCAGCAGCATGACTGCCTACTGAAGCCTCAGCAGACATGGGGCTGAAGAGTCACTTCCTGACTGCAATAAAGAGAGAAATGATGACGTATTAGCGCAGGTCTGAACAACAACACGTGATGAATGAATGAATGATTCTTTGTAAAAGTGAATGTGCATATTCACTATTTCAGTTGCCTCTTATTTCACAACTCTGTGGATAAACCATCTAAAATGGCCTTTACCACTGAAAGAGGCTATTTATGAATCTGAAACACTTAGGACTTTATTTGTATTAAAAAAGGCAACACAGAGACCAAATGTGGTACCACATCCACTATGAAATATTGACAAAGCTAACAGCAAGAACACTGGAGAATAAAGCGTGTAATTCACTAATTCTAGAGAATTGGGACAAAACCTTATTTATGGGTTTTTGTTTATTACTTTTTAATTAGTCTGAGAAAATATATCTTAAAAGATAATATCTTGGCTTTTAACACTGTAATGGGCCAACCTCCCATGATTTACTTTTGTCTTAAATAGCACACATAATGGATGTCAGAGGTAAGATCTGCCGGAGTTGACAAAAAGTTATATATTTATTAATTCTGGCAAAAAACTTAAAAAAATGAAAGCAGATCAGAAATATATTATAAATCATATTCATTTCACATATATAAACCCTTTAAAAGTAATGTTCAACCCAGGAAATTGAATTAGTGTGTTGATAAGGTAAAATTTTAAAGGGTTCTTTTTTGCAAGCCATGATTAGTCCCAATTCTTCAGAATTGATGAATAATGATGGGTAGGGTTGATGTGCATGTAATCATGCCATACTGTTTTAGTTATGATATGCTAATGTCGTTAAATTAAGTAAGCGTCCTATGAATCGTCACACGAAAAACAGATTGTTCAACCACACCCATTGTGTTTCCTGTATTTTAAAAAAAAATATTTCGTCCCCTAATAATTGAACAAAATACAAGGGTGTGAACATATTCTCAATATACATTAAATGACCATTATATTTCCAAACTGCAAAACAATTTAAATCAATGAACAACTTGGTCCTTACGTGTAAATTGCTTCAGATTACTACCAATCCTATTCCACACCTCATCTCAGTGGGATACACAGGATTCACTGTTTCAGATCATCCCTTATTCTTAAATATAATTAAGTTATCCTTCATTGGCTGCAAGCACGTAGACTGTCCTGTCAACTGACCAAGGCTTCTGTTGTTCCACGGCAGGGTTAAACCACCTTAAACCAAACATAGCTATGACCAAAGTTCGGTGTTTATCAAAACAATGTTAGCAACGTGTAAGTGTCGGTCGTTAGCAATAGGTGATAACGAATTAGCTGTTGAAATGACAGGAGCTAACTTGTCAGGCAAATACAAACAAATAATATTAAGTTCGCTTATAGCAAATTGAAACGCTAACATCACTTACCACACTGATCATCCAAGGGGGCTGCAAGAGTGAACCTAGCTAAGCCAAGACAGCTAAATGTGTCAGCGTTAATCAGCTAGCAATCGATAATCAGCTAGCCAGCGAACACTAACAGAGAATTCACAACGTAGCTTATGTTTGACAACTCATTTTAATCGCAGCCAGCCTAGCTAAATCAAAGAGGCTAACAACGGCTTGTCTATTTCGCTACGCCTTATGTTAGCAAAGCTTCTTCGTATCGTATCGCTTCTTGGATGAAAAATCAGAAACTAACCATCAGAAAAAAACAACTGCTAAATTAAGAACGGCTAATTCCATTGTTAGACATAAAGATTAATAACTGATGCTAAAGGCTAAGTAGGTCACTCGGAAACGAAACCCGCACATCTACTTCCGCTACCGTCTTCTTCTACTTCATAATTTTGTGAAACAGCAGCCTTTGACGTGGATTAGCGCCACCCTTAGGAATGGAAACGCGTGTTACAAATACACTATTTATAGTATACTGAGTCATGAACAGAGTGGGTATTGACTGCCCTCTGCTGGTCATAGTGAGGAACTGCAATACTAAATTCATCAAGGTCGCGCTTCCGGTAAACACTTTCAAAATAAAGTAGCCAAACTCAAGCAGTCAGAAACCACTTCACAGAAATCATCATTAAATGGTCATTGATGGTCATACTGATTACTATTATTGTTCTGTAGGGATATTTACAAGGTTTTCCAGTCATGTAAGTACTTATGATTGTTGATGGCACGCAAACTACAAAACTAAAGCAATCGAGGTAGAATAACAATACATAACGATTATCACCACTTTAAAAGTACATTTAATCTTCAAATGAGAATATTATTCCTATTTTCCTCTTCTATGAGCTATAAAAGCCATAAAAGTTTAAAATGATCTCTAAAACATATGATTTTCCCCATCAGATGGGTTATAGATGATTACAGGCCCAATGTGTACAATTTAGGTGCATATTTAGGCAGAAATGGAATATAATTTCATAAGCATGTTTTATTTGTTTTTTAATCACCTAAATATAGGAGTCAGTGCATTTTGTGACCTCAGCATCAGCTGTTTATACCTACATAGGGAGTGGATCCTCACCCATGGGGTTCGCCACCATATTTCACTGGCATGTTTCTACAGTAGTCCAGAACTGACAAACCAAACAGTGGTGTATTGACTCCTCCTGCATCTCTGCCTGGCATGCTTGTGCTTTCTCCTCCCCTTGCAGGTGGGTTGGTAGTGCAGGTCAGTAGGGAGCTTGCTCACCTGGGCTGATGAGCCAGCAAGCTTACAAGGCTTGGCAGTTCACTCTGCCTCACGCTCTTGCAGCTCCCTCAGCTTCCTCAGCTCCCTCAGCTCCCACTTTGTCCTTTGGTTTGGTTGATTTGTTTTGTCTTTTCTTTAAGCATGCAACATCTTCATCCACCCTTTTCCACTCATGCTGGTACTCACACCCACCACAGATGCTAGTGATTGTTCACATCTCAATAATTTGCCTTTTAAATAGCATTTAGCATTATTCAATAAATATTTTTATTTTGAACTTTACCCTTTTGTGCATTTCCCTTCTTTTTTCTAAACCCTAAGTCTGTTCATGACACTGGCTCTTGGGATAGGGCTTATTTGCATGCTCCTCCACAATGACCAGCATCAGAAAAACACTGATTTGTAATGTGAAACTGCTTTTTTCATAGTTTTTACCAGTTTTGTTTGGGAAAGGGAAGAGACCTCTGCAAATTATTCTGCTGGGACAAAACCTCCTGAACACCTTGATCTTCAGTTATCAGAGAAAAAAGTTAAGCACACATTAGTAGGTGCTGGGCAAGCAGACCATCTCCGATGAGGCGAACAGCGCTGGCGAAATATTAATTTTAACATGAAACTGCTTTATTCAGTGTTTTTGCTGGTTTCAATCACCTGGTCCGTTTGTTTTGAAGAGGATGAGACCTCTGTTAATGATTTGGCTCCCAGTAAAAACCTCCTGCACGATGAACATTGAAGGAATTAAAACTGGGGGAAGTTTCAACTGGTTGCAATCTGCAATCATAACCGTGAGATGCCACTAAATGCCCCTAAATCTTACACGCTGCTCGTTTAATGCGTGTTCTGTATTTGAACAGAAGTGGGCACAAAATTATTTGAAAAAAATAAAAGCTCACATCTACAAGTTTTACACCATTCAACAGAGACTTTATTTCCAGTTCAGCAAATAATTTACTGCCTTCAAAGAGTGTATTCATATATGAAGCAAAGAAATGCTACTGATGATAAGAGAAGAATTAAGTCTACAAAGCAACAGTCTCCAAGATCCTTCATTTGGCACAGCGAATGAGATCACATTCACTGTTCAAACAATCAGTTGTAAATAAATACA
>JAPZEB010000009.1:17978187-17991561 GCA_029783705.1 Chaetodon striatus | reverse complement strand
ACATCAAATCTGATAACAATGATAACTGTCAATAACTATAATGATAATGGCAAGATTGAGCAGAAGCAATATAATTTACAATCAGTGCATGCTCTAAGCATAATGACATTCATGTCCTCACCTTTTCCTTATATGTCATGTGACACTGGGTGACAATGCACTCCAGAAACAGCGAAGAATAAAATAAACACTGCCTTTGTAAACAGTATTGCAACAACAGATGAAACACTTAGGGACATTAAATTATTTAACATTATATTTTGGCACTGAATTTTCATTACATATATAATGAAAATATATAACCTCCCGCCACCATGTATAAGTGTATATAGTATGAGGCTTATATATATAAGTTTGTGTATATATATATATCAACCTCAATCAATATTAAGTCAGATATTTACATTCAATTTGTGTGTATGCGTGTGTGTGTGTTACATAGAGAGAGAAAGACAAAGTGAGGAAGAGAGAAAAATGACTGTGTTGATCTCAAACTTCTTCTCATGATTGAAATTAAAAGTATTCTTCCCTTTTACTGTAACACTTTGTAAAATGTAACATGAGCAACTCTAAAAATGAAAGAAAAACATTCAGTGTGTACTTTATGCTCATGACTGCAACTTTTAGTTGTTACAAATGAAGTATTGCCAACTTCTCTAACGTTGTGGCCTCGTAATAATTTTAACTTAATAAATAACTCAATTTACCTTTGCCCTTTTTACCTCTCCCGTTCTTATGCCTCCATCAGTGTTATTTTTTTCTTGTTATCAATTTTTTTACCCTTCATAAGGCACCAGTCCTAATGATACAGAAAGTTGGACCGTGAAGTAGGACCCACGTTTGGCATACCACCATATCAGTGCAACAAATCAAAATAAAGCACTTCCACAAATTAATAAACAGAGACACTGTGATGGTAAAACAGAAAGATAATTTGAAATGAATGATAAAAGGGGAGTGAGGCCTTATAATACTAAGGAATTTATCTTCCAAAACATTTTGAATCTTTCTGAATTTTTTAAAATTCTCACCAAAAGATTTTCTCCTTTAAATGGACACTTCATATTCCCGTGTATCCTGTGGGCAAAGAAATCACCAGTAAAAAAGATAACCTTTACTTTAGATATAAACATACCTATAAAATAGTTTAGGGAAAAAAAAGCAGAATACTTACCCCTGCCTCATAAAGAGGGTTGTTGAAATCGGACTCGACTGTAATGGGACTGTAGGAGTGTGTGTGAGAGAGAGACTTCCAGAAGAGTGGCTTCCATTCTAGTCTGCAGATGCTGTGAATGAGAAAATAAAATGAGACATGACCACATGAATAAAGGCTAAAATTTATTCATCATTGTGAAATGAGACGAAGAAACGTAAAAGCAGTGTTACAAATCAATCAAGGATCGCGGTACTCACTTTGTATAGTACATGTAAATTCCTCCGATCAGGAGGATGACCAGGATGATTGGCAGGATTATTGCCAAAGCGATATTCTCACTCAAGATCTGATGGGACGGCTCGAATGACTGGGACACTGTGAAATAGTCACAAAGTTGTCAAAAAAATAAGCTTTTTTTTTCAGCCTTGATGTTTTTGTGATGATTTGGTTATTAATCAAAAATAATGTCAAACACATAAATATAAGCTGCTAAATCTGGAAAACCTTTACCTTTTTCATACACAAATTAGCACATTTGCTAAATCTAAATTGTCTAACATTGGCTATAGACCTAATCGTCATGGCATTACACTAACAACAGCAATCACTTGTGGGTAGAAAACTAGCAATCGATTAGATTGAACCAAGCACTTGGCTTCACATTCCCCTAAAAGTAACATCACTTACAGCAAGTCCATAGCTAGCTACCTGTAAAGGTGGCAAAATGTGTGCAAATTCCACCTTAATTGAGTCTGGTTTCTTTAACAGGATTTGATTTGCTCTGGACTTTGTCTTGACTTGGCCTCTACTGACTTTGACTCGTCTATTTTTTTATTGCTTTGCCTGCATTAATTGCACTATATATTTAGTGAAGTACATTAACAAACTGTGTTTGTAAAAGCTGTTGTATCCCTCATGGGGTCCACTGTACAGACTTACTAAAACCACAATATAAACCATGATACAACCACTAGATGGTGCCAAAGTGCCAAATCTTACATGTGGCTTTAAATGTCTAAAATGACCTATTTGACTTTATGCACATCACAAATGGGAAAAGAGACAATAAATCACCTTCTAATTTATGATCATCCAAAAGCTCCTCATATGCCACTGTTAAATGAAGAAAAGAGAAGGAGAAATGAAATAAATGATTAAAAACTACACTTGGAAGTCTTAAATGCACCTTCAGGATCTCATTACCATTTTTCATGCAGATCTAAAATATTGTTGAAAAGATTTTATCTCAAAAACTTAACCTCCTTAGTCCAAATCTGAACACAGTGATTGTTTTGGGCCATTGTCCTTTTCAGTTCCCTGATAGAAAACAGTGCTATAAGATAGTCCAGAGTCAATGATAACCTTTACCTTTGCAAAATGGCGGCGGGCTGTTCCACTGAGAGGGATGGCCGGGAACACAGCTAATGATGACCTCGCCGATAAGTTCGTATCCTTCATAACAGAAGAAACGCAGAGTTTCTCCTGCCTGGTAGCTGTGCTTGTACAAGGTTTGGTAACCATTGTCAGGGACACCAGGGTTTGGGCATGGGTCATATTTTACTGTTCAGAACACAAAAACACCGTCATGTATTTGCAGTTCATGTGTACATTTTCAGTAATAAGTATCATATGCACACAGACAAAAACCAGCAGAGTGCAGGAAAGAGACTTACAGACACACTTCGGGCTGCGGTCGCTCCATTTGGGGGTGCCGGTGTCTCGTCCGTGGCATGAAATTTGGCTGGGACCTTCCAGCTGATAACCCTGGTTACAAGAGAAACGTACAACTGTTCCAACTGCAAAACCTGCTTCGGGGCGCACAGAGCGCGCTCCGTTCACAACCTCTCCTGGGTCAGGACACTGCTGGACTGTGGGGGACAAAGTGGAACACAAACGTTAGCATTTAACTTGATTTGGACTTTATCAAAAACTGTCCAATACAAAGAACAGATGTGCAATAGCAGCACAGGGGATGTCAACATTTAATGTTTTTGATAAAAGTTATAAATCTGGATCTTTAAAGTATGTCACAACACTTGTCTCACCTTTGACACATGTAGGTGGACTGCTGCTCCAGGAGAGGTCCCACTGGCAGGTGATGATGTCAGAGCCGCTGATGTCATATCCCGGTTGGCACTGATAGGTCAGCACACTGCCTCTCACAGGAGAGGAGTGAGACGAGCTGATCCAGCCGAAGTCAATTTGAGGGAGGGTAGGGCAGGTGTCGTTGGGCTCGACCTCTGTGAACCACGGACAGAGAGCAATGAAAGATACGAAAAGAGGTTGTTCACGATGTCTTTCTCTGTAGAGGCACACAACACTTGTCCTGGCAGACATTTACAAAGGCCTACTGTTACATGTTAAATGTCAACATTCAAGATTTTTACACTTTGAGCCATAAAACCAGTTACTAAAAGGTTTGGTGTGGAAGATTTAGGAGGATTTAATCACATCTAGTGGTGAGGACTGCATATTGCAACCAGCTGAAATTCCTCCTAGCTATAATTCCTTAAGTGGTTATTGTTCAAGAGGTTTTTACTGGTAGCCAAATTATCCACAGAGGTCACCTGCTCTCTAAAACCAATGCACACTGCGATTTAAACTGGCAAAAATACTAAATAAAGCAGTTTCATGTTACCAATCAGTGTTTTTTGGATGCTGCTCATTGCATTCTAACTATAGGGGCCGGCACCAAAACGCAAATGGCCCTATCTGGAGCCTTTGTTTTGTTTTTTCTGTTCTAGCCTACTGTAGAAACATGACTATGTTCATTAACAGCGACCCACTCCTTTTATAGATATAAACAGCTCATTTTAAGGTAATGAAATCACAACAATTCCTTTTTTTTTAGGTGAATATAAACTAAAGAAAACATAGTTATTATAATGTAATTCATTTCTGCCAGTATATCTTCCTAAATCCTACACATTGGACCTTTAAAGTAATAATCTCGAAGATTTTCATTCAAACAAATGTCTGTTAAGTCACAATCTACTACTAAATAGGGTAACACAAAGGGGACTAAGCCTATGGCCCACTGATAATTGATTTCCTCTGATTTCCCAACTGATTTCCTCGCTGTGGGACAAATAAAGGATTATCTTATCTTATCTTATCTTAAAGCATTGCAATATTTATATATTTGTAGTATTATGAGCTAGGTGTTGAGTGTGACATTTGCGGAGAAAATCCTGTATTAAGTAACTGCAAATGCAAAACTAAAAGCTTTTCACTGGTGAAACACGAGTTGACTTCTATTACAAAGGGATCACAGGAAATGTAATGTGTTTTTCAGTGAGCTTAGCACTTACTGCTATTATTCATCAAAGTGCATCTACAAAACAAGACAATGGTCACTTTTGGCTTTTTTCAACAGTGGACCAGTTTGAAATACTGCAGAGAGTAATGGAACATTAAGGAGCAGCCACAATGAGCTGTTAGATGAAGAACTACAGGCGACAGGCAGCACACCTCTAATTTAGTGAGGTACCAAACTCTTTTCACTGTGCCCTGCTGTCTGCAGACTCATGTTGTGTGCAGCATAAAAGCAGACAACGGTGGCTCACAGAAGAATGGAAAGAGGCTAATTATTTCTTGACTTCTTTATTAAAATGACAATAGTTTGTTTTACTGCCCCAAGAACTCTGTGACCTCAATATGAAACCACATTTGCTGTTACCACTAGTAACAACAGGTGTCCCCAAAGACTTAAGTTTTTGAGACTGCTAAGTCTTTAAGGAGTGTACTTACCACGATAATGAATGAGGAATCCCTGACTCAGGGTGAAACAGGAATCATCTGGATCACTCTGAAACTGTATGGTGACTTCTGACCCCCCAGACACAACCTGGAAACGCTCTCTGGACCCCAGGTATTGTCCAATCACGTGGGACATGAGATCACGTCCGTCAAAAACGGTCAGCACATCGGTGTGGCGGATATTTAAACTTTAAGAAGGAGAGATGAAAATACAAAAGAGCAATGAGGATTCACCTCAGACAGATTCTGTTTTTTTCTTTTAGGACGAGCAGTCCACCCACCTGACGCATTTCATTAGTCAGTACACAGTAAAGAGAGGAAAGACAGGAGAGGCAGATTATATAAAGCTGCTACATGTTATCGGCCTTTCTCTTTCGGGTGTGATTTACATGTGTACAAAGGATGTTTAGTATAGTCTATGTACAATCTGTAAAAACACATTTATCACGATGTAAATGTGCTATTAGAGGAAAAGAAATCATGAGCTGAAATTGTGTGTATGTGGCGCACATGAGTTGAATTTGACACCAGGATGCTGGTTCAATTGCTTTTTGCAATTC
Source organism: Chaetodon striatus (assembly GCA_029783705.1). Taxonomy (NCBI): domain Eukaryota; kingdom Metazoa; phylum Chordata; class Actinopteri; order Chaetodontiformes; family Chaetodontidae; genus Chaetodon; species Chaetodon striatus. Next base: position 17,986,086 of record JAPZEB010000009.1, on the reverse strand, counting down.
ATTTGGCAATCAAATGAGTGCTGATCCTATTACTCTATGATTAAACTACATTTAATACATGATTAATTAATACAAAGTTAATAATAATCATTTAAAACATTACATGTATTAAATTACCTTTTTTTTAAAAAAAGATTATTGTTTGGGTTTTTTGCCTTTATTTGATAGGACGGGGATGACGTGGCAAGCTGTTCTCGCACTGTTCATATGTATACCTACAAAAAGTAATGCACCGAAAATCGTATATAACCCACATAATTATGAGCCAGTAATTTGTGTATAATCCATGTAATTAGAAAGGCTGTGATCACGTGACAATGCACTGATGAGATTAAACAAGGAAGTAGCATTAAGACCAAAAGTCTCTGTAAGGAGGCAGCTTGGGGTGGTGGATAGATCAAACAATACAGGACTTCACCCAAGACACTGGTGTTCTGAGCCATGTAAAAGTAAGTAAACTTTGAGTTATTTGTAGTTATGCTGTCACCACGTTTCTCCTCCTAAACCTAACCTACACACCGTATGTTATGTATTTAACTTTACATTGAGTATGTGACGTCATTTGTGGGTAGCTAATTTGTTAGATATCATATAAACCACTGTATGAGGATACGTTGAATTGATTAACTGACAATTACCAACTGAAAGATCTTCAAATCAGGGAATGACCCCTGAAGTACCTTGGCCGTGACAAAGGGAAAAAATGTAAAACAAAAACTCCCAAACCCACGACTGTACCATACATAACGTGTTTCGTGAAGGTAACCTTTACAGCCTTTTGCATTCAAACATTTGCCAGGTGACGTCAGTTACCAGGTAAATGTTATAGTATCTATTTATTTAAGTATTATTGCTGCTGTAATTCCACAAGGTTACCGCAAAGTGCAAATTTTCCTCATATTGTGCAGCCCAATAACTAGTTAATCTTAACATTTTGTGCTTAGAACATAGTGATATACCTTGCTGAAACCATCAAATATTAAAGACAATGATATGCAGTATTTTGGGTGCAAAATCTGTGAGATATTTTGTCTGACTGTGGACGGCATGACAAATAATACAAGATGTTACATAATGTAGTATTAATGTTCTACTGTGAATAAAAATCAGTCTCATTGCCAACCTAGATTTAGCTTTACAGCAGTTTGATTCAGTGAGTGAAATACAAAGTTGGTATCTAGGTCATTAATACACTACATGCATGTAATAACCATCCTCCTCACTATGGCACCTCTTGGGCTTGGTGAAACTATGAACTCAGCAAATTAGAAAATTAGAAGCAACGTCTGTGAAGTGAAGGAATTATGTTGCTATTTTCGGGTGCTGCGTTTTTGCTCTTTTCTTTATGACATAAGCAAGACAGTATGCAATTATACAATTTGCTGACACATACAAACACACACTGTAACTTTTTAACAGCGTCACTTACATCTGGACATCCAGCTCAATACGTTTCTCCTCATTGCCATGGATCTGCCATACACAGTCTAGCCCCTTAGAGTAGCTCTGAGGCCAATCGGGAGACAGGATGGTACCTGACGTCTCGGTCAGCTCCCCTCCACACAGAGCTTGCAGGGCGGAAGAGAGAAAAGAAGACAAAGTGAAGTGAGGACGTGGACTGGGAGACAGAGAGAATGATGAAAGGGATGATGAAATAACAGCAGAAGCTGGAAAAAAAAGCAACTGGAGAAAAATGAATTATAAATGGAGGGAGAGAAAATAAAGACAGTAAAACGATCAAGGAGAGATGATAAAGATTTCAGAGGGCACATAAAAAAGAAAGACGGGCTGAATAGAATATGGCATCATAAGCAGCGGCTTACTTAAAACTTTCATTAGTTACACACCCGTGCTGTTTCCATGGCACCATTAAAAACAGTTACCTTATCTGCAGCCTGCTTGTTGAATATTATTCTGCAGCTATATTTCAATCACAGAATTTGAACATAAAAGACTATGAGGAATGATTATTTTGACACTCATTACTTCACATTAACCGCAGCAACCTGTCCTTGTAGAGATACAATACAAACAGCTGGGAAAGTGTGTCAGTAGGGAGATGACAACTGCAGTGATAGGAGCCAAATGCAGCACTTCTATTTCCATGCAAACCCTTTCGCCTGTGAGAACACATTCAGATTGATTGTGTTTGGAGGATGCTTCTGACTTCACATACAATGCCAGGACTTGCTCTCATACGAAGCACCCCCTATTAAAACAGAGGCATGTAACTGTGAAGCACACAAACACACAGAAGAGGGCATCGGATGTGGAGTAAGTCCAGGATTGTTCACAGCCACATGTGATAGAATAAAACAGTGCATGATAGTTGCATCATACATGCACTTGCTTGGGAACATTTTAACCACAACGTTTGTCAAAATATATTTCATTGAGAGCATACCAGGCAAATATGAGCAGAATAAACACAAATATTACAAATCACAGATACAGGCACTCCAAACCACCAGCTGAGCCCTCATTTTTTGAAGCAGTTTCCACTCTATGAGCAATAGTCCTCTGCCATACATGGATGCTCAGGACAACAATGAAAACTCTGACCTCTTCACTATGCATAGCACTAACATAATCAATATCCCACCATCCACCTCCCTGTACTTCACTGTCTATGGAGCTACAAGCAAAAATACTACACAGCATATGGCTTTCAGAATGCCTTTCGCTTGGCTGAAACTATAGCACCTGTGTTTTCAGCCAGTCCCTGACCCGGCACAACGTCTCTGCCAGTTTTAAATCTGCCACCGTCTCTCTGTTGCTCTCACTTTTCTCAGCATGCCAGCAGATCAGCAGATGACACAGTCAGCGTGGCTGTAGTCTTCAAGCTACAACATCTTGAGGCTTCAGGCACCCATCTCAACACAATACAGTTTGAATATTAATGAATCAAATGACTTTCTCACTTCATGCAAAAACTTACAAAACTCCATGTGTTTTGGAAATTAGTGCTACTAATTTTGGATATCAGAAGGTTCAGCTAAATGAAGAAAACTCAGCCCAGAAACAACAGAAGGAAGGATAAGGAATAATTCTGTTTGTAATTTTAATTAGACAAATAAAAAAAACGATTTGATTTTTATAAACTGCTGGCATGGAAATTAACGTCATAGGCGTTAACTTTGGGGGTGATGCAGAGGACGTCCCCCTCATTATATAGAGCATGTACATTTCTCCCCCCCAATAAAAACATGAAACTAACATAGGACTGACAAAATAAAAGACACCATTTAGCACAAGAAAGGCACAAACTGGTGCAGAAAAAAAAAAAAAATCACCATATTGCAGAAAAGCAAGCCCCTCATTCCATAGGTGCCCTCCTCTCCCCCAATATCAAAACAAAGCCTATGCCCTTGGTTGACATATTACTGGATTTACTCATTTTAAATACAATCGAAGCCCAGCCTGAATTTTACCTCTGCACACAGGCTCACTGTCATTCCAGTGGGGATTGCTGGGGTCGACACACTCAATCGTCCCCGAACCTTGCTCCATGACAAAGCCTGGAGAGCAGGTGAATGCAACAGTGGTGCCCAGCTGATATGTGATGTCGCTGCTGCTGAAATTTCCATGAGGCATGTAGGGCTCCCAGCAGTGTTCATCATCAAAAGCTAAAAATAAAATGGACAAAAAGAAGTGTACTGATCAGACAAAAAATTTCCCTACTTCCTTTTTTTTCTTTGTATTCTAGTCATCGTTCTCCAGCTTGACAAAATTAAGCAACCATACCCATATTAATTGAGGAGGGAGCAGTGTCACTTTTCACTTGGGATGACCAAGAATCTCAAACCCTCTTGGCTAGAAAGAGCCCAGGTGTAAGGCACTAAAAGCTTAAGCAGTGAGTATCTCCAAAGCCTTAAATAAATCCCACCGAAGCGTGGGCAGACTGTAAGCACTTAGGGGGCTCATTATGGCCCTCTTAAACATGACAATAAATTAATGAGAAGAAAGCCTTGGCTTTTCTAGACAGCCCATCAAAACCAAATTCCCACTTCAGATATAACATGTAAACTATTAATCATCTATAAAAATTATTTATAACTTATCAGAATTAGAAAGGTCAAGCTTGTACTGCTGTCGATGGGGTCTAGCAACAAAATGTATTGTGGACATCTAAAAAATATACATTAGTTTAAACATTCGCTGTATTGAGTTTTTTCACCTCTTTACCATTCCATCAGACAGTGATTTCCAAAAAGGAAGCTGTTAAGGCCCTAAAGTCCCCATCTATGCTCTTGCCAAAGCTACCAGACACCACTGACAAAAACAGCAATTTGAGCTTGATGAACAGGGGAGCTGTTGGTCTACTGTTGTTTCATTAGGTTGTGGTATTTTGTGACTTTGGTGAATCAGAACTAACCCTTGTAAACACCAAGTCACACAATACCACATACAAAATAACAGTTCAAGGCGGTGGTAGAGCAGACACTCCTGTGTTGAGCAATGTTAAATCACTGTTTTTCTCAATGGAGCCTGGCTTTGAGGAGAGTAACATGATGCCTCCATTTTCCAGTTGAAAATCACTGTGTGACATTAAGGTAAAACCGTGAAAATATTCTTAATATAGCATACACTTGGCTAACATGCACTTTATTGCTGGCCCCTCCACAGCAGTACATTGCTTAGCTTCCATGTCAGACTCCAACCTGCCTCTCCACACTGGGAGCGTGCTGACTGACATCCACTGTATGTAATACACTGTCCTTGGATAAATGCTCCATACAACCCCACCTCAAAAAATCCTAACTATCCCTTTAAATATTACACAATGATGAGTTCAGAAGGATGTACAGGGACACACTGCCTTTGAGTTTTGCTGAATGTGGAAAAGACCTCGTGTAAAGCTGAGCATCCAAAGTCTCTCAGCTCACCCTCGTATCGCAGTGCCAGCAGCAGAGGGATGGAGGAAGAATCAGCTGTGAGCTCCAGGTACAGTGTGGAGCTCTCACTCAGCAACCCACGCTCTGGGACATCATCCAGGTCTGAGTCAAAGAGTGGTGGAGACAGGGAACTGTTTCCACTGCGCACAATTAACCTGAGAAGAATAAACCACAAAGATCCCCAATGTAAGCTCCAAAAGAGAAAGACTTGTTATGATCAGTGTCTGAATATGTCTTGCATGAATGTGCATGGATAGCAGATTGAAGGTTACAATAAATGGCATACAGTAAAAACCTTTCCTTTGTGATGCTTAAATAAAAGTTTTCATTCAGTTAAAAGTTGAATAGGTTTATTTTTTTCCATGTTTTATGACATGAGATGAACAGTTTTCTTTCTGCATTATTTATGATAATGGTACCTATAATATTTTCTTATCTTTCAATGATGAATGACATTGCTGAGTGGAAAGAAAGATTTTGTGATAAACAAATAAGTGGAAACAAACTCACTTATCATCGTCTTCATCCAGAGCAATTCTCTCAAAGTGTAGGTGGAGTCTGTGTCCTTCTTTGGCTTCAATTAACCAGTGGCAGCTCAGGTTATTTCCATTACTGTGGTTGCTGACAGATGGAGGAGGTGGAGACAATATCCGTCCCACTGTTGCATTACGAATCCACCCTCCACAAGACACAGCTAAGGAAAAATAATACCCCACTTATTATTTTCCCAAATCATCCACCTTAACTATCATACTGTTACCAAACACTAGACAGCATGAGTTTACTAACCGACACATTGTGGCTCAGGAGTGCTCCAGTGTGGTTGTGTTGTGTTGACACAAGTAGCCACTTCATGGCCGCGAACCTGGAAACCTGGATCACAGTGGAAGTGTGCCTGACCTCCAGGATGGATGTCTGTCACTGTGACTCCGCCGCCCTCAGGAGACAGAGGGAATGGGCAGGAGAGCAGAAAGGCTGTGGATGTTGAAAAATCAGGAATTAAATCAAATCTTTTTTGTCAACAATGCAAAAATGCAAGGTTTTTGCACAGATCTGAGTGTGCAGTCTACTCTGTTATACACTCTGTGCACATGCAACATAAATTTCTAACAACTCTGTCATTTACACTGTACCACACTATCAAAACTCTTCTCATTCACAATATTCATGTTTTTTTGTGACTATTCAGCTTTCCCTCCACATTCTATGAAACAATCAGTTTGTTAAAGCTATGAAACTGTCATTCTGTCTTTCCCTCCACCTCACACACCACCACCATGATTATCCCAAGTGGCTCGGCCAAACAGGCGCCATCTTTCTGCCTCTTCACCAGTATCATCATGGGTTCTGGCATCATGCTGGCTACAATACTGGTGACATTCCTATGTAAACAAACATGCATGTAAACACAACGGTAATATTATATGGACATTCAATTATTTATTTTCTGTAACTGCTTATCCTAGTACAAGGTCCCGAGTGGCTGGAGCCTCCCCTAGCTGACAACGGGTGAGAGGCAGGGTACACCCTGGACAGGTCTCCAAACTATCACAGGGCTAACACATAGAAATAGACAACCATTCACACTCACATTCACATCTTTTGGAAATCCAGAGTCACTAATTAACTTAACCTGCATGTCTTTGGACTGTGGGAGGAAGCCGGAGAACCCTGAGAAAACCAACACGGAGGGGTCCCGTCCGACCGCTGGATTTGAACCCTGCACCTTCATACTCTGAGGTGGCTGTGTTAACCACTGGACCAACATGCAGCATGGACATGACCTCAAACATTATTGCTGACCTTGATAAGTCCATAACGTAATTATCATGACTGGCCTAACCATGGGTCCTCATTTTATGGGTCTATTATGCAAAATCTCTCTCTGTTGCTTTCTTAATTCCTAATAAATGTTATTAATTTCTAATCTTTTTCTCTCCATTGAACCTAACCCACAGTGTAGAGCTCAGCGCTGCTTGGCTAAACAAAAGAGGGCTCAGAGAACACACTGAAGAATGTGCTGCTCAGAAATTCTCATCAAGAAACCTTTAAAATTCAAGAGTTGAAACATGGGCGACACAGCAAGACAACAGCAAGAGGGTTCCTGGTTCAATCGCAGGAGGGAGCCCTTCTGAGTGGACTTTGCATGTTCTCCCCGTGTCAGCATGGGTTTACTCCAGGTACTACAGCTTCCTCCCACAGTCCAAAGACATGCAGCTTAATTGGTGACTCTAAATTGTCTGTAGGTGTGAATGTGAGTGTGTCTCTATGTTTCAGGGCTGTGACAGTCTGGTGACCAGTCCAGGGTGTACCCCGCCTCTCGGCCAATATCAGCTGGGATAGGCTCCAGCTCCCCCACGATCCTCAAGAGGATAAGCGGTTTCGGAAATGGATGGATGGATGGGAGTTGAAACGTGATGAACAGTACTGAGGTGGTTTGTTTCTTGATTACTGCCTCCACATCTACCATGCGTGTACGCTCAGAAATATGCAGGTATGCAAGTTTTCATTCCAGTTATAAAAAACTTCTTCATGTATACAGGAAAACAAAAATCAGTAAAATTATCTCACTGTTGAACAAGACAATAGATCCAAATTACTGATCAATCCTGGTTATCTTATGAACCACAAAGGTTTAATCTACCTTGATAGTGGAGGCTGAACACGCCATGGTTGCTCTGTCGCAGACTGCGGTAGTGTATGTACACCTGATTGGTTGTACTGCGAATCACCTGACCCTCTCTCATCAGGGTCTCGTTGGCTAAGAGCTCTGGTCCCAAACCTCCATAGCCCATGATCGTCAGAGACTCTTTCTTGGAAAGGTTAACCTTTCTCACCTAGAGGGAAAAAAGAGGAAGTGACATCATGCAACTTTTATAAATAAACTTGTTCAGCAACGAGTGAGGTACTGTAATCACTAAGTCACTGACACTGATCCTGAGCCTGACATACCTAATATACCTATAATATTCCACCTTAAAGATGAACAAATGAAAAAAATTAG
>JAPZEB010000009.1:17948745-17964121 GCA_029783705.1 Chaetodon striatus | reverse complement strand
ATCAAAACACCTCAAGGGTAAACAGCGGAGGAAAGAAACATCATCAAGAATGAATAACTGATTTCTCATTGTTCTCACTTTAGGTCAGACTGAATGATCACTCTGCTATACAGAAGCCTCATCTATTCTTCTTGCCAGATGTCCCAAGTGTTCCTTTCTTCCCACGAGATGCGCATCGACATGACATTGAAGTTTTGGAAGCCAACTACTCTGTAATCTTGGCTGAATTCAAGGCCGTATACCAGAGGGGGATCGACTCCAAACTAGGCTGGACCTGTCTGGGACCAAAGGTATGCAAGAAAATCTTTTAGCAAATGATCCCTGTTTTGCAGTCCTGTAGTCGCTGAAATGGCTCGCTCAGGTACCTGTACAGTCTCATGACGCCCTCCAACCCAGGTGCTTGTGTTTGCAGGTGTAGATCTTGCGACACCCCATGACCTCTTTTCACTGTGTGCACCATGATAATGCCTTTGTGTTTTACTCTTTCACCTTTTCAAATTTCCCCAAAGCCTGTCTCAGGGCCTGTGCAAATGTGGTGAGAAGCAAGCAGTTCTTGTGACAATGTCAGGGTCACCCTTGAACTCTGTCACTACTGTCTCTTTCTTTGTGCATTTTGGGTCACTTTAGAAAAAGTAATCAAAACAAATGGCATTTAAAAGTGATGTTTTTATTGCTGTTAAATGTCAAAATGGGCCACATGTGACCTGAACCGTATAATAAACCATATATAAACTGATTGATCCAGTTCAATTCCAATATATGTGTCTCACTGGGCTCATAATTCAGGTCATTGTCTCTTTCAGGGCCAGGCAGTGTTTCCTTTGTACAGTGCAGGTGTCTCTGTGGCAGGAAACTGTCGTTCCTGTCCACGCACCTATCGGACACTTCTCTCTCTTCGTACATTCATAAGCAGCAACTCATTGGGATCTGCTGGATTTTGGCTGCTGGGGCCTGGAGCTACGTTAGGAAGCTCATATGGACCCACAAATACGCGCCTACGTTGTCATCTTGGTGAGTGAAAGAAATGCACTCATCATGGTTTATCTGCATTTATCTGCATCAATTGGAAAAACCTTTCACTGACTCCCCTGACGACACCAAAAAGATAAAAAGATAAATGACCTGATAAAATACTAAACCATTGCATAATGTTGTACTTTGTGGGTTGGGGTTGAGGTTCATTTCCTCCTTAGCCTATTTTGTACCGTGATCCGTCTGGCTATAATCCTCTCAGTTTTAAACATAGGCAGGGCTGGATTGCATGGCCTTCTTAGCTGAGGGAAACCATATTTCGCTTTCACTTTTGTAGGTCTGCAGACTCCACCCCTGTGTGAGCTGGTGGTAGGAGGGGAGCCTCAGTGCTGGTCAGAAGGACACTGCCTCTTGGTTGATGACTCGTTCCTCCACACTGTCTCCCACATGGGTCAGTGAATCAAGTACAGTTCTAAAGAGCATAAACAACCATAACATTCATTTTGTTCTCATTTTTTACTTTTAATTGTATTCTCATAATTTAGCACATGAACAAAAATAAAAATGGAATGCAATGCACAAGCTCTAAGTACAAAACAAGCAGCAAGTTTTTTTGTTTTTTTTTAAGTCTTTGCTCCATTTAATGAGTTGTTCCCTATATGGCGGCCACATTTTTACCTCATATTGTATCTGTGTCTATTTCTAAAGGGCCTCCAGATGCCGGACCCCGAGTAATTTTGAGTGTGGACCTCTGGCATCCGAACGTGGCTGCGGCAGAGAGACAAGCTTTGGACTTCATGTTCAGCCCTGACCTCTGACTTTGCACCTGCCAATACTACCAATACACAACATGCAGGGGTGCCTTACCTTAGCCCTGTTTGTTGTGGGTCATACATCTCATTCCAGTCGATGAATCACTGTGTGAATCTGCCCTAAGAATTACACAAGCCATTAGCCACGCTTTCAAGTGATGTCTTATATGGGCTACACCAGGAAGTGCCACAAGAGTGTGTAACTATGGATGATGTTAAAAAAATCTAAATGTTAGACAATTTGATGACAAACTGACATCACTTGAAAGCACAATGAGATCTAACCTAAGAAGAGCAGATCAGGTGTTAACTATTGTAAATCTAATCTTGGCATCATATACTATGCTCGTGAATGCTATTTGCATGCAAAACATATCTGTCCTGTTTACTGGACCTCGCTTCGAGCTGCTCATGCATGTGCACGAGTGCATGAGTCAGCCTGGGATGCTTTATTTTGAAATGTAGGTAGATTACCTATGGCTCAACCAAAAAACTGTGACAACATGATAATCATATAAATGTAAATTACAATTTATTTTTGTTCTACAAAATTAATGCCAAGCATATATACTGTAAAAGGTCTCGTGTGTAGGATTTAGTGGCATCTAGTGGTGAGGTTGCAGAACTGAAACTTCTCCTGGGGGGAACTATGGTAGCCAACACGAAAGTGTGAAGATGCAAATGGCCCTATCTAAAGCCAGTGTTTTACTTGTCTGCCCTGAGCTACAGGAGGAGGACCTGCTCTGTATGAGCATATCAACAGCTTATTTTAAGGTAACACAACAATTCTTATTTTCAGGTGATGATAAACTAATATATAATAATGTAACATATAAATACTATTACATACCAGTTCTGCAAATAGATGCTCCTAAATCCCACACACTGGACCTTCATTTTTGCATACTATGGGTATTATTTATCTCCTTATTACCTCTATAGATGCTTGTATGTTTCTATATATATAAATCTATCAATATATTTTTTTGTTTATTAATAGAGTTGGTGGTATGTTAGTGATTTACATGTTGTGTGATATGCATACATGAGGTTCTTGGTCAAATGTGTTTTTCTTTGAATCCAAATAACAAATAAATAACCCATGAATCAGTATTGGCTGTGTAGTATTGAGTGCATGGTTTAATAGAGTACATGTGTACATACACTTTTGTTAATACATGCATGGAGCAGGGCGGATTGTTTTGTTTGGCTCTCAAAATATACAATGATCTTGTGCAGGAGAACACATCTTAATCTAATAATTAGTATTATTAAAGAAAAACCCATTAAGTACTTGGTTTGCTATTTTATTTATTTTTCTTTTTTCAACAAAATTGCAGACATCTTTATTCTCTAAGGAACTCCAAAATGGCCGGTATTACTGTTTAGGGAAAATAAAATGAGTCTAGTGATATATCTTTTGATTTAAACTAGAACAGTATTTTTGAAAGACTCTTGGTTCATTAAGCTCCTATAGCTTTTTTTTTTTTTTTTGGTTACTTTTTTCAGTCAGCAGATGAGAATTAGAGGTGATTTTGTCTTATCTGCCATCTGTTCATCTGAGGGTCCCATGATGAGGATTACAGAGACTGAACTAATCCAGCCCGCAGAGACAGATTATTCCTGAGATTGTTTATATGTAGTGGTATGTATGTTGTTTTTATGGCGTGCGTGATTTGTCCAACAACGGGCATTTATTCTATGAGTTGTGAGATATTTGATAGGACGCTAAACATCATTGTTGAATTCACAAACAAATAATATAACAACTCAATATACTAAGTATTGCTGCCAAAGGTCAATATTAAGGGGTGACAGTCTTAAAATTAAACTCTCATTTGAAATTTGTGAAACCGTCCACCACATCATCACAAGGCGAGGCTATGCACCCTGCTGTGTCACTGCAAAGTTTTGAAACCAACAGTGGAATATGCAAATCTTTAACATGATGTTTTGAAACTTACTCACCATATAAGTTCATAAAGCAACACTGTTTTGTTTAACAGCAAGAGTGTGTCATTACAGTGATTCTACAACACACATCCATGTTCTTCACTGACAGTCTTGACATTGGGTCGCAGCCTTAAAAGATTATGACCAGAAAATTTATTTAAAAGACAAAAACAGCCATTGTCACACTCAACAATGTTCATGTTGGCTTTTTGTTATGCAACAGCATTAGCAACTTTAGAGGGATTATTTTCCATGAAAGATGCAAAATGAACAAAGTGGTTAGAAAATAAATCTGTTATTATTGTTATTATCTTTGGCAACCTGCCATTTAGCAATAATTTCAGTCTCACTTGTTAAAATGTGATTGAATCTGCTTGGTCTGCTTGTATTGTACGGCCTTGGATATTGTATGATACACTCCATAAAAGAGGAGATCAATTGTATTAACATTACTCGCATTAAGTATCTCGAGACACACGTTGATCAGAAGTTTTTATTTTGGAACATTCTTTGCAGACACACATGCTCTTAGTCAGTATGATTGTGCCATTGAAGCCCACACAGCAGACTTGACCAAACTGTTGATCAAATTCTGGCTTGACCGAGGTGCTAGACATGATCATTAGGGATCATCAAAACAAACTGAAAAGCTTTCCAATCTGGAAAGGTATCCAGTATGTTGCTCTGGAACAAGGCTTTGGATAGATTGAGAGACTGGAAGATGACTGGAATGGCTCAGCAGGCAGTGTTTAAGAGCATATTTTCCATTTGTCAGAGTCTTGCATTAAAAATTTATTTTATAATAAACACGGGTTCTTTGACATGAGATCAGAGAACTCAAAGGTGTCTGTGAAAGAAATGCATTTGGGATTATGTTGGCACTAGTCAGCATTAGTTATCATATTTCTTAATCTAATATTTTGAGAATTTACCTAACATTTACATACTATAGTTCAATAACTGTAAAAATGTTTGTAACTGAAAGCTAGTGGTGCACCTGAAAACTTGTGATCACAACCCAAGCGCCATAACAATCAGTGGCATTGTTCATTTCTACATGATACATGCAACATTGACATTTTGTTGTGTAGCAGATACATTGACACTTTATATTTCAACAATGCTGTGGTTAACATGTAGTTTAGGTTTTGAAAAAGATTGCATTTTGGCTTAAAATACCTGGTTTGGGGTGCACAAGCGCACAGCTTTGTAAAAAGCAACTGCTTTTCGTGCCACTATCCCTGCTGGAAACACAGTGATGTGCCTAAAAGCCACTGGAAACACAGCAATGACTCAGTGCAAGATAGCTGCTTGATCACAATGGAACACTTTCTCATCAGACCTGAGTGTCAGCCCTGCTGCAACAGGTGGAAGACTCAAAATCAAAAAGGACAAAATCACAAACATCTGAGAAATGCCTTGCATTTTTATTTAATTTTCCAAAAATTTCCAATGTGTCTTTGAGAAACAAGTATGCTTTTATGCAAAAAGTCAAACTCAGAGGTACACTTAAACAAAACACATTTGTGAATACCATTCAGTGGTGGAAGTACTACTCAGGTATTTTACTTACTGAAGTAAAAGTAGCAATAATATTTTAGTATTGGTATCAACTACTCATACAGAATGGCCCATTTTAGATAATAATATATATTTGATAACTGCACACATCAATAATTGGTAATGTATTGATGTGTAACTAATGTCACTAATGTTGCTGCTGGTAAAGGTGGAGATTATTTACAGCTGATCAAACTGCTGGGCCTAATGTAACCTGTTAATGCATTAACAATTACATGTTTTTTTGTATGAATAATCTGAATCTGCAAAGTAAGAAGTAACTAATATTTTCAAACAAATGTAGTGGAATAAAAAGTTCTACATGGGCTGTCAGAGTTTTGTGGAACGGAGGAATACAGTAGCATAAAAATGGAAATACTAAAGTAAAGTACAAGTACCTCACAACTGTTCTTAAGCACCGTACTTGGCTAAATGTACCTTTTTACATTCCATCACTGATGCCATTATTAAAGAAACTTCAGGCAGATGGTGGGCTGCCTTTACGCCCTGGTGAGACACGAGCATGGGAGGTGAAGAAATGGCAGTAGAGGACAGTCGGTCCTGCTGAGATCAGGTTCTCCAGGTGTCGCTGGAGGGACAGATGGTTTTATGCCCGGGTCGAGGCTGCAGCCACATAAAAGGCAGAGTCAATCATTACTTTTAGGGGGTCAGTGCTGAACATTCTCAGCTGACTGATAACGTCCTCTGGATCAGATTCAATTCACTGCAGACACTCCCTACAGCAGGCAAGGAGCTGCATTAAGGAAGAGCTGTTGTCATTGTCCATAACTAATAAAGCCTTAGGAATCATTGGGAAGAAGCGTGTACATAGTTCATCCCCTCCCATGCCGCCCACACACCATTATCTACTGCAGGATATCATAAAATGCTATGGGGTCATCCTCCATATTTTACCCCTTCCAATGTGAATAAGAGTGGGTGGGGTTAGCCCAAATGTAACCTATAGAGAAAAGCTGGGGATGACAGAAGCAGACTGTTCATGAGACTTTGGTCCTCAGCCTGTTACGGTGTCCTTGCAGAGTCTTTTTATTTTGCTGACTTCTGTGGGCTTATGCTGCATTCATGTAGCACTGCAATTATTGCATTTATCAGTTTACAACTTGTAAACAGTGTCCATGTCAACAGCTGAGTGTAGCTGAGACACAGACATGCCAATTAATTCCACGAAAGTTGTCTTTGATTAGCAAAAACTGTATAATATATTTTTATACCATTTGGTTTTAGTTTAGTTCCCAAAACCAGCACACAGTGCAGCTCACCCGCAGCTTCTCCCCAGCACATTAAACTTGCTCTCCGTGCTTTATCTTCTGCCGACTTGCTTGGCTGGACATGGCAGACACCTCTCATCTCACATATGTATTAGTTCTTCCTTTTTTAAAAAATCTGATATGATGTTCACACCTACTGCTGTGTTTGACAGGTCTGCAGGATTCAGGGCGAACTAGATGACAACAAACTTTTCAAATTGCTGAGCTAACATATCCCTAAACTATAGGGTGTGGCTATCTAGGTCCGTGTGTCCACATAGCTTCTCTTTTTTTTTTCCAGAGCACCAGTGTCTTTTCTCAGTTGTTCACGCTGAGGAGAGATCCTGTTGCTGCATGCAGCCGCCTCCAGAAAAGTCTTTTTTTTGAGCACTCAGCATTTTTTGTGTTGCCGCTCTAAGCACTTTTATTTGAAAATCTACTTTACTTTTGAATAGCCTCATTGTCGCTTCTCTTAGGCAGTCAATCATATGGGTTAGGACTTTTTGCCCTGGTAACCAAGAAAAGGGAGAAGAAGCTTGTTGTGGCCTTGTTTATCCAAGCTATATGACATCATAACAGAGAAAGAAAAGCTCATTTGTGGGAGCGTATCCCAGACACTGAATGTGGACACTGAAGACACTGGAAGCACTTTTTTTAATGAAATGCTGAGATGACATCTCCCCCCTGTGCCACCGCCTCTCTGCCAAAGAAAAACGCTATGTGGACACTGGCCCTAAAGTTAGCCAACCAAGCCCTAAATTGTATTTTTTTAATTACTTTTTTTTATCATCTAAAAAATAGAATGCAATTATTCATAAGAATTAGGCTATCATCCGAATAAAATTTAATAAAAAATGCATCCTCTCCATTCACAGTCATCCATTCACTCTGTTGTCCTCATTTCTGTGACATCATTTTCACAAACTCTGTAAAAAGAATAGAAAAAATATAGGTTAGCCAAATTCTTAAGTAGATTCGTTGCAAACTGAAAATGATAAGCTTAATTACATATTACTTTTTGCTTTGGCACTGAGTGTAAATAATAACTTAAGTAACTAGCTTGCAAATGACACATAAAAAGACACAGACAAAAAGAATGAGATTACTGTATGTGTGAACAGCATTTAGATGAACGAATTACAAATTATTTTAACAGTACATTTTTTTCATGGCAGACAATGTTACATTGTGACTTGTTATGGCAGCAAAAGCACAGATAAAACTTATAACATGGATTTTGGCTCAGATGCCCTTAGGTGTGCCAGTGACCAAAATAATACCATAGCCCTAATACTTTTTTTCAGATGTTTTCTGATGTAATTATTTAAAGGGGCTTTATGCAAAATTCCGAGCCTATGAATTGTTTGGACATGGTTCTCAACATGGAGATGGCTGAGCTGCTGGCTAGCACAGGCCCCCAAGAATTGTGCCAGGCTTTGAAGCCAATTTTTGTGGTGGAACAGTATATTTACACCTTCACATGATGCCCTGTGGTTCAAAAGACTTTCGTATTGACTTACATGGCTAAGGAGACATCTGTGAGTCAGTGGATAAATGTTTTTGACCGTCACCCCCCTCTGCAAAACGATTTATTTCACTATTGGGATTTGATCCATTTGGTCCAAAAACATTTGGAAAGTCAAGAAAAGCCACACAGTTGAATCATTTTATTCTCATTCAAGTTAGAGGAAAGCTAAACTGGAAGTAGCTGGCCCGGCCAATAGAAGACTCTAGTGCGCCTGCTCTATGGGTCACACAGTTTGGAAGCAGTGCTGATCATCCAGCTAATTTTATGTGAGGCAGTTAAACTTTTTTGGTTTCCTGCTCCACTGAGCAACTTTAACAGGAATGAACGGGGCCTCACCTACAACGCTGTATCCAGTTCTCTCATACATGAATGGGCTGGTGCTAGCTCTATAAACAGCACTAAACAATGTTTACAGTGCTGACAGAGCCAATGGAATGAACCGGGGGGAACTGAAGGGTCAGCAGTAACTGCCGTATGAGCGCAGTGCAAAGAGACGGCGAAGAGCTAGCCAGTGGGATGCACATATGTACTAACATACACACGTGGACCGGCCTACCACAACAGACCACAGAGAAGCTACAATTGCAACACACAGAGGGTGCATGTTTCTCTGCTCAGAATGCCATTGCTCCACTATTTATTTACATAGCTAATGATGGTTTGCTGCTATATTAAGGCTCTAACAGAGGCTTTAACAACACTTGTAGCTATTTATTTTATTCAAAGATTGTTGATTGTGTACATGTATCTCACCCTCAAAGTCAACTGTCCCATCTCCATTGTTGTCAGCTTCTCTGACCACTGCTTCAATTTCATTTCTGCTGGTTTGTTCTCCTAGTAACTTTATCATGGCGTTTCTCAGCTCATCAGATGTAATAGCACCATCTCCATCGATATCAAACTGTATTAAAGGGAAAGAAGAAAGCAAAACATTGCAAAACTTTGGGGCATTTCAGACTCACATTATAATCATGACATGCTGTTTTGCCAGATATCTGCTTTTACGGTATGTTCATTTAATATCCACCATGGGGTGCCAAAGACCAAAAAGAGAAAGTAGGTGTGTTGGGCTCACCTCTCGAAATGCATCTTTAAGTTCCTTCAGCCCAATCATCCCTGCAGTTTCAGCCAAAAGCTTGGGGGTCATTAGTTCCACAAAATCGTCAAAGTCCACCCGTCCCCCTACTGTCATGACACAAATTATGTAACTAATATTAACAGGCAGTACACAGAGAACACAGCTTAAGCTAAATTTGAGTCCTCTAACACCATCGTGAAAAAAGTACTTGTCTAGCTTTTATCCTGCTGTTGGAGAGATTTATCTTTGGCAATTAGTGATGCTCTATTTCAAACATTACATTTCACTCTGCTGCACTTGTCACCGTGGAAAACAATTTCGAGACAAGCACTTATGCCACTTCCACTGGTCGTTTATCTTCCTGGTTTTAAATTATTGACATAACTGAAAATCTCAGTGGAGGTAAACTCTTTAAAAATGTAAAGAGGATGGTTTGCATTTAACTCTAAGATGTAATGTAAAAATATATGGTAGTATATCTAAGATAATATCTGTGCTCTTCCATACAATTTATGTGAGCCACTGAAATTTGATAAGCCAGCAGACGACACATTCAATTGTTCCCACCAACACTTGGCCGGCTTCTTTAGAAATAGAAAAATGCAAATATGCTCTGTGTCTCAGGAGACCATTGTTAAGGACAGCGTGAAAGACACATTTCCTGAGAAGATTTTTAAGATGTTTTGCATTAGTTTCTGAAACACTTTGAAACACTACATGTTATGTGACACCAAGAAAAAAGGAGGGTACTTCCCTAAATTTCTGAAAGCTGATATTTTTTTTGATCTTGTGTGCACAAGACAATATCTTTATTATCTTATGGGAATACAGTAAATTATTATATTGTGGAAACAAGCTGTCTTTTGGAAACATAGGAACATGTTCTTATCTTGTGGGAACGAGTTCTTATGTTGTTGGAACATGTTCTTACCTTGTGTGCGCCACTTAAGTATCTTGTGGGAACAAGATCTAATCTTGTGTAGATAAATTAGGTATCTTGTGGGATTAAGTTACTATATTGTGGGAACAAGTTATCTTATGGGAACAAGTTAATTATCCCGTGGGAAAAAAATTCTTATCCTGTGGGAACAAGTTCTCACCTTGTGTGCACAAGTTCATTATCTTGTGGGATTAAGTTATTATATTGTGGGAACAAGTTATCTTGTGGGAACAAGTTCTTCTCTCGTGGGAACAAGTTATTATCAGTGTGAGATTAAGTTATTATATTGTGGAAACAAGTTGTCTTGTGGGGACAAGATATTATCTTGTGGAATTAAGTTATCATATTGTGGGAACAAGCAATTATCTTGTGCAAACAAGTCATTATCTTGTGGGAACAAGTTCTTATCTTATCTGAGATTAAGTTATTATATTGTGCGAATGAGATAAAAGGCTAACTTGTTTCCACAAAATAATTAACTTATGCCCCTAAGATTGTGCACCCAAAAATACCACCTTTGGGGACTTAAGGGAGCTCCTTAAAATACCCCAAATAAATTGATGATTTATATATATATTTTTTTTATCATTTCATTAGCTAGTTAGCAGTAATAAAACATTAATGGATTTGACTTATTTTTGCTTTTACCTCATAAATTAGAGAACATTACTCACAGTTCATGTTGATGTTCTGACTCAGTTCTATGAGCTCCATTTCAGTGGGCATGTAACCCATGGTCCTCATCAGGTTCCCCAGGTCCTTACAGGTTATGAAACCATCCTTGTCTTTATCAAACTCAACAAAAGCTTCACGTAACTCTAGAGAGCATACACACACACACAGAGTTGAGGTGGCGAACAGTGATTAAAACTTAAAAACGATTTTAAAAAATTATATTTAGCATTGTGTGCGCAAAAACAGTAGTTACCGTCAATCTCATCGTTTGTAAGAGCTCTTGTCTGCAAAAGAAAAATGGCATGGATGAAAATATAAAATCCTGTTAGTATATTTTATTTACAGTAGTTCTGTTATGTCTACAATGACCCTTATTATTTTATATCCACAAAACACAGTTGTTGAAATTGTTGATGTGTCCACATTCATTTGAAATACCCATTTCATTTATTCAAAATATGAATGTTTTTGACTGTTTTTAAGACAAGAAATTAGTGTAAAAAGAGGCATGAATAACTGTCACCATTATGTGTTGGGACTTCTACAACTTTGTGTTTTTACCATTAAATCACACATTTAAATGACACATTCATGTGATATAGCAAAGCAGATGTCAGAGCTAGGTGCACTCAATTGTACCATTGTTTGATACGTCACATTCTTCCCCAAGGTGCTCTTAATGATATCATAATGTGTACCACATTATGTTCTCTGATGAACATTTACCATTTTAATTGTAACTTCTCATAATGAACTGTCTATTATTTTGCATATAAGGCTTTCAATTTTTGTGTCCCTTCAGTAATGTTATCGATATGAAATTAACAGTATTTTATTTGAGTATATAACGCCTCTATACTTTTATTCAGTTCTGAAATATGTTAATTTGAACTTAGACTTCAAATGCATTCAAATAAAATTCTTTAATTCAAATAAAAGAGCTGATTATCTGACTAGGTATTTTCTTTTGCATCTGGTTTTAGCTACACATATGACATCATATCAACCTTCTGTTTCTGATCAACATTCATATATTCTTCTGTATATTCTGTGAATAAGTGTTCATGAAAATGTCCAGAAACATTTGTTTGTGTGCTTCTGACTTCTTGGATTTCAACATTAACACAGGTTTTCTATAAAAAAGAACACTATGAATGTATGTGAGGATTGCAGAATGCAACCTGTGTAGCTATGTTTCATTTTTAAAAAAATGAAATAATAATGTTTTATATGAATGTATTTTGTGACAATTAGGGTCAAAGCACAGAAACTGAGTGCCAATGCATCTGCTTAATGCACCAGCTAAAAGTTTCCCCTCCTATCTCTCCTCCACACTTAAATTCATTTAAGCAGCTTTTACCATTGACCTAGAATAACACCATGTATGAAAGACTATAATAACAAAACAATATTGGTTGGATTAATAATCAGCATATGATAGCAAGAATAACATCCTTGGTTAACAAATGAAAAAGATAATGATATACACTTAAATAAATGCTTAAAAAGATAGGAAAATAGTTGAAACACTACCACTCAGTCATAAACAGTACAATAAAACCAAGAAACCATTTTGACTCACATGTCTTCTTGTTCCTCCCCTGAGAAAGATGCAAGCTTGTTTAATACTCATGATGACAGCCTTAGTCGAGATCCTGGGCTACTTGTTTTCGTGAATTCCTCTGTTAATATGTTTAAAATATATATATATATGTTGCAAGCCTGTATCATTCAGTTTCTCTTTTCTGTGCGAGCATGTGTCTGTGTGTAAACTGTGATCAGCAGTGATCTGCGTATGCGAGAGAGGAGGGATGATGTCTCATATGGATTATCTCTGCAGCTTTGGTCTAGAAAAGAAAGATAGGCTTAATGCTGTGCATATACACAATTTCATACACAAAGTCAGACACCACGGTTGTTTTTAAAAGCTTTTTTCAGCTATTTAATTTAGATTAAATGCAATCTAAATGTCATAAACAAAATTTTTGGAACTTGACACTGTTTATTAATGATAAAAAAAATCTATGTCACCCCATCTTTGGATTTAAATCCTTATTTGTTTGGAGAAAAAACATGGAAAATACATGTCTGTGTTTGGTTATTGTTTGCATTTTCTTGACTCCTTCCATCCTTTCATGTGGTGCTAGTTGAGTAAATTATTTTCTGGATAAAGCTTTCTATCCGTTTTCACTAAATGAAATAAAACAGGATACAACAGATGGGAAAGTGGGGAGGGAACAAATCTAGCATCAAAAGGATTGTGAATCATATGCCATTACAAATATGCATTTGTAATTTCTTTAAATGTTTGAGAAAAAAAATTGATTTTATGTTAATGTAAAAAGATGCAATTGATTTTTATGGTGCTTATTAATCTCAGCATGCAAGTTATCTTATTATGAATGAATGGCTTCAGCACTTAGAGCACTTGTACACTATATTTTCATTTGAGAACAGGTATCATCAGCCTGTTACATAACCATAATATACATTGGTAAAATTAAAGGTTCTGTGCAATTTAAGAAGATATTCTCAATCTACATGCAACAATCACATCTGGAGCTGAATTGTTTGTTGGGTTGCATGAGAAGCCCATGAATGCAATAAATGAGCACATGAGCAATTTAATCACACAACTTATTTGTCTGCCTTTATGCACTCTATATAAATAGGATTGGTATTATGTGACATCATGAGCAGGATGCCAGATAATGCCATGAAATCACTTATCATATCTTTTTTTACATAACTGCATTGATCTTGTTTCATATATGTACACTACATACAGACAGATTGGATTTCTCTTGTTATGTGTTACAGACCTCTTTGGTAATAGATTTGTTAATGAAAGTGGCATTTTAGTCATATCATTGTTATGCTTGGTATATTATATTCTAGAGACTGATAGACTGAAGTGGCTTAGTACGCGTAAAAAAAAAAAATCATGTGTGACATGGTAGCATGATTCATTTCATTTCATTTTCAGTAACCGCTTATCCTGTTGGCGGCGTTTGGGGGGGCTGACACTGGGCAAGAGGTGTGGGACACTGTAATGGTGTATTTGTCTTGTCCTGGTGGTGGGTGTGGTTCATGAGGGTGTGGCTATAGATGTATAACAATATCTAGATACTGGACACCAAGATGGTGTCTATTCATTTCAATGGAGTTGCTTCCCTGGTGCCTATATGCCAAAAAACCTGTCTAGCTTCTGGGGAGGGGCCTAAAAATAGGCAGTGCAGGCAAGGCAGTTGCACTGGGGCCCATGGGGTAGCGGGGGCCATGAAGAGTGGGCCCTCCATATGCTAGGCAGAAAACAGGCCCTTGTGAGTAATTTCGATTCCTACCTTAGTGATGTGCATGTTCTCAAAGACAAACTTGTGTGCTTTATGTGGCTTTAAAAAGGCAACCCATCTTCATCATGGCTTTCTTTTTTCCTTTTTTTTAATTTGTAAAAAGCCAGTAGCTATAACAATCTGTAAGAAAACAAAATGTAAAATATATGCTTACTCTACATAAACTATAAATAAGGTATAAAAAACCCTATTCAATTAAACAAATAATTCCATATTTTCCTTGGTATTTTTGTCCTACACATATATGTGATGATCATTTCTGGGTATGTTGGTATTATCTACTGCCAAGTCTCTATTTGATCATGTGACTAAGATTATATGTTAGCTAGTTTAGGCGCATAACAAGTAACTAGCATGCCTTAGGGCCTGTCGTCTTAAGTTACTGCTTCCAGGTTTATTTCCATGATGTGCAACCCACTGAATATGCTCTTATGTTGGCCCAGTTCGTGGGTTCTTGCTCAGCTCATCGATTTACATTGTGAAGACATCACATATCTCTGAATCGCTTTTCTCGGCTTGAGGAAAGTTTTACAGATAAACCTTCATTGATCAAAAATTCAAAATAAAAAGAATCACAACTGATCTTCTTTGCAGTTTGAGGTGTCCTGTCAGGTGTTTGGCAGGCATCTCTTTTATTATGGTGGTCTATGGGGAAAATGCCTTTTGGGCTGCAAGGTATTTTTTTTTTTGCTGCAATACCATTAATGGCCAATAGAAAGATTTGAAAGCAAGGCTGAACAGCATTCCTGGGGGCCTGGGCCTATTGGGTAGGTTTCAAATGGATTGTGCATGCCTCCTGTGCTGCATGTCATCCCCTCTCATTTTTCCGTTTTCAGTCTTTATCTGATCTGTGCTATCAGTAAAGGCAAAAAAGGTAAAAAAAATAAAAAGAGGAACAACCACAATAGGTTTTGTAAAAAGTTGTATTTGTATTTGACCAATATCTGAATGCATCAGCCCCTCCCTTTGAAAATCGCAATGCAAATCCAGAGTTTTCAGGGGGTATACTTCTGTCCTCCCACTGGCTTCTTGGTTAGTGTAGCAGTTCAGGTGTTCGGTCTCAAGACTATGGACAAACTGTCTGTTCTGCTTACAGCACTCTGTCTACCCTGTAAATTACTTTGTGTATCAGTACCAAGAGAACATATCTGTTTCTTTGTCAGGTTTGAATGGTCAGGCTCTGGAGTCCATTCCCTCCACTTCAGTGTTGAAAAAACCTGAAGAAGCCCTCAGTCTC
>JAPZEB010000009.1:17810249-17834757 GCA_029783705.1 Chaetodon striatus | reverse complement strand
ATATTTTTTTATCTTTTTTTTTTTTTTAATTTCCTCTGAATTCATTAATCTGGTTTTTATTTTATTTCCTGAAGATGACTGTTAACCCACGGTGTGGCATGCACATAGCACATGCATTTCTGGAACTAGATATTTTTTCCTTTTTTTAAAATCTTTTGTACTTAAAAAAACTCTTTTTTTTCTCAGTAGCGGCTTTACATTGCTTTTTGAAGACTTTGTGTGGTTAATCAGCGTGTTAGTGGATTTCACTGCAGCATAGACACAAAGATGGACGGTGAATGTTTGGGGGCTTTGCATGTTTCATTCAGGGGGTTACTGACATCACACACAGGCACACACACACACACACACACAAACACATAGTCGAAGACTGTTTCAATGATTTGACTAGAACATCTTAAAGATTTCAAAAGGATTTCTGGAGACAAAGAATAATAACGCAAAGCAAGCAGAAAACAAAACACCAAAAATTGATCTGAAACCCATTCATCCATGTACAGACACACACACACACACACACACAGGCAAAACCCCCACTTACACGCACACACCACAACCAGGAGCTACATACTTAGTGTGCTTTCTGATTTTAAGTGTAGTGATGTGAAAAAATACTTGTCTGTGACATTCCACTGAGGTTGGAAAGACACTAATAGGCAGTTTTTTTTCTTTTCTATTTTTTCGGTGCATTCTCTGGTCAACATGTGATAGGCCTCCAGGTAAAAAACGTAGGTCAAATAAATAAAATAACAACAGTAATGTTGGGGCTGACAGTGGTGTGCGTTAGTGACAAGTGTTAGTTTGAGGCACACAGAGAAACACACGGATAGAAATAAAAGATATACAGGAGTGATACACACAGAACGTAGATGTTTTCTGGGACCATGACAGAGCCCAGGCATCTTTTCTCCAACCCATCTGAACTGTACGCCTGTGTTTACACGTGGTGAACGCAGACGAGGTGGTCTACAAGTGAGAGAATGAGCTATTCTCCGTGCGCTGATAAACAACTCTGAATCAAAAGTGAAGTAAAAGGAGAGGTACAAAAACTAGAGGGACACTGTCACACGGCGCCACCGGAAGGTCACAAGCGGTGGTGGAACTCTGCTTCAGCATCTGCAGGAGAGAAGACTCATCCGAATAAATGCAGAAACCTGTGAGGAACTGCTGTGTTTGACCAATTATTTTCAAAGGGGCTCACAATCAAATTCACCCACTGTCTATACTGACAAAGAGTGACAAGAAAGACAGAACTACTGACTGTTTTGGGAAATCTCTGACTGATGTTTGCCCTCCTGCAGACTCATTCTCCCACAATGCAATTGTGGGGTTAGAGCTCCACCTCAGGGTTGGAAAAAGGATTAGCTGAGCTCAAAATAAAACATACAGAACAGAACATCAGACCAAATATGGAGAATCTGTCTCATTATCACGATCATCATGATCATTAGGAGTTATTATATTATCTGTTTATCCATCATTACTGTCAATAACAAAGAAAACAAAGATGAGGAGTTTCTCTCCTTTCGCTGCCTTTCTATTGGTCTCTTTCTCTCAGATCTCTCTGTTTTAACCCCAAACCCTGGAAGACTTTGAGATGTTAATGACCTGTCCGACTTGTAAACCAATATGGACATCTTTTATCCTCTTTTACCTGCTTCACGGTATATTCATTTTATCACCTGAAAAGTGACTTCCACAAAAACGTGCAATTCCAGCTGTATCAGTGGCAGGCATCTGGCACAGAACATACAGACAAACAAGCAAAAAGTAATTGTTTTCTTTCTAGATATGCATACAGTAACTTTCCAATCTCCCTTTTATCACTTGATTTTAGTGTAAATGAAGGTACAGAGAGAGGAATGTCATACAGAGGAGAGAGAGAGAAACAGAAAGGCATTCTTACTGAAAAAAGAGAGAAACCCTGCAGACCACAACAGAAAGGACCAAGTAAAATTTCCCCCCACATACAGTAGATTCTCATTGTTGCTATTATTATTATTTTTTGTATCATTCATGCAGGATTCCACAGGGTGTACAACTCCGCAAGTCTAAAAAACGAAGCTGTGTGGGGTGCAACAGAAGATTCAAGCTTCAATGTTTTGAAGAAGTAGAAGAGAAGGAGGAAGAAGAAGCAGGAATAGAAGAAGAAATACTGCAGAAAACAGTTACTGGTTTGCTTTTTTTTTGTTTTTGAAACCCATCTCCACGTTTTTTTTGTTTTTCTTCTTTCGTAGGTTGCGGGTTGAGGTTGGTCTAACTGTTTCTGGGAGGAGGGTGTTCTCCAAGGACGGCGGTAAACATCCCCATTACCCGTCCTTTCCTCTAGATTTTGACCAAGAGACTCGTCAACCTTGTGCAATGCTCCCCAACTCTCCCACCCACTTAGCCTCCTCACCTCATACAGGTGGAGGGCTCATTGTCAGATTTGTTCTTATTTAAAAACACAGATGATAAAACTCATCAATATTCAACTGGTGGCTGGGAGGGTTGGATTTGATTCTTTTTGCTGCTAACTCAACTGAAGTTAGCTTTGAGAAGCAAAAAAAAAAAGGTCGTTCTTTTGTCTCTGACTGTAAAGTGTCTTTTGTCGAGTCGCAACTCTTGACATCTTGTAAGTGGCTGTAGCTCGTTGCCAGAGGCATAATTTAAGACACACAAAGACTAGTGTCCGTCACCCCTCCTGCTTGCATCCTTAAAAACTGCAGTTTGAGGTTGGTCTTATTTGGCATCAAGATATGAATGCAACAACAATGCAAGCAGAACGTGGAGGTGGTTTCCTCTTACACCACTTGTTTCTCCAGATCCTGCCTCAGCATTCTTGTTCCACCCCTTCATCCTGACACTCATCCCTTCATCTAGCCCACCATTACTGGGACATGCCAAGCAGTGGAGGAGAGGAAAAAATTGAACAGGCAAGAAAGAAAGAATTATGGTTTCCCTTGGCAGTCAGAGCTCCGGCTCAGAGCTTCCTTTCTCCATCTTTCCGTCCATCTATCAATTCTGTTTCCTCCTTAAGCCCCTCCCCCATCCCCAGAGGCTAGCACCAGTCGTCGTCCTCCGTCTCGCTGTAGGGTTCATGCAGGCCCTTGCGGGGACCTCTAGGATGCCCGGCTGGAGGGGGGACCTTGTGAGGCCCAGTATGTGGGGGTCCATGAAGATGTGTGGAAGGTGATGAAGAGCGGTAGCCATTGGGTAGGCGGCGCTGGGCGGCAGGCTGCATCTGGCCCTGTACAGGCCCAGTCAGGGCGGTAGTGGGAGGGGGCGCATGGCCGGCAGTCCTGGGTGAGGTGCGACTGGGCTGTGGGTGGGGCGGAGGATGAGGATGGGGGTTGTTTACAGGGTGCGGCTGGGGTGGAGGGAGGGGATGGGGGTTATGTGGCTGTGGCTGTGGGGGAGGTGGCAGTGGGTGGTTGGCCAGAGAATGGGGGTGGGGGTTGCCACCCTGCATGGGGTTCTGCTCATAGGCAGGTGGTTCATGGTGAGGCTCATAGTCCTGGTAGTCCTGGTTGTAGAAGCAGCCATCCCCTTCAATGGTGCCACCTCCTCCACCTGTGTCTCCCCAGCGGGGTGGGGGATGATGACCCTGGCGGGATGGGCCATGGTGGGCCAGAGGGAGGCCAGCAGGGGGAGGGCCCTGGCCTTGGGGAGGCTCAGGAGAGAAGCGGCGTGGGGCAGGGGCTGGGGGTCGGCCTTGTGGCCCCCCAGGTGGAGTGGGCATGGACTTACGGACCACAGGGGAGTAGGTAACATGGGGCCGGGGTGTTGCGGGGGTCTGAGGCAACTGTCGACGGCCTCGACGTGGCGTACTGGTCCCCGAGGTTGAGGGGACGGGACTTCCGCTGACCGAACTACTGCCCTACACGAAAAGTGAAATAAAGCAAATAAAAAGAACGAACCACAAATTCAACGACAGAACATGTAGAGTAAAGAGGATGGGAAAGATAGAGTAAAAAACAAATAGAGAGACGGAGAGAAAGGATGCAAGATAGAGAGGCAGAGAGACAGCAAGAAAGTCCAGATAGAAAAGCAAGAAAAGATAAGAACAAGAACCACAGCAACAATAAGAATAAAAGCACCAGTCATAATGTGCGTGCAGTGGAGGAGAGAAGGGCAGAAATGAAAGGCATCAAAAAGTAACAGAGCAGAGGATGTGGACAAAAAAGATGAGATTCCAAACAGCACCATACAGAGAGAAGCAACATGTCACGCAGAGGAAAGAAACAAAAGACGACAGGAGAAAAGAAGGGTAAAGGGTTGATTTCCGGAGCAACAAATGTGGTACAGGGTAAATATGGTGACTAAACATACATAAAATGTGTTTGGTTTTAAATCATTGTTAGTGAGCAGTGTGACATGTATGCAACATGTCAAGTTATAAAAAGTTATTTTTTATAACACCAGGGCAAAAGTTAAAATGAGAGGAAACAATTATTCCCCCAAAAAGTCTTCCTTTGCAAGACAACTTATAACATAAAGATTATAGAAAAGGCTGAATAGAAGCATCACAGAAGTTTGTCAGCAAAGGTAGAACATAGATACTTTTTATTTCCTATTTTAATAGGAAATGTTGTAGGTCATGTGTTTGGAAAAGGATGCCATAAAAGGAAAGGTAGTGGGGGGAGGGACGTGAGGGAGCAGTGGCAGTCCAAAAACATTTAGGCAGGGCAGGGACAGCAGTCAGGTACTCAAATATACATTTTTTATGCATATTTGTGTGGTTGCTGGAACAGTGAAAACAGTGACTTCATTTAACAAACATTTACTTGTATTCACGATTATACTCACAGTAATGAATATGTTTGTGTGCATGTAGTCAAACATATACACAAATGTACATAAAGGGCCCCAAACTATCTTTGCTATATGTATCACAACTCTCTGTTGTTAACGGTATACTTCATCCACAAAATGACCATTTGTATATCAATTACTGTACTTGTATTATGTTGCATTTATGTGAAAATTTTTTTCTCTGGCATATCTCTGGTGAACGGAGAATCCAAAAATTGATATTCTTGATGCACTGTAGCAAAAGGGGGCTGCGTTTAATAACAGCAAAACTATATAAAAACATTCGTTTATACACTCTCACAAAACTTCTCAAATATAATATTTTACTCATTTATCTAGTCATATGCTCAGCACTTCCCAAACACGTGCAGTTTTCCCAAAACCTTCCGATTAAAAACTTCTTCATAAACAGTCTCAAGCACGGACGTACCCACCTGTGCAAATAAAATGTGAAATAAAAGTGAAAATGCATGTATTTGGAGAACACTGAGCATACGACTGATGCTGTTGCTTAATGTGCCCCCTTCACTTCAATTCATCAAGGATTTTCTCCCATGTGTATTCTTTGTTCATCGTGGAGACATGAAAACAACATTTTCTTCACAAATTCAGTGTAACACAGGGTGAAAAATTGATATCCAAATGGTAATTTTGTGGGTGAAGTATTCCTCAAAAGTAGTCCTCATGATGTTTCTTCATCGCTCCGTTACCATAGTAGCATTCGTTATGGTCAACAGTGAGTTCATACTTCTTTTCAATGTCCTATCCAGAGGTCCCTCAGATGAACTGGAGAAGATCTGTTTGCCAGTTGGTAATGTGCTCATCAATGTTCTCCATTAGAGAAACTTCCCCAATAAAACCACATAATAAACGCCACACTCAGTGCAACATTAAAGTGCAGTGTTTCTTTATCTTCAGTAAAGACTGCCAAGGCATTATTAGCTGATTCAACCAGGCAACCACTGCCAAACTAGAGGCCCTATATTTTTCAGCATGACACTGAAAATCTGCACGAGAAAGCAACACAAGGTGTGTTGCTTCAAACTGGACACCACATGCACACAAGTACCAAGGAGCCCACCTGTCTGTGCGTCAGGCACTCGCGACCCTCGCTGGGCGATCGTGACCAGCGCCGGTCCCTTTCTCTTTCCCTCTCCCGGTCATGCTCTCTGTCGCGGGAGTGCCTGTGTCCGTACTCCCCCCCTCGATCTGCTACATAGCGCTCCTTGTCCATGGAGCCATGGTGGTGGTGGTGATGGTGGTGGTGCTTACGGTCTTTGGATCGGCCGCGATCCCTGTCACGATCCTTGTCTTTGGACGTGAGGTCACCTGACTGGGTGGTTGTGCTCAGGTCTGTGCCCAGGCCTGATGGTGGAGTTTAATGGAGTTATTATTGGTGTGTGGTGAAAACACTTAAGATTGCAATGACATTAGATAACAATTCATCATTGCACTTTGCGTAAGATATTGTTACACAAAACCTTTTATGTGTTTTTATTCAACCTATTTTATTTTGTTCCACTGTAATGTATCTTCTACACTGTTTACTTGTGTTAATACAGCATCTGTCAAACCATCATGTGTTTTCTCTGTATGCCGTTGTTAGTGTGTGTATGTGATCTTTCCCACCTGTGTCAGCCTCCGTGTAGCGACAGAGGGACCTCTCAGACGCCCGATGACTCCGGTCTTTTCGCCGGTGTCCATGTCTGGAAGTTCTCCCCTCCTCAGGCACACGCTCCATGTTGTAGTCGTCTACCCCTCCTTTGTCTCTGTGGCCCCGCCCGGACCTGCTGTGGCCCAGTGACGAGGCCGAGCGTTTCATGGGACTGCTGTCATTGATGGTCTGAGAGAGAAAGTGAGAGACCACCGAAGAGGGAAGGGAGAGAAAGGGAGAGATGCAGGGAGAGGTGTTTCCTTTGATTGTTGAGTTGGTGTTGTCTGTGAGCTATGGGTTAAGAGACACTGTGTATGTGTGTATATGAATGCATGTGTGTGAATAGCGTCTGTTTCTTGAAGTCAAAGCCCACCCGCCTTCCTCCCACATCAAACACTCCCACATTAGTATTAATGGTCCAATCATGCTACTTCAAAAATATAAACACTGTATACAGATTATAGGGCAGGGGTCGGCAAGAAGTAGCCCATGGGCCAAATTTGATTTGTCATCACAATTATTTAGCCTCTATTAAAAATATCAGCAAATGATCTTAATTACCCATCTAATGTTCAAAATCCTCCCCCATTCTGCACTAGACTGCTGAACGTGATTTAAAGGCATAGTTCAGGTCTTTTGCATTGGGGTTGTATGAGGTACTTATCCATAGTCAGTGTATTAGCTACAGTAGATGGCGGTTGTCATGCCCCTAGTTTGGAGAAACAGGTAAGAGTGCCACCATTAAAGCTAAGCAATGTACTGCTGTGGACAGGGCCAGCAGCAAAACGTATTTTAGCCACCATAAAAAAAATCATTATCAGTTTAGGTGTACACTTTATTTAGACTATGTAACTAATGATTTTTCGTATTTTGGCTTTCTAAAATATGTTTTGTTGCTGCCACCTGTCCACAGCAGTACATTACTTAGCTTTAGTGTAACTACTCCTGCATACTTTTCCAAACTGGGGGTTTGCTGACTGACCTCTACTGTAGGTAATACACTCACTATGGATAAGTACCTCATACAATCTAACTTCAAAAGATCCCAACTATCCCTGTTAATGTGAAGACCTACTGGTGCTGACATGAAGCCTTATATAATTACCAAATACATATCAGATGGCTACTGAAACAACTTTTAATTTATGACGGTGGTATGAATCTTATTGTTTTCTAAAGAAATTAAAAATGTATATATGTCTAGAATTCACACCACAGGCAAGTCTCCACTGTACCTGTGCTAGCCCCCACACTGCTCAGAAAAACTGAATTGAGGCTGAAACTAATTGTCGACCCCTGATACAGAGGAATTAAAAAGTATACAACAAAAAAGAATAACAAGAAATAAAGAGATAAAGAGATGATGGCAAACAGCCATGCCTTCCATGCTTCTGTTACTTGCTTTGTAAAAGAAAAAAGGAGATAGAAATGTCAGTACGACTTGCATCAGTCCTCCATCACCACCACCCATTAATGGCACATTCCAGGCTGCACAAAAACTCCTCTATTTCTGCTCTGGATCAGCGTGCTGTCCTCCAGCCATGCAGTAGGTACATAGGGGTTGTCCTGAGTCCTCTACCTACATGAGAACTTCCTTCTGCAGTGCTGAGGCCTCATGCTCTGAGGTGGGACAGCAGGACAGAGCCTATGGTGCCACAAGTTGCTGACCTGGGCATGTAAACCATACCAGGCTACTTCAGTGCTAGATCCTTTCAGCAGCTAAGCTGGCCAGTTCTCCATTTATTGTGTTTTAGACCAATCAACTGACAGGTTGGCAGTTGGCAGATGCATATAAAGGTTTATCTGGCCTCATAGGAGTAGCACTGAGAATCCCGAAAAAATATCCATTCACACACACATATAGACCAATCCTCTTTCTGTCTCTCATCATGACTCACACACACATAAACACACTCCCACTTAAACGCATTTCCTGCATGCAGGTGTGAATGGAGACTCTGACACAGACGGGGAAACGCTGACAACATCGTAATGGACGAGCACACAGGCATGAGGACATAAAGCAACAAAGCACTAGCAGCAGCTGAGAGAGAGAGAGAGAGACAGAGACACAGAGGCCACGAGACAGTGTGGCATGACTGTTGATAATGACAGGGGACGTGCAGAGTTCAGCCCAACTCCAAACCCCACGTGTTAGGTGCATGAGAGAAGTAGCTAAGGATGCTGGGATCAGTTTGGAAGCTGGGCTGGCATCAGATTGGTTCATGCCAAAAAAAGGGCTGTCCTACTAAATTTGAAAGAAAACCCCTGCCATGATAAAGACACAACATGGAGACATGAAAAATGGGGAAAGAGAGAAGTTCGGAGAGTGTGTGAGGGTGAAAGGGAGAGAAAAAAGAGAAAGAGAGAGACGAGACAGGGAAGACAGGGTACATACACTGAGGTTACTGCCACGTTGTCTCCCTTTCCTCCGCTGCTGTATGAGCACAGAGAAGACACACACACGCACAGAGCCACAAATACACCAAAGGTGTGGTCACACATGGAGCATACACACGGAACCAAGAAGGGAGGAAGAGAAGTAAGGGAGACGGGGATGGATTGATACACAATGAAAGTACAAGTAAAAACCAAAGAGTGTTAGGTGGAGGTTCAACCCAAAAAGAGATGGGGTGCCACAGTGGAGAGAGGAGACAGAAAGAGAAGGAGGGACAGAGAAAGAGAGACTGATTAGACACTAAAGCAGCAGTGAAGGTGGAGGAGAAACACTTACCACAGAAACTGAGGGTGGTTGGAGCCAAAATAGGGTTATATAGACAAGGTCACCATGAAAATGCTCAACCAACGGCAACACGGTCACAACAGCGATGACGACAATCAGCAAAATACACACACAAATGGATATGCATACATACAAACACACCCACACTCAAACGGCGGACAACAAAGTGACAGAAACAGTGTGAATTTCAGGGCACAGAGAACAGTGAGAGCACAGAAAAACTGCTGTACACACACATATACACAACACATAAACAAATGTAACACACACACGTCTGAAAAACGCAATATCATGCTGGTTCCAGTCCTGGATGAAAAAAAAAAAAGCCCCCAAAATTCAAAAAGAGTTCAGCACAAGCAAAACCTTTAATAGGAAGGAAGAGACAGTTTAGTAGAAAAACAGCAAGAAAAGATAAATAAAGAGGGGAATATAATGGTGGGCAGAGAAGTGTGTAAACTGTATGTATGTGTGCACATTTGTATTTATAAATATGTTGTGCGCATATTACAACCAGAGCACTCACCAGGATATGAAACAATATAAAACGGATGAATGTGTTCAATGGAAACGTGACAATCACAATTAAAAACCTCCATGCAGGTGGCAGGATGAGAGGAAGAGAGGACGACAACAGGAGAAGAAGAAAAAAAGGAGCAGAAGGTCCCCCTTTGCCTTGCTGTGGTCCTTTTGAATTCACGCTGGGAGGTCAACATTTCAGCAAAACATTTCCATGTTTTAGCCCGAAATATTGCCACAATAGCATATTTTGTTTAACGGTGGTCACATTACTGGTGGTTCTAAAAAATGTACCTAAAAATGTATCCTTTGTGCCCTGTAACCAGTGTTAAAAGACCTCTGTCATTTAGCAAAAATTCCTTTTGACCCTGTGCCAAACTTTCTCCAACATGGATTCGAGTAACCACAGCAATAAATCTTGAGCAACAAGTCAGACCTTTGAGAATGTGATCTTTTCAAACAAAAGAAGATGAGGAACAGAGACAATGGGGGAAATAGAAAGAGAGTGGAAAGGTGAGAATGCTGCTCACTTGGTTGTCGCCTGGGAGGCGGGGCATGGAAGCGGCCCTGCCATGGCCTTCCATTGGTGGAAAGTGCTCAGTATCCGAGTAACCATCCTGCCCCATCTCTCTCATCTCTACCGTCTGAAAACAGAGCAGGAGAGCAGGAGATGCTGTGACGGCTGCCATGAAAACTGACAGGGAGTAGGGGGATAGGTGGGAAAGTTTGTTATCCAAAGAAAGCAGAGAATTGAGGGTCTCAGAGAGGTAAAAAATAGTCAGTGGGAGAATTTGGTGAGTGTGTGAGTGTGAGGAGGGACTTTGTCTTTTTTTTGTTTGCTTTTTTAGTTTTAAATTGTGCGATGAATGAGAAAAAAAGGAGTGTTTGGATCTTAAGATCATGAGTATACTCCAAATAAAATCAAACCCAATGTTTGCAAAGGCTGCTCTCAAAAATGGAGCATCAAGCAAATGTAAAGATTCTTTGTTGAATGGCATCGATGCCAGATGGAGGAGCTCATGAGTCACAGCGGAAATAG
Organism: Chaetodon striatus; assembly: GCA_029783705.1. NCBI lineage: Eukaryota > Metazoa > Chordata > Actinopteri > Chaetodontiformes > Chaetodontidae > Chaetodon > Chaetodon striatus. Next base: position 17,824,011 of record JAPZEB010000009.1, on the reverse strand, counting down.
ATTGGAAGGGGAACCCATGTGCAGCCCAAAGGGCATGTGAAGAACACAACTGATCCCATGACAGTGTTGGCCAGGTGCAGACACTGATACACCATACACAGCAAAGGAGGTTGTGTAGAAATTACGACGACTTCAGCTGGTTGGTTTGCACACATTGCAGTTATCAAATCTAGATCCAGCATGTTGTTTGGTGACAACCATGCAAATTTTCCAGTGCAAATATGTCAAATTCTATTTTGTTTGGAGTATACCTCGAAAAGTGGAGATGAATCTGGCAGCTGGGGCTAGTGGCTTGGCCTTGTCTTGCTTGGCCACACTACCGTTTGTAACAGAGGCTTGGCACTTTTTTGTTCTCTCAAACCCTATCCTTGGACACTGTTTTCCCATGTTCTTGTGTCTAAGTGACTAATGGGAACAGCAATTTTTGGAATTGGTCCAGTATTAAGCGAGACCGGCTGCAAAGTGATTACTGCCGGCAACTGAGCACTGTCAATTTACATCCACCAGAAGTGCTTGTTTTTGCCATGGACAGGCTCAGATTGTTACTCTCAGTGTCTGACAACATTATGGAAAGGATCTCTACAGAGATTAACCTTTTTGTTTAACCAGAAACAATCCCGAAATCGCCATCTCCAAACACCAGACACCACACACCAGACTTCATTAAAAAACAGTAATTTTAGCATGTATAGAGCCAGTTAATTCACACCTAACTGGGTGAATTAAAGGTTTATTTCAACTAAACCAGAGTTGGGGATTGTTGAAACGGCAGAAAGACAAACAAAGACAGGTGTATTTTACAATGATAAAATTACAGTTTATTTAAATGGAGTCTGTTGGGTTTGTTTCTGGCTAAAAAAATGATCTTACTACTTAAAAAGAGGTCAACCTTTGTCGGGATCTTTCCTATAATGTCAAACACTTCGAATAACAATATGAGCCTGTCAATGACAAAAACAAGCACTTTTAGTGGACGTGAATTAACAGTGCTCAGTCGCCCACACAGATGACACCGCAGCCTGTTTTTGCAGCTACTGGCTTAGTATCACTCAATACTGGACTAATTTTAATATTTGTTGTTTTGATGAGTCACTTAGACACAAAAAATGGGAAAATAGGGTCCAGGTTGAAAATAATCCTTTAGGTTTCAGTCATAAGTTGAGCTAGAGTGCCAACTATTTAATTGATTCAGTCATTAAAATATAGGTCAAATAAAACATTTGATATTTAAAAATAATACATAGTAAACTCTAAATTATGTAATGCTAAAAAAATGCTAAACTACTCACAGCAGCAGCAGCAGCTCGCTGCTCATGACTCGGTCTGTCATCACATTACTTACATCACAGTGTCTGGGTGGTGTATTCCTATAAAGGCATTTGTCGTCTATTGCCTCCAGTTGTTTTTGCTGTATGATTTGATTTGCCTCATCTAACTGCAGGTTGTCATTCAAACTTGTTTGAATGAAGCCGACAGCCACTCTCTTCTATCCAACTCCTGAGTTTAAACTTCTCCAGACCTCTGTTGATTGATATGGAGAAGTGGCTATGTCATAGGGCTGACTGATACAGAGACCTGTCAGGCCCTCCAGGAGGTCTACAAGCAGAGAGGTTTAACAGCATGATGACAGAGACATGAACCACTCTGAAAACAGAGGCAAGATAGACTCTGAATGAAATGTGGAAAACGTACGGCGAAGGATAAATTCAGTAAGATAGAAAACACTGTGTGAAGAGACAGGTTTGAGAATGGAACTAATCAAAGAAAGGTTAACGCCATGTCAATGCTAACTGAAAAAGTCAAGGCAAGAGAGATCACAGAAAATGAAAATGACCTACTGAGTAGAAACAATATAGGCAACAAGGCAGTAAAGATGGGACAGTATGAGCTCTGAGCTTCTCTTTCTTGTGACAAAGTGGTTTCAGAATACACAGTATGCCGTCTACTGATAAAAGTACCCTCAGCCATAAGCATAAATTAATGTTGCTGTAACTGATTGGACTGGAGAGGGGTGTAAAAACATGACATAAGAAGCAAATCAATGCCCTGACCAACAATAGGCTTTACTACCATAATACTTTAAAGGGCCCATCCTGTGTGCTATTAGTGGTGCTATTTACTAAACTAGATTGTTTTGGTGTGAGTTGCCGAGTATTGGAGGCATCAGCTGTAGAGATGTCTGCCTTCCCTCAAATATAATGGAACTTGATGGCCAAGAAATACATTTGAAAAACTTAACAGCAATGTCTCTTTCCAGAAATCACGACCCAATTAGTCGAGGTAATCGACAGACCATGTTGTGAGCAGTTTCATCTAGGAACTATTTTCTCTTTTCCAAAAACAATAGCCACCAAAGGTGTCACTGTGTAAAAGGAAGTATGCATCTATTCACAGACGAAAAGCTTGATGTAAACGTTATGGAGTCCTCTGCAGCTGAGCTGTAACGTTAGCTAGATCAGTGGTGCTAGGCATACATTTCTAAAGATAACTAGATACTGGGTGACAAGATGGCGCCTATTCAGTCCAATGGAGTCATCTGGTGCATACGCCCAAAAAGTTTCTGGCTTCCAGGATTACTTCCATGCTATGCGGCCCACTAAATATGCGCAGTGGAGTTTCTCCTGCAAGCCCCACCCGCAAGTTCCTACTTGGCTCACAAACTTTACATTGTGATGATGTCACAGATTTTCAAATCACTTTTCTCAGCTCAAGGAAAGTTTTACAAATAAAAAAATCTCCATGGATCAAAAATTCATAATAAGAGGAGCTTGTGTCCTATTAACAGTTTTACAGATGTCACTTTTATAATGGTGGTCTATGGGGAGTTGTTTTTTTGCTGCAATACCCCGAGGGGCCACTGGGAAAAAATGCCTGCAAAGCTGAGCAACATTGCTGGGGACCTGCTGCTACGTTAACTAGCAACAGATGCATACTTCCTTCTGTGCAGTGATGCGTTTGGCGGGTGTGGTTCGTATGAAAGAAAATAGTTCCTACATGAAACTGTTCACAACATGGTCTGTTGATTATCCTTTGTAAATGGGTCATGATTTCTAGAAAGAAACATTGCTGAGTTTTTGGCACTTTGAGCTCCACAAACTAGTATCCAGTTACATCATTAAAGACAAGGCAGACATTTCTACCGCACATATCTCCAACATTCAGCAGCTTACCCCAAAGCAGTCTAGATGGATTAATAGCACTATAGGTAAAAGGAAAAAAATGATTTTGGAGTGAACTGTCTCTTTAACCTCAGTTATAGTGAAAGGGAACACAAACCTGATGTCCTTACGTCTTCATCTCATTCATGTAACACACAGAGGTTATAATTACAGGGGACACTGCTTCCAGTGGAGATGGAGTAGCAATCTGTGGCTGCATGAAGTTCATTTTACCATTTAACTGTCCTCAATTGTTCTTTGGGAATTCATTTGGTAGCAATGACATGAAAATAAAAACAAATGTTAAATGGACTGAGTGTTTGAGTTCCTGTCCACACAAACTTGGTGTGCGACAAACATGTATTTCATTTGTATAGTGTGTGTGTGCTGTTAGGTGTGTGGTCCTGGGTGTGGGTGTGTATGAGCTTTCTACCTGAGAGTTGGTCATGCTTCCCAGGCCATCCTCAGGGTGTCCCTCAGGGCTCCAGCTGCCGACCTTCTGGGACATCTCCTGAGCACGAGCTGTCACCCATGATTGGCTCTCCGGGACCCCCCCCTCAACCGGCCTATGACACACACAAACACGCCGACACAGACGCATCTTCCTTAACTGATCTGCTCTCAACACATCACCGCCTGTGAAGTAAAACACGACAACCGCATCCAACTCACAGGCTGTTGACAGTCTCTGTTGTCTCAGGTGGAGGGAGGGCGTTGTTAAGTCCCGGACCCCCATCCTGGGCGGGGGAAGGTGGCTCCACGCGCTGAAACAGTAATGGCGTTCGATTCTGTGTGAGATATACAACATGGCCGTCGCCAGCTATCAGGCAGACTGACAGGGAAATGGAGGGAAAAGGGGCAGAGCAGGAAAAGAGGGGCATGTACAGAGGGGACTGTCGGCTGAGAGCGAGGCCAGGCAGAAGAGGTAATGGAAGAGGAATAAATGTGAGGAAGGGACTCTTGAGCAACTCATGTCCAGCGGCTAGCAGGAGAGAGAGATGGGTGGACTCAGGGGCACTTTGGGACCTGGCAACCCTTTGAGGTGTCCATGTGCAAGACTCTGACCATAAAGTGCTTCATAAGGTCCAATAGGGAAGTGGAATTCACCCACTCAGTCTGGAGCTCAGGGTAGGATTAAAGGGAATGATAGGCAATCATTCTGGGTTTCATCTGATGATCAGCTGTCATCTGATGTTGGATGTAAATACTCTAATGCTGAAGAAAATACATTTCCAAAAACACAGGAGAAAATGTTTTCACAGCAGGGGAAGTAAAATTTGAACTGATAAAAAGGGGAGGAATAGAGGAAGGGCCTCGTTCAAAGGAGGGATGGAGGACATCATGGCAGATAAACACTGCAACAATCCTGTGGAGGGGAACATACAGCAGGTGAAATGCATGACGGGACAATGCCACATTCATTGTCATTCATATATTAATCATTCACTTAAGAAGTTACCTACTAACCACCTTTCGCAATTTCAAACAATCCTATACCTCTTACACATGCAAGGTAGATGAAAAATAAACTCCAGTGTATGTCGAATGTTATCTGTCATATTCAAAACTGTGATTTTTGAAATGAGTAATTCTTTTGCTCCCTCTACCTTTATTCAAACTCAAACAGTGGCAAAACTTCCATCTATGAATGCACTAATTACAAAATAATACACAACATGTGACGCGCACTTAACACTTTCACGTTGTTGCGTGATGGTATCTGCACTACTGACATTTTTGTATCATGAAACACTGCACAGGTCTCTCACTGGGTGTTGCTATGACATATGGACTGGCAGCAGCCTACAACTCAGCAGGTGGACTATGTAGAGGGGATGATGTACACTATGTGTTGGGGGAAACAGAGGACGCAGCAAGTGGACTGAGTAAAACAACATGTCTGTGTCGAGTGTGGAGCACTTCGCTTGGAGAGGGCTGCAAAGGAAGGAGGTAGCGAAACGGTGCACGAGATAGCAAAAAGAGGATGAAGGACGTTTGCTGATGTTTGAGAGACATCTTAAGTATCTTTACACATGCAATGAAATATCAGGTTGGCAAGAGTCCTCATGCACTTCATATGTTTATGGTCCAAGCTGGTCCGAGCTGGCTACATAGACCATTAAGAACTATTTAATATGATATTATCTTCTGATCTCAATCACTACACTGAAATACAGCTAAATTAAGGTGGAGAGTGGTGGAGAGCTTCAACATTGACCTGGAGGGTAGAGTGCAGCAATATCAAAATGCAATTCTAACAGTCCAAGGTTACAGGCATGGGCGGTGGGGAGTGAGGAGGTATTGTATCTTAACAAGCAGCTGATACAGGAAAGAATCGAGCTCAGCACAAGGAGTCATTATGAGGGCTCCAGTGATGTTCAGGCACAGGCACATTAGGGGCTGTGACAACACCTCAGCCTACTTAAAGGTATACTATGCAGGAAATGTCCGTTCCTGTTTGTAAACAATATTGCCAGCAACACATGTGTTTTTTTGGTACTACGTCTGCAATTTTTGTAGCTTTCTCCTGGATGCGTGCATCTTACGGTCTGTGCCTCGCCTCACCTGCGAGCTGTGCCCAGAGACGTCCCAGACACAGAAAAATAAGAAGATAATATAAAAATAAGGCAGAGGGCAAAGTCTCAGCAGATAAATACACTGCCACACACTTCTAGATTGTTGCAGGTGATGACTGAGAGGGGTATCTTTGTATGAGTCGATGCAGTTTTTTTAGGAAAATCCTGCATAGTATACCTTTAAAACCAAACCCAGCAGTCTCAATAATATTGACTGCTAACTAACAGAAACTCCTTGGTATAAACTACTTAATCAGCATTTAACATGTTGTGAAAAGTATGCTTGAATCCTAAATTATCTTTGCATTTAATTATTCCAATAAAAGCAATAAGTAACAAACTCTGTCCAGCAGATGGCAGCACTGTTTTGGCTGTCAGAGAAGGAGCACTGCATATAGGAGATAGGAGATTGCATAAGCTCACTAACTGGTTGTGTTCAGCCCCTGTATGCTCCTTTAAGGTGATAGAATAAGGACTCCTCCCTGGATCTGAGATTGTCACAGCCCAGGTTTGTATGAATGGGACTACAGGCCTGCAGCCTTGTGCGTCAGTCTGCCTTTGACTTTAAAGGATTGGATGCAGGTACAGTGCTATTTCCTTGAGACAGCAGTACCTGCTCATCACGAAGAGCCTGCGAGCGCTTGATCTTGCTCTGCCGGTAGTACTCCATGATCATCATAGCAGCGTAGATTTTCCCAACTGTCAGGTCTGTTGCTGCTGAGAGAATGACAAGTTACCCTGCAAGATTAGACCTTTTGGTATGGACCCTGAGCGCGAGGAATGGTAGAGAGGGGGTGAGGCATGCACACAAACAGAAAAAACATTACACACACACACAACATTGAGCAAATAGTCTTTTCACAGACAGATTGTTTTTTTTTTAAACTGTATCTTACTTTAGTTTAACTCTATATAGCATTTATATTTGTCACAGGTAAAATCTTGTAATCAAAGCATCTCATGTGATATAGATCAAACAAAATTCAGTCGCTCCGGGAATCTGCAATCATGGGATCGCAAGAATCAACAAAAATTGAACCAAGTCCTTAAAAATAAAATGAGTCAAAATAAAATTTATGATATCTACACTGTTAATGAATTCTTTGGACTTGGTTGCAAATGTAATGCTAAATAAACCATACATTTTGATAGCAAATCTCATGCATTTCACAAACTAAAGCAACTACTGTATCATGCAACTAGTGCATTAGCACCTGTGCATTTGTGCTCATTGTAATAACACTAAAAGATATGCAGTATGTTCTATCAAGCACAGCCAGCCATCTAGTGCACAAAGCTGACCGCCCCTGAAGTGAAAAGACGTCTATAGAGAGTTGATCTATAGTGAGGCACCCTCTGATCTCAGGCACAGAGGTGGAGAAGTGTTGGGGTCTCAGAGTGGTGGTGGGTCTATTCTGGTGAGTGTGGGTGCAGCCCAGTAGAACAGCCCAGTCACCAGGGGAAAATGTAAGTATTGTATGTTTCTGCAAATTACGGATACATTACATTTGTACATTTCATACCTATCACATCCATGTTTCTCAAGTGATGTAGTATATGAGCTGACTTTGTCATCAGGTGAGACTTGCCTGGGACCAAACTTTTGAATGCTGCTATCAAAGGTTGTTCTAAACTTACATATATTCTCAATATCACCCTACATCGTAGTTTGTTAAAAACTATGCTGTTTCACTCCTAAAACCCCAGAAAAATGTCACTTATACTATACACTACTTCTACTACTACTAATACTACTACTACTATGCATCAGTGTGGACTTAACATGACATTGGATTCAGGTGAACATGTTGGTTTCTGGAAATTGGCTGGGAAAATGAAATCCCTCTCCCCTACGGAAATCAGTCAGAATGAACACAATTTCAGACTGAAGATGGAATTGTGTTAACAAATCGAAAATTCTGTCTGATATCAGGCAAAGGCGAGGTGCCTGGCAAGCTGCAGGCCACAATTTGAGACCAACGATCGAGAAAACTAGCTGTTTTTTAGCATGTCATCACTGCATTTCCAGCAGATTCTTAGCCACCAAATTTGGGTGTGTTTTAGCAACCAGTCACTGTGTCCACTGGGGATAGTGCCACAAAAAGCGATTGTTTAGTACTGAGTCATCGTCTCATTTTCTGCAGGAACAGTGCCTTAAAAAGTGGTTGTTGTTTTTTTTACTGAGACATTGCTGTGTTTCTGAGTGGAATTGTGCCACAAAAACCAGGTATTTTAAGTCAAAACATGATCTTTTCCTAACCATAACCAAGTGGTTTTTGTGACTAAACCTAAACAAATATTAACCACGATGTTGTTGGAACATAAATATAAAGTTCTAATGTATCTGCTTCATTATAACGTACAAATATAACTTATCTGTGGTTTGCAGAAACATACAATGCAAACATTTATTTTGGTGATCGGGTTGGTCAGGGTGTTGTGCGTGTACTTGTTCTGTCTCTGCCATGCAGCCTGTGCTTTGTCAGTGCTTGTGCTTGTTTTTCTTCATGTTCAAACATTATGTCTTCATATATCTGAGGTATATGGGTGTGGATGTGAGGGAGTAATGTGCCAGCTGTATCAGAGGGTGCAGCAGTGAGGGAGACTGACTGAGAGAGAAGCGGTCCTCAGGTGGCGTGAAAAGAAACAACGTTGGAGCACTGGGCGGCACAGGGTGGCTGCATCCAAGCCACATTGTTGTGCCTGCACAACACTCTGCAACTTACACTTGTGCGGCGTAACCAGCAAATCCAGAGTCTTCTGGGATAGGTTGGGCCAGATCGCCATCATCTCTTTCCTAAGCTCTGCGTCCATCTGGTGCTTGTCAATACCACCTAAACCAGATTCAACAAACACGCGCATGCACATACATACAGATACATACGCACATACATGGATACACAAACATCCATACCCAAGTCCACGCACACAAATTCAGACACATGAACATGCACACACAGAAATGCACATTAAGAAAGTTTAATCAAGTGCACACAAGCCATTCATACCCATTCAAGTTGATACAAAGAAGGTATAAAAGAGGACATACAAACAAAGAGAAGACTGTTATTAGAAAGGTTGGAACTGCTGTGATGAAATCGTAATTTCACTGAAAAATGCACAAAGGTGATTCAGTTTATAAACTGAAGTGACAGAGTCTCGACTCCACAGGGTCTCAACCTTCAGCCTCACACACAACATGCTACACACAGCATCTACTCCCACAGAAATCACACTGTACTTAAGCTACAGTAGGAGAAGCATCAGGAAGAGCTGAAGGTTTCAGGGCTCAGCACAGAAATAGCAGACTATGGGAGAAAGGAGAAGAAAGCATGTGAAAATCGGATCAGAGGAGGTAAGAAGGATTCCAAACCTTCCGTACCCTTGGCGATCTTGATGTCCAGTGCCGTGCGGATCAAGGCCATGAGAGTGGAGTTGAAGTGGACCGTGTTGTCGTCGGCCACGGGGAGATCCATTCGGAGCAGTCTCTGTGGGAGAGCCAATCAGTGTGAGCGGTGAGAAAACAGGGAAGTTAATGGACTGGCATATGTGGAACCTCCAGGTGAAAGGGGGAGGGTGTTGAGTTTGTTGGCAGGAAGGGGGTAGGGGGAGCGGGGAGAAGGGAGGGTTTGGGTAAAGGAGGATGAAGGAGCTGTGCATAGCAACTGTAGCAGGCTCTGACTCTGTCTGCCTGTAACAAATGGCTCAGCTACTGTATCAAAATTGGCAAATTTGATATTCAGTTCAGCTGTGGCGACAAATTCATATACAGGGATCCACATTTGAATCTGTTTTGACATATAAGAGAACCTGTGAGTACAAAGGCATCAAATAAAAGCTTTTTTTTTTTTTGGTTTGTCCTCTGACTCATATATTGATTTATTTCAGAACCATAATGTTATCTATGTATGTTTGTTGGCATCCAAAAGGCCTCACAGGTTGGTTAAACTGCCAATCTTGAGCCTACAATGAAGAAAGAGGAGGACAGGTTATGCAGCCGCTACTATTATCCAGAGCTCCCTCTAGGGGTTTGGAGGTTCACAGTGAAAACAACAGAGACCATATTATAAACCAATAAACCAAAAACAACCGAGGGGCCGATCTAAGGAAAGGGGAACACTTTGGTTTTCGTTTATTGGTTTGATCTTTAGTGTTTCTTGTTGGTTTACAATTTAAACAGACAATACAAAGACACACACCAACTCACAGATGACAGAGTGACGTTCGTGTGTGTTTGGTGACAGAAGACGGCGACACCCCCAACATGCAGCATATCATGCCTCCCCCCACATCCTGATTAAATGCCTCTCCTTTAATCCATCCATCAAAACTTTTTGTTTTTTAATCTCTATTCCCCCAAACCCTTCTTGCACATCCCACCCTCATGCGGCATGCGATGCACACGCAATATGCCTCTCAGGACAAGCAGCTGCGCAGCCGTACACAGAAAGCATCCTCTGTTGGCGACAGTAAAATGAGTTTGTGAGTTGTTGTAACGTGGCTGTTATTGAAGGGAATAAGAAAATTTGTAGACAATGGGGCTAAGCTGAAATAATAGAGCAACTAGCTCTATCACTACTTATCTGATGTCTAATGTGTGAAAAATGGGCACAGACTCGGAGGGTTAATAGGTGAGAGAGAGCAGCATTCTGTGGAAAAAGAAAGAAGGAGAAACAAAAAATGGCCACCATGGAAGTGTTGTCGTGGTGCAAAGATGCAAAATGATTGTTCGGGTGAACATAGTCCAGGTACATGTAGGGAATATGGGGTGGTAAGAAATATTTCTACTGCCAGAAAATAGATATAATAAGAGTTGAAAGGGAAAGCTTAAGGGAAAGAGATGATAGAAAAATTAAAATCAATAGGTTAATAGGTTATGAGCTGAAGCGTGTCAAGAGAAGAAGTGACCAAAAATAGACAACGGAAAAAAAAACTATACAAAGAAAAAAAAAAGAAACATCACCACACTTAGTTGGCTGTGTCTGTGAGAAAGCGGTCCTGCCTGAAGGCTCTGCTGTCTCTCTTTAGGACAGAGAAGATCAAAGTTTAAAAGCAGTGGAGCTAGATAGGTCATTGTTCTGTGGACTGGTTGGAAAGTCACAGGTAAGGTTTGGATTTCTCTCATTGGCAAGGTGCTTAGGGAAACAGGTGGTAAGGAATGAACAGACAGTCACCTTCTGGAAAATTCTTCCAGTATTAAATATCAAGAGGGTATATTGAGATGTTAGGGAAGTTTTGCCAAACCCGTGCATGTAAAGCATGTTAGGTTGTTGGGCAGGGGGGACTGAGGGTCTACTTTTTAGTTCAGGGAGGAGGCTTTTAGGGAAAAGGTTGGGGGTAAAACCAAAAGGATGAGGAGAAAAACAGAGAATCTAATGTAAAGGTGGGGTTAAAATAAAAATGTGACAAAGAGACAGAGCTAGAGGTATCAAAACCTGGGTCAAATAACACATTTTAGTCCACACAGGTGCAACCTTTGTTTTTTCCTTATTAGTGTAATCCAGTGGACATCATAACCCTCACTTAGAATGGTAATTTTTTGCATTTCCATTATCAAACGTTGTGGATGGTACCGGCTCAAATCTGCCCCGTTTCTCTGTTGAGGTACCTAGCACACTGACTGAAAACTAAAAGGTGGAGCTAGAAACGCTGCAGTCCATTAACGAGTCAAGAGAAAATTGTCAATCTTTCCCGATGCAAAAACATCTGACGTCCTCCATTGTGTCTGTTTACTGAGTCAGGTTTCCTGCGTCACTTTGGATTTGATGTGTTGCTACATACATTGTTGACGCGGCTTTAACTATCTGGTATCAGTGCACCTACATTTAAACCCACTTTTACACATGCACTGCAAACCTGAAATTATCTAGACATTACTCAGAGGAGCTTTGTGAGAACGTAAATGTCTAAATCAATTGGGTCAAACACTAAACAGACTTCACCCTGCCAGCGTCCTAGTCACAGATCTGTGCAATGTCCAATTGTGATCATACGTGAAAAGAGCAGATAATCAGCTGGAGAATTCACAGCCAGCGAAAGGGCGTGTTGATAACCTTTCTATCATGACGTTCTTGTGAAACCGGAAAACAATAAACATCTGAGGGTGAGGAAAAAGGGCTCTTTACACAAAGATTGCAACAAAAAGTCTAGCTGGAGAGACAACAAGATTCTGGAACTTCTGTCAGTCGGGGCTGAAGCCAAAATCGTGACTGCGGTGTAATCTGCATCATGTCCTGCCTTCTGCATGCTCTACCCAGGCGCCACCTCTCACCTAAACCAAATGGAGAATTTCCAGTAGGTGAGATCGCTTCTTTGAGTTCTGTCTGTGGTAGAGATGCAAAACAAATCTAGGGCTGACGGACACATATGTACAAGTTGCGTACGAGTTCTAAGGGTACTATACCTGAAGGATTTGGTGGAAACGTGGCTATAGATGGAGATTTCTTTGCAGGAAAATAACCTTAGACTATAAATGCAAATTAGCCTAAAAAATTAGTTTGACTGATGACCCCCTCTTTGACATGTTAGACACTGCACTGGTATTTAAGCCCCATCCTTGTGGAACTGTAAATTGTATAAAATGACGGTGCTATTTGCCCCAGGTCTGCAGGAGAAGAGAGGGGAGTTGGATAAAGCAATGGTTAGCGATGGAGTGATCTCCTGTGCCTACAGGCTGTTTGGCCGGCTGCCCCCTGAGGCTCACAGTGATCTGCCAATGATGTTTTATGAGACTGTCATGGTAATCACAAGAGGTGTTACAGGAACACATGGTGACATAAAGGTAATTTTTTTGTTATCATTCTGTGTATTTCTTTTCAGATAACAATTTGTGTGAGATTAATTGTGTCTGTGTTGATTATATGACACACAGAGGTCTGTGCGTGGGGTTGGTGGTTATCGGCCATGCAGAAGGCAGGTGAGGGTGTGTATATGTGTGGGGAGGGGAGCAATGTGCAGAGATGAGGGGGGCTGGAAACAGAATAGAACTGCATTGACGACAGAACCAAAGGACAAAGAGAAGATTGGACTTGCAGATAGAAAAGGCTGCTTGGGGGCTTGGAGCTGCTACATGAAGGGTGACAGAAAAAGAACTGCTTCTGTATGGCAACCAAAGGCTCTCTGAGGAAAACACATCACTGAGACAAGCCCTTCTGCTCTCTCTACCATTAAAAATAACAGATCATATCTATGTGTAGGTTGATATGACCTAGTTCTGTGTGTGTTTGTATGCATGTGTGTCTGCCCCATCCACAGGGTGGAACGAGTCAGAGGACGTAAGTCTAGCGGACCTTCCAAGCCCTGCTGCACACGCATGTTTCTGTGTGAGAGTGTGTGTGTCTACATATGTTAAATGTTTGTTTAATTAATTAATATCTTTAATGATTTTTGTACTTAGATGTTTAAATAATTGCGTTGATGTTTACTCTAGCTACCATGAGTTTACGTTTATTTTATTGATTATGATGTGAATGGCTTTTGCATGTTTGTGTAAGTGTGTTTGTGTGTCCATTGTGCACGGTGCAAACGAGCTGAGAAGGTCCCTCTTTTCGTCCCCTCCTGTGGATACACACCCCAGCCTGACTCTCGCCCTAATTGTCTTGCTACCTCCGCCCGCCAATCCCACACCACCACACAACGCCACAACACCGACCAGCCCACCCCCACTTTCCACGAAAAGAAACAGAAACAGAACTAAAGAAACAACGACACTAAAGTTTACACCACGTTGAGCGCTTAAATCCCTGGACCCTCCCTCCTGGACCCGCCCCAACCCCAACACCCATAGGAGACTCGGGTGAAGATAGGGTCCTTTCTGACCTTGTAGGCCACCCGTGCCGGACACCTCTTCCCAAGGCCTAGTGGGGGACACATGTGCCTCAGCATGTCATACATTTCCCTGCAACTGATCCTGCCACTGCATCATCAGCCAGTGTCATCACCCCGTTAACAAAAAAGGGAGAGATGGAGATATTGAGAGAGAGAGAGAGAGAGAGAGAGAAAGAGAGAGAGAGAGAGAGAGAGAGAGAG
>JAPZEB010000009.1:17799518-17810149 GCA_029783705.1 Chaetodon striatus | reverse complement strand
ACAAAAAAGGGTGAGTTGGAGATATTTAGAGAGAGAGAGAGAGAGAGAGAGAAAGAGAGAGAGAGAGAGAGAGAGAGAGAGAAGAGGGAAAGAAGTGGGAGAAAAAAGGATGTAGTAAGAGAGAGATTGCAGAGACAATTGAATAGAGGACAGAGTTTAAAAAAAGAGAGGAGGAGGAAAGGGGGAAAGAAAGAGAGAAGAACCAAAACAAAGTAGAAGAAAAAAACAACAGGAAGACAAGGTTATTGGGCTGATTTAGTGAGACGGTGGTCGTGTGGCTTCTCTATGAGCTACAGTACTCTTCGTCATGTCAAAAAGAGAGGGAATACACGGCAGAGGGAGGGGAGACAACAAGAGGAAGATCAGGATTGGAATTTGAGAAGTACGTGTTCTCTTTTAGTATCAGAAGACAATTCTGTGTAAGCAGGACAAAGGCATGTATATATGTGTGTGTGATTGTGAGTGTATGCACAGAAGAGAAGGGCAGAGCTTGACAGCAGGCACCAAGCTGCTGCTGCTCGGACGAGGAAGGAGGGGAGGAGGAGGGAGGGGTGTCAATGCAGTTTCTGTCTTTCCCCCCAACCCCCAAAAAACCAAGAACAATGCAACACTACAGTGGGCGACCGTAGCTTGCTACATTATAGCCATGGCTCCACAGCAAGCAAAAGAAAAGAATATTCAGAAAAGAATATTAAAAAAATGATTTTACAAAGAGGTAAAACTTCTTAATGTGGATTTTTTTTCCATTTCACTGAGTGCATTTCACATGCTTCTCTGGGTGTCTGCATTGTCCCGCACATTCTCTCAGCAGTTCAGAATGCAAGTCGATAATGGTGGAAAAGAAGTTGTAAAATTGAAATGAAAAAATTAAAAACAAAAGCGGCATTCACTCCATTCCTGGATGCTGTGGCTAGCAAGTGTGGTTGAGAGATTTTGTTTGAATGGAAGTCAAACCTTGCAGGCCACCCTATGGGGGCATTTCTTGCCTAAGCCGAGAGGCGGGTCGATAACTCGTAATAAACTGTACATGTCCTTATAATGAATGCGCCCGCTGCAAGAAGAATACAGGGGAGTTAAGAAACACACGCATACACACAGGAAAACACACACACACACACACACACACATCCAGAGAGAAGAGAGAACATTGGGAGGAAGAGCACAAGATTGACAAGTACACAGTATCTGAAAAACTTTACAACATGTTTACTGTAAATAACAGACTCTGTAGACACATCTGCACCTGAATGGACCTTTGCAAACTCTACACACACTTTACTGCATGCCACACATTATTAAATGTGGTCAATAGCCCTGCTAGTAGTTTCACTTTTCAAAAATATTCTTCACGTACTCTGTTTTTTTTTTCTTTCTCTTACTCCTCGCCCTTTCCTCCCTGTCTCCAGTCCAACCCCTAACTGGATGTCTGCACAATGTAATTAAGGAGTTGCAAGCAGAGTAGAAAAGCATGTGCTTGGTAAACAGCTAAATGCTTAATAACTGCTTGTGGTGTGCAGATTGCCTCCCTCTTAAATATGCGTTTAATGTCAGCCAAGTATCTTTGTTCCTTGTCTTCTGACTCCTGCGCAGTGGTGTTTATGACATAGTCAGTTAGGTGGGGTTGGAAATAATGTGTTAGTTTTGACAAAGGGAACGAAGGGAATGTTCCCAGTTAACATTTTCTACACTTCTAAAAAACTGTCTGTTGATTTCTAAGCTATACAAAACATTGAGTTTAACCTTTGATATCTCTCTCCTTCATTTTTCTGATCACTGTTTTCTCCAACATTTTAGTCCTCTATTCATCTTCCCTGTAAATTTCATTCTCTTAATTCCTCTTCCTTTCCTTTTCTTTTACACTTTCCCTGTTAAGTCTATGTGCAGTCTACAGGACAGCATAAGGGCAACACACAGGCACTGGAATACAGATACCATGAAATGTAGCATGTCTACAATAGACATTTAGACTACAGAGTTGGACAAGGGAGCTTTGTTTGGAGTGTAGACGTTGCCACTTTATTTTTTTTTTGTAGTATGCAGATTCCAGAAGAGGGAAAGGTTTGGGAAGGCATGGGAGGTATTCCAGGATAGTTTACAGAAAAGAGGAGGAACGGGAGGAGGAGAGGGGTTGTACGGTGTGAGAGAGAGATAACCAGATGCCTGATGAGGTTATGCTCAAATCCGTTACAGCCCCCTTGCAGCTCTTTTGCTAAAAAATTCTGTTCTATTAACTAGTTGACACCCGTGCTTTGTTCTTTTTTTTTGTCTATTTCTAGACCATTTCAAACAACTTGTTGTGATGCTTTACAAATTTAAAAAAATACATTTACAATACATTTACAGCATTGTTTTGTTGCTTGGACATTGCTTTGTGTGAAAATGTATTATAAAACAAGCACAAGAAATGTACAGGTCTGAAGTAATGACTTTGTGGTTTTATGTGGACAACTGGTGCAAATACAACCAGAAATGTGTGTACGTTTATGGATAGAAGTTTCACATTAAGTAATCATAAAAGGTGTATGGTGCCAGTGTCAAGGCTTGCTAAATTACTGACGCGCTGATGTGCATGTGCACCTGAGTGTGTGCACGTTACCACTCACCAAGCAGCAGGATCATACTCGGCCCATATCCTGACATACTCATCCAGGTGGTGAGGTCCCAGAATGGATGAATCCCTAGTCAGGTACTCAAAGTTGTCCATGATGACGGCTACAAACAGATTCAGCATCTACACACGAACACACACAAGTAGGAAAATTAAACATCTGATCTGACAAACACAGCCACTCAAAATTGATTTCACAAAATCATCAGTTTAATAAATAATGTTTTAATTTAAGTGCACCAGAAATGTGTTAAGTCCCCTGATTATTGATGAATTACTGATTTCCTTTCGAAGCTGTAACTGACAGCTGCAGAACAACCTAAGACACTGAAGAAGGGCATATTGGGTAAGTTCTTTGTTTAGATTAAAGACAAAATGAGAGCAGGACTTTCCCATCTGGACCCATGGGATATGGAATACCTCGCTAGAAGACGATATGCTGACATAACAGGATTTTCTCATAAAGCACAATATTTTCAGGCAAGATTTTATTGTATATATCTTTTTATAAAATCTGATCCATGGGGCATGTAATACATAATTGATATGTTTTATGCTTTCTGAACGGTACTGGATCATAAAATAGGGACAGGGTGCAAATGAAGGTGTTGGATTATGTATTATGTACTCACCAAGAATGAGCAGAAGAAGATGAAGGAGACAAAGTAGAGGTAAGCAAACTGGCTGCCACACTCTGGCTCGGTGTTCCCTGACAGGGGGTCGCAGTCCTTGTTCCCTAGACACGCCAGCATGATCTCGTGCCACGCCTCTCCTGTTGCACTCCTAATACACACAAACACTTTCATTGATTTACGAAGGATTTGGAGTGTGCAATCTGCTAGGTCTAAGATGGTGACTCAAAAGAAGATAACAATGATTTGTAAATAAAACAATACACACTGCGTATATTAGAGATGTCACGAGCACTGACATTTCATTACCGAGTCGATGCCAAAATTCTGAAAACATGATGCTACTCATTCTTTTCCAGTTTTTAATTATTTGCAATAGGAGCGTTGCATATTTAGATTATGCTACAAACAACAGCAGTGTGATGAGGCGCTGAGCATCTTTGGCGTGCTGAGTGCTTCATCTTTAGCATTTGTTTTCTAGTCAACAAGAGTTGAAAAAAATGCTCATTCACACGCACACACACACACACACACACAAGCACCTGAAGAGCAGCATGAGAGCCTGTATGAAGGTCCTGAAGTTGTTGTGCTGGTTGATGGCACTCTCTCCGTCTTCTTCAATAGCGATATTCCCAAAAAGCTGTTGAATGCAGTCATACTGTTAACACTGAAAACCAGACTATAGGTGTTCCTCAGTGACCTTTCTTTGCCTCTAAAGTAGGGCCTGTCATAGACTAAAACCTTCACTGCACACATGCCACTTTCATAGTCATCCTCCTCCTTCCATTATGCACCAAATCCTTAATGACCATTATCATCATCCTCATTCATCTTCTGTACATCATCTTCCTCCTCCACATCATTATCCTACTATATTTAATGCATCCCAAAAGCACTTTAGCAATTTTTAGGTTGAGGCTCTCACCCACCTGCATTCCAATGATGGCGTAAATGAAGAACAGCATGGCAATGAGGAGGCAGACATAAGGCAGTGCCTGAGGAGAGACACATATATCGTTTGGTAGTAAGTTGGATACATATGAATGCACTGAGCGTGGTATATGAGGCTGCATTTAGGCATTGTCTTTATGTATATACACAGTACTGGATATGTGTATTTCTTTAAATTCTACAAATGCAAATGCATATGATTTCTGTGTGTGTGCGTGTTATGCAGTATAATTGGGTGTAAACCTTGAAGGACTGAACGAAGGTCCAGAGCAAGATGCGGATGGTTTCTCCCTGCCTTAGCAGCTTGATGAGACGAGCTGCTCTGAACAGCCTCAGGAAACTTAGGTTGATGAAATTATTCTAGAGTACAGCCACAACATGACCACAGAGAAAGAGACAGAGAGACAGAGAGGAGGGTGTAGAGAGGATTAGGATTGAAAGTTGAAGATAAGAATGTGAAGATAAAGGGGAAAGGAAACAATAGAGAAAGGTGAAAGAGGGGGGAAAGGAGTATAGAAGGATTTGGGGTTGGAATAAAGGGAAGAGTAGTTAGTCATAGTGCAAAATGTGCAAACAATTTTTGTTAGACATACCAAAACATAAAAAAATAAGAGGAAAACAGTCAAATCCAAACTGAGGGAGATTCAAACTCAATACAAATAAAAGAATCAGGAGCCAAACAAGTCAAAGCAAACCAAACTCAAATCAGCAAGGCTCCAACAAGCTTTTCATATCCAATAGGTAAGACAAAACCAAACAACACAAGGGAAAGGAAATCATCCAAATCTAACTAGTTTCATCCAATTGGGTTACGTAGTAGTAATTGTGGTAGGAATGGTGAGTAGTTAAAAGTGCAGGGATGTCAGGACGTTTCCTTGGAAAGACAACCAAATGCACTAATTCTCTCAAGGCAAAATATGCAATATTTTAAAATGAAGCAAGCCCACAGCATGCAGATGTGCACCAACACAAGGCAAACTGATAACGCTAACGGCAGCCGATGCACCATCTCGTAAGATTGGCTGCTAATGTCCTGTGACATTCTCTGTAGTGATGTCACAGACAAATAAGAGCAAGAGGGTGGCTGAAGGACCAAATAAGGTCATTATATCTTCAGTCACTTTCTTTAAAGGAGCAGTGTGTAGGATTTACTGGCATCTAGTGGTGAGGATTGCAGACTGTAGCTGAAACTTCTCCTATGTACCAAGCGTAAACTCTCAGCTAAGATTCCTTCAAGGATAACTGTTCGGGCCGAATTATATGCAGAGGTCTCTTCCTCTCCAAAACAATCCGACCAGAGGATTAAAACTGGAGGGAAAAAAATGAATATAGCAGTTGTACATTACAAATTAGTTTTTTGATGCTGTTAGGCCAATAGAGGGACTGCAAACTACAGTGGCCAACGCAAAAACACATGGCCCTATCCAGAGCCAGTGGCTGGTTTGTCTGACATTTTCAGGTGATCATACACTTAAGAAAACACATTTACTATATTATAATCTATTTCTGCCACTATATCCCCCTTAATCATACACACTGAACCTTTAAGTTCATATATTTTCAGTCTCACCATTATGATTATGATCCTTACAAACTGTGTTTCTATGTATGAGTTAAAATTTATTTTAAATAGGAGGTTTATTAGTTTTATTTCTATTTTTTTAATTTAAAAATTATTCTATTCAATTTATGTGAAATCTGTAATACAGAGTTCTTCATCTATGTATCACAGTAAACAACAAAAGAGTGCGTTTGAGAGTGAGACTTGAAGTGCTCAAAAGGGACTGGCAGCAGGCACATGCAGGTTTCATCTACAATAAAGGATGTATTACATCGCTATGTGTATGTGTGTGTGTGTGTGTGTGTGTGTGTGTGTGTGTGTGTGTTCGTGTGTGTTGTGAAAATAAAGGGTTCCTGCCAGAGACATGCGAGGGGCAGCATGCATCACTTGCTTTCTCTGCCACGGGCAAAGCTTTGGATTCACTCTGTCGCTACTGGAAACACTCTCCCAGTCACTGTCATATGTGTGGGTGTGTATGTGTCTATGTATGCGCATACAATGAATGGCTAATCTCAATGGATAGATGTAGCAATCTATTCCAGTTTACACAATCCGATCCTTTACAGACTGAACAGTAGTTGTCAGTAAAGGATGTACAGTGTGGGTAGGATTTACAACTGAATAAAATATATGAATTTATACAGTGACTGGTAGAGAGGTTAGAAAACTTGGGAACAAATGAAAACTGTACAAATTTAGAGCTCACTCAGAGTTGAGGGTTCTGTGTGTTGAGGGGAGTCAAGCAAAACATGCACATTTCACATAGGCTGGGATGCAGTTAAAACAGATGCAATAAAAATAAGATCTCCAAAAAATTACAAACCATCTACATGTGGATGTTGCAGACATATGGTTTATAGCAGCAAATTTTTGGATTTTTGGTTGGTTCGAAGAACAACCAGAGAGATTGACCAAGCCAGTTGTCATGGGTGGACACAGAGGATTCATAGTGCATTTTGATTGGATGGAATCGCAGGAAGTAGTAGGTGTTGGGGGGGAGAAAAGGAATTGGGCGAAGTAGATTACAGTAGATCGTCGTTAAGTTTGTGGACGATTTAAAGAAAGCATGTAAAAAGATAAAAACAAGAAAGAAATCAACAGTCATTACAGAGACAAGTTAACACAGAAGCAGGTTTTGGTCTGCATGTTTTGTTAATTCATAAGGAAAGGGGTACCAAGGATCAAAGCAGCAGGGGGTTGCTGGAGAAATGTATGAATTCTAAATTAAAAAATATAACTGTATACCAATATGAAGACCAACCAGTCAGAGAAATATTTAGTAGAATCTGGCTCAAATATCAATTTAAGCCTCCAGAGAGCTTCAATCATTGGTATCCCTTGCTTCCTCAGACAGAACTGGTGGGTAAAGTGTCAAGGTTACAGAGCTTGATGACGCCTGAGAAGCACTTGAATAAGGTCTTGTGAGTACTATGCAAATTTGACTTTGTGTGTTCACACAGAACAAAGCTTTCATCTCCTGGTATCCTCACTAACTAGATTTGTAAAACCTCAGAGTTTTTCTTTTTCTTTCTCCAGTTGAAATAATTTCAACTACATGGATGCAGCCTTGCCCTGAGCTAACTTGTAAGGGCTTTAATAGAAGTGAATGGGAAACTGAGCGAATATTTGTAGGACCTAAGTTAAATGCGATCTTGGAGCCCATCTGCTGTCAGCCAAATGGCGATAAACCTCTGGGTGCAACAGTCAGTATTTTGGGGATTCCAGTCTAGCCAGCGAACATCTGGACCAAGATATCCTCTTCTGTGCACCGCTCATATTAGCTACTTTCTATACACAGATATCTGCACATGAATTAAGACAAATAAAAAAGGGTAGTACAATGCAAAATCATCATCGGACAATTGCTGATTGGTTTCGACTGCACTTCACCATATGTGTTCCACCTTATCTATAAATGAAATCAGAGTGCTTCGGATACCAAAATCTTGCCACGCTGCCTAAAGATTCTGCTTTCATATACATTATCTATTGATTTACACCGACTCTGTGTAATCGTGCCGCGTCTTAACTTCCATCATGTTCTGTCTGAACACACCTTTTGAGTCATTTTCAAATAAAAAAAAGTTTCAAAAATTACACTTTCCCCCAGATATATACATGTTCACATACAGACTAGCACGCTTATCAATAGATTCATGGCCATGTGCTACCTTGTTTGTACCTTATATCAGCTTAATAGGTAAAGCTACCTCAGGCAGTCGTATTGCAAGTTTAATACTGGGAAAGAAAAGCTAAAACAAGCGAGTGTAATTGTTGCATAAAACTCTAAATAAACCAGCATGATTTTTAAGTGATGACGGGTGTCACTATATTACAATATCTTACCAAGCTCAGATGATGTGGTCAGATAATGTTGCATAGCTAGTTAACCAAAATACCTGGCCATGTTACCATCACTGTCACAAATCAATTTAGTGAACTGTGTAGAAATAATGTGACTCTAACACTAATCTAGTTAATCAGACCACTCTCTTCTAGCTCTGATGTTTTAACTGTTTGTTGACTGTTTGTGGTCTAATGGATCTTCAAGATTTCAGCTGTAGTTACTAACAGATGTGTCATGCAACTGTAAAGCCTTTATTGGTCAACCTGAGATGTTCTGATCATTTGATTGGCTATTATGTTCCTTGCAGAAGCTGTGCGCTGGCTCACTACAGAACATCAGCATGCTTCCCGCCTTCCTGTCAGTGGCTCAGTGCTGCCTAGCTGGAGTCTGGTCTCTTCTCGTCCCACCAACTGGGACAATTATATAAGACTTTCAAGAGATGTTCATGCATGACTGAGCAATGCAACACTCAACAGTGGCCTCTAACTCATGCTCTCCTCTAACTCCTTGTCTTGTCTACTGTATGTGTTTTAGACAATGTGACAGATGTATAAGCCCATGGACACATGCTGACGCTCACCTAAAAAAGAGTCATACGAGCTCAACAAACAATGGTAATACAATATAACGTCTGTCTGTTTACACTTTTGACTCCTCAGTAGAGATAGCTCAAACATACAGATATATACACAAATGCCTCAGATCCTGCTACTTACCCCAAGCTCGGTAACCAGGATGTCAGTTATGCTGCCCAGAACTGTCACACAGTCAAAAATATTCCAGGCATCTTTAAAATAATTCTGTGAACAGGAAGAAGGGAGACAAAAGAAGAGAAGAAAGAAGGAGCATGAGGTATAAATAGGGAAGGCGAAAGGGTGATGAGGTGACGTGCAGAGAGTGAGACAGTAAAATGTAGAAGGACATGGATGTGGCGGGGATAGATATGGAAAAAAATCAAATATTGACAGAGAAATGGGCGATGCAAGGAGATAGACAGACCACATTGAAGTAACAAAGAAAATGATGTGGTAGAATTGAGGTATTATTGAGGTGAAAACAAATGCAGATTGAGAATGAGATGTACAGAGTGAGACAGAGAGAGAATAAAAGTCAGACAGAAAGAGAACAAGAAAGTGGAAAAAAAGGCATGTCAGTGTCCGACAGGAACAGGAAAGAAATCAGATAAGACAAATGGACCATCAGTGACGGCACGTTGGATGGATGCCAGCAGACAAGCTAGGGACAACTTGTACTGCATCAGAACACTACACCAGCCATCAAACATCACATACTGTAATATCCCTGTACATCATAAACTAAACCGACACAAAGTCAGACTGAATTCTGTCTAGTTTCAAAAATGCTCGTAAAAAGGGTATCGCGTCCCTCTCCTATGTATAATTTCCTCCATCTGCGCAAACACATTCATCCACAGATATACATAATTAAACATTTTTTCTAAATTTCTACCTTAAAAGTAGAGCAACTCAAAGAGAAAGAAGCATAGTGAGGAACAAACTGTGATGAGCAAGGTCTGCTTTTTTGCTCTCCTACATATTGCCTGCAGCCAAACTGTGCATTAGACAAGTAGAGGGACATGGAGGGAGCAAGGGAGGCGGCTATTAAAATAAACCACCTTGACAAACACACACACAGACGTCTCTGAGGCCTGCTGTTATTTGTGTGTATTATTATGCATGCTGTGTGTTTGAGTGTGCTCTCCCAGATTCAAATCCTATCCTGTTTAATCTCCACCCTCTCTGTAATCTCTGCTTCTTTTTTTTTTTATCGCCTATCTGTCACTCACTCTCGTTCCTCTAATTACTGTAGCACTGTTACCCCTCTGCCTGGCATCTTCTCCCAACATATATCCCGAAACCATCTCTTACATCCATTTTTTCCTCATCTGCCTCCCCACCTTTCCTCTGCAGCTCCAATAACTGCACACTTGCTTAATCCATTGTTTTCTACATCTTAGTTTCTTTAAACGTATTGTTTTGGTTATTGGGAATGCAGACTTACTGGTTTCACCAAAAATTGCTTTGAGTTGTTTTAAATGCTAAATAATTTTGTTTCTTAACATTTGAGGCTTCTATTGAGGTTGTAAAATAAAGCTGTGAATGTTTGGGAAAACAAGAACAAAATCCTCAATTTGAATACAGTTATTTTTTAAATTAGTTACTCTTTTTACTATAAAAGCATTAGAGCCAAAATAGATTTTTGGTTGTTGTGGTTATATAAATGTCATTTAGGGATGTCCCGATCAATACTGAGTCCAAAATTGATACTCCTATTTTCCTTGGTAAATACAGTTGCACAATTTAAATTCTTAATTAATTATTATTGTAACAGTTGACATTAAACAAAGGATCAGATCGGACTCTATAAAGCTCAATATTGCCAATCCTGATCAGTTAAAAAAGCCTTGATTGGCTCTGATACCAGCGGATTGGGACATCCTTAATGTAATTTATGATGCCATTGGACTGCCCCATTAATACAGGCGTGTCTAACTGTAGGTGTGGCAAACGG
>JAPZEB010000009.1:17784893-17798526 GCA_029783705.1 Chaetodon striatus | reverse complement strand
TTCATCATCAGGACAACTGTGTTGAGCGCGATCATTGCCATGATGGTATACTCAAAAGGCGGCGACACCACAAACTCCCACATTCGGTATTGAAAGCTCAGCTTGTTCTGCGGCATGTGGCGTGTCAGAGGCCTGGCGTTGATGGCAAAGTCTATACAGGCTCTCTGCAACAAACAAACAAAAAGTTTTGTTTTTCTCAACCCAATATAATGCACTGTGTTCCCTCAGCCGGATTGGCTGTTATAAGGCCATTAAATGACCATTAAGCATCATAGATATGGGTTAGGAGAGGCCTGCCACACCTACTATTAGGTTTTGAAGGTCATTATTTGGCCTTGAAATGGCTGTTTATGATTATTGTTAGGTGGCGGCCTCTCATGGCTGTAATAATTATGACTCAAACAAAGGAGGAAGTCAGGTGGCGTAGTATAAAAAGCCTGAAAAGTTTGCAGCCAGCAGAAAGAAGTGAAGAGATGTGGCTGGATCAAACAAACAGGATTTTTAGCCAGAAGGGTGGGTTTTGTGCCCCGTGTGAAAACAAAAACCTTACAGAAGTGAAAATAAATAAAACTGCCCAGTAGTTCCAATCCCTAGTCTTTCTCCCCTCATGTCACCTTCCTAATACTCTTTATCTTTATCCTAATTCACTTCCTTAATCCTTCCTCACCTCATTCTTTTCCAAACTGTAGTCCTCCATCATCTTGTCTCCTTGCTCCTGGAAGGTGATGATGATGAGAGCCACGAAAATGTTGACGAAGAAGAAGGGGAAGACCACGAAGTACACCACGTAAAAGATGGACATCTCCATCCGGTACCCCGGGCTCGGGCCCTGATTCTCATAGGTCGCATCCACTGAATGCTTCAGCACCCTGCAGAGTAAGAGAAGGGAACGGTTGACAGTTATAGGTTGTCAGAAAGTATGAATGCTGCATCATGTAACCGTGCATGTTCACGTATACTCACTGCGGCCACCCCTCTCCTGTTGACACGGTGAAGAGGGTGAGGAGGGCCCAAGCCACGTTGTCGTAGTGGAAATCGTATTTCTTCCACTCCCGCTTCTGCGCCTTCACTTCGTTATCACGTTCATACACCAGATACTCGCCCCTGAAATGCACATATCAAATCATCAGCACAATAAAGGGGAGAGGTTTTTTTCAGGCGGTGACTAGAACATTTTCACAGCTCAGGGTAAATACAGTTGGGTATTCTCTGACCTGCAATCGCGCTCAAACTCTTTGGATTCATCAGTGCAGTAAAAAAAGCGTCCCTTGAAGAGCTGCACGGCCACCACAGCAAAGATGAACATGAAGAGTAAGTAGACGATCAGGATGTTGAGCACATTCTTCAGGGAGTTCACCACACAGTCAAACACAGCCTAAGGATGAAGACAGAGAACAACAGATGGGGACACAGTGGTTACTTTATGAAAGAAATACATTGGATCATACTTGTGTTTTTTGGATTTGAATTTTGGCATCAGATGCTAATACAAGGTATAGAGGCAAAAAATGCAATGATGGTACATTTTGGCCATATTTATACTGCTGTCTGGTAGCAGAATTAACTACTTGAAAATATCTAATGATGTGTTCACAATGAATGCTAAGCAAGCGTTGCACATGATAGATACAAAGTCAATGTAAATAGATGCAAATTTGCAAGAGGCAACACAAATGACAAAGAGATTCAAAATTTGTGCTTTTCATAAGGGATAAAATGTTTTAACTTGCTTAAAAAATCTTGTGAAAGCTGTGTTGTGAAAACCTATCAGTGTTGAGATGTAGTTGACTTTGGGCACCTGGAGCTCTACTACTCACTGTCAGTACAGAACAGTGACAGAACAAAAAAGGTGAGTGAAGCCGTAGGACTACGTGGTAGGCACATGGTAGCACAAACATTAGCACAGCTGTTAAAGGCAAATATTGGCCAGCTGTAAAATACTCCAAAAAACACTCCAATAACTTTATTTGTGTGCGTAACTTGACACAAAAATTTACTTCACATTCGTTGTGAACACACTATGAGATGCAGTGTCAATAACACTGTCAATGTGTCAGATATATTATGTACAACAATAGATGACAACGAATGCTGAGCCTTATTTTATTTAGGTGTCCTCGTGATGCCAAAAAAGTAAGGGTATGTCTAATCAGAGGTCAGACATTTCCTATGTAAACATACCTTGAGTTTGGGCAGACGTTTAATGGTCTTCAGAGGTCGTAACACTCTCAGTACCCTCAGAGACTTGATAGTGCTGATGTCTTTTCCCTTACTGCTCCCCCTGTATGTGTACACACACATGCACACATACCAACACACACAAACAGATATACATTCACACAAGAGTACACACCCACACACACACACACACCCACACACCCACACACACACACACACACACACACACACCCAAATAAAAACAGTCAGCAGGTTCAGGTGAATACGACAGGCTTAGTCCTCTCGATTCCAAAATGGCAGCGGGCAGCCATTCCTTGATGGTGTTTGTGTCCGAGTTAACTCAAAATGAGTAACTGCGTCTGGGTTAAATACATAGCAACACATGCAGCATTGCTATCATATTACGCTTATTTCTAAGTGTGAGGTTAGCATTGTAGCTACATGCTAGAGTTAGGTGGTATTTTACAACTACAGTACATGCTATGGGAACAACTGGTGTCATTCCTGTCTGAATGCTAACTAGTGGCTACACTTGTTTAATACTTTGCAATGTATTTCAATGCTTTACAAAGACGGCGAAAGCCTCGCCTTGCACATGCCCAGCTAATGGTGAAATATATTCATGCTGCATTGAAACCTTGCTTTCCATGCTGCAATATTTCTTCTTTCAGCAGCAGGTTAAGTGATGGAGGACTCTAGTCTATACAAAGACATTTACAGAGAGAGTTTGAGAGCCATGTTAGCAGCTGACTAAAGGGAGCCATGATAGAGTGGCAAACTTACAGAAAACTGCCCTCCTAAAAACAAAATGAGAGTCTATAAAGTCTCCACATCGTAAAGCTATTAAGATAATACTCTTTAAACTTTAAACATACGACACAATTTGCAATGTGCGTAAAAATGAACAGCCAAACTCTCTCTTTTGGTGACTCAACCAGTTCATTCTTGTCAACTCTAAACTACAACTAGGATAAGCAGGTTTCCCAGCATTGTTCAAACAGCATGGAATCTTGTCTTGTGGGCCATTTTGGCAAAGACAAAGATATTTTAGCGAGCATTTCTTGAGTGAAATGCTAAGCCAAACCTCTTTCCTTAAGCACTTTTTTACACCTCACAAAGCTAAAAGTCACAAATCTAAGTCTGTAAGTGAGCCTTCCAGTTAACCTGCTGACTATGCACATTTACTATCAAACTAAAGTAAATATTTTTATGCTAAAAAGGGCTACACTGTAAACAGAAAAATTATAACAAATGTTCTTAGATAAAGCTTTATGGTAGTTATAACTCCCTGCCCTGATTTTCCGATTTTCTTACTTATTCATCTGCAAATCTGGGTGACATAAATTTAGGAATACTTGACCAATAAAATGATCACTTGTATATCTGTCACTCGCCTCGTGCTACATTAAATTCGAAAAAAAAAAAAAAAAAAAAAACTGAAAAAAACTTGGGGGGAAAAAACACATACAAGTAGTACACCTGGGTCCGAACTCTGTCCATGTGTTACACTGAGCAGAGTTCATATGGTTCAACAGCCACACTTGCCCAGGTGCACTACTCATCATATGCGAGACTGTTTATGTGCAAGTGTGCATGAGTGCATGAGTTGTGTGAGTTTGTAAACGGATAGTTTGGCTGCTTGTCAGCACAGCCCCCATTTTACTTCAATTTATCACATTTTGTATTTGTATGTATTTGTGTTTTGTCTTTGTATTCTTTGTCACTGTCAAGGCATAAAAGAAAAACAAAGTTTTCTTCATGAATTCAACGTAACACACGGTGAGTAATTAATATACAAATGTCCATTCTGTAAGTGAAGTATTGCTTTAAGGTCAAAAGTCACCGACAGTGGTCCTTAGGCGAGAAGGCAGCTGTGTGTACAGCTGCCTGTGTCTTACAGCTGTTATACCAGATGGTAGACTGCTGGTGGTCGTGTGCGTGTAGACTTTGTGTGCAAGTGAGCGAGCACACGTGTGTATGGGTGTGTGCTGTAATTGCTGGTGTATGTATCCTTGTACATGACCCACTACTAGGTTCTGCATTGGTTTTCTTTTGTTTGTTTTTTGATGTACTTCCCGGTGCTTTTATTTTTTATTTTTCAAATGTTATCTGTGATTCAGCTGACAACCTGATGCAGGTAAACTTGAGGTTTAGTTGTGTTTGAGTCAGAGCTGTTCCATGGTGAACAATGGAAAAAAAGGGAAAAACAGACAAGTACAGAAGTCAACTGTGATGGATGAAAAGGAAAGAGATGTGTGATCAGAAGAACAGGCGCTGAGAGTGCAGAGGGAGAAAATGAGGAGGAAAAAGACAGAGAACTTTACCCGCCGCCGCTGCTGCTGGTCCGAACGGAGAGATGAGAAAGGGGTGAGAGACAGCGAGACAAAGAGAAAGAGACAAAAAGACAAAGGGTGGGAGAAAGAAACAGAATGGGACACAGAGAAAGTAGGGATTTCGAGGGAAAACATCCATATGAGAGACAGAGAGAGAGAAAAAGAGAACACAAAGCCTGCTTTTTGTTAGATCAACCCTCCCAGCCATAACTACTGTTAACAAATCTAACACACATTGACATAAAGACGCACACTGAAAATGAGACAAAATGTGTGACTAAAACACAGCGTCAAACTACTGCCTTTATCTCTGACGTGTCATGAGTGATGGGTTTACAGATCAGATGCTGCTTCTGGGAGCGACCATTACTAGTATTCAGGTGGAAAATACCACTGGATTAACTGTAATCAATTGCGTTGGTGGTTTAATTACATTTTTTTCGAATTCCACTAAAATCTTACAAATCAAGATTTTTTCTATGTGGCCAACAACCAACTTTTAAAATCTGTAAATCAGTGCTTCCTTTAGATGAACTTTGAGCTGAAACCTCATGAGTTATACTGTACATTACAGCTTAAATTACTAAGAATGAGGACTGCAAGAAATGCATCAGTGCCCATGTATAAACTCATTTTAAGCACATACTGCCTACTAGAACAAACATTGCCTGGTGAAAAAAATCTCAAAATGTCAAGGTATATATTTAAGCTAACCATACCTGCTCAGTTATCAAGTATGTCTGCATGTGCCGGGAGCCTGTCTGGTCATAAAGCTCAGTCTGGCTGCAGAAATGTGCAGGACGGCAGCACAAGCGGTCCAAGACACCAGCAGCCCTCAGACCAGACTAATTGGATTAAAGGAGCGATAAACATCTCCATTGAGACTGCTGAGCCTTTCTAGAGTGCTGTTTGATTTTCCACCAATTGAATTAAGGCACTATCTGGATGTGTATGAGTCTGTTCTGACTGGTTCGGATCTCTCCATCAGCCATTAGTGTCGTTAACCCCTATCATAGTTAAATCAGACTTTATTGCTTCAACTGGCGTAATTGATTGTTTTGTGAGTTTGTCCTTATATTAACATACAGTATTTATCAACTTTGCCTGTATAAAAAGTTGTAAATGTTGGAATCGCTTTCAATGTTTAGCTGCTGTGCTGTTTTTGTGTGCTCTTTTATTATTTAAGTTTCTGGATTTCATTGTGTCACTGCATACATCTATTCATTAGTTCATACTTAACATTTCCCTGACGAGTACAGACTTTGTCAAAGAGAGAGAAAGGACCCACATATAAATAACAAATATGTAACAGAAACAGGTTAGAGGAGACAAAGTTAAGGAAAGAAGCACACACATAAATAAACACAAACAGAAACACAGACAGAACTACACAACTAGAAATAGGGGGGAGAGAGTTAGTGAACACAAAAATGATTCAGAGAGAAAGACTGTAAAAGCCAGTCTTATAGATGAGGCACCATCACTAGAACCCTGGAGCACCAGCCAAGTTCATATTTTCTTTACAGGACAAGCAATTTCTCATATTCACGCTGGCCTGCAGTCACTACCATTGTACTACAGAGCAAAGGAGTAGTAACTGTTCAAACTTTCTTCGTAATAAAAAAAAAAAGGAGATTTCAACATTTTTGTCTCTCTCAAGCACATGCTACTTTATAACGCTAGCTTCAGCTACAGACACATTCAAATCTTCATTCAAAGTGTGTACTTTGTATTCCCACAGATCAGCTGCAAAACAAAGACAATGTGAGACCATGTTGATACAGGACTCAGAAAAATAAAGCTGGAATCTTTCATTGATGCTACAAAAACATCAATAGACAACCTCCACCAGAGAGGTGGCACAGATACTAGTTCAGCTACTGACAGTAATCTTACCATAGTGCAATGCAGCCATAGGAAATGTATACGAAACAGTATACAGTGGAAGACGCTTATAGTGATCACTATAAGCAGATGATTATTACAACCATTTTTTATCTTTTTCATCGTTTCCCATGCAGATCGCCATCTAATTAATATTTCTATATATCTATGACATTAATATAAACCACAGGTGCTTCCCTCATGTGCACTTGTTTCCTGTCTCAATGAATACCAGCCAAAAGCTTCAAGAAGTCTGCATTTTTCATTGAGAGAAAATGAATTTCTTTTTACCGTCACGATTTCAGTGTGCATGCAACACCAGCCTCACATAGCCAGCTGGAAGCAGATGAGTTACTGTGAGGCAAGTATCATGGGAGTCAGGTAAACAAAAAATGGAATTACCGTAGTTTTGAATTGTTTTCCATATGCTGTCATGTATGAAAAGACCCAAAATGAACACTGTAAACGGACTACTTGATTACAATAAGCAAATACTTAAACTGCATTTGTATAGGAGTAATTTTATCCCAAGTGTTTTGATCCATATAACTGTAACAAAGATCACTAAAAGCAGTTTCCACTGTATTCCAAGACTTCTTAGAAAATATGGTAAATGCACAAATTTACAAAATAATGATAGTATAATTACGTAATGGTAGATTTTCCTTTCAGTTAATGGATACTGCTGGCCACAAACTACAGTGTAAAGTCAGGTTTGTTTCCCTAAATACTCAGTGGAGAGATGTAACACCAAATTTTAGAATCCATAGTAACTCTGTAATGAGCATGGTGAGAGTGAGATTAAAAGATGCATTTTTCCAAAGTAATATGTTTGAGGCATCTTTTCTTTGTCATACTTGACCTGTAAGAACTCTGTTGTGTGATATTTATTCTAAGGCCAGTAGGAAGAGGAGGAAAAAGTAAGAGAGATGTCAGGTGTTGCTATGAATGGTGAATGAGGTGAAGGGATGGACAAAGAGCAAAGCCTCTTTTGCTCTTTGCTGATAAGGGGATATAGTTATAAGTAGGGACGGCTAAGTATTTTGCTTAAGTCTTTTTTGTCTCTAATGAACAACTGAGGGCTTTACTGCAGTTGAGCTTCCACAGATTTAAGATTATTTGAAAGCTAAGTGATCCGGACAAACTTCAACCAAATGAATTAGCAGGAGCACTGAAGGGTCAATGTTAGAGAATATCATGCTGGGAAATGCAAAGTGGAGGGGCTGTCTTTGGTTTACACTTGGTAAACTTCCCATCTGCTTATGTCTCAAAGACATCAAGAGTTAAGGCGGTACCAAGTATAGTTTATCAAATGCATTATGCAGCATGCATTCAATTATTTATGTCACTTAGGCATTTACATTTTGATATACATGGGTATGGAGGCCTTGTGTTTGTATGTATGCAGACCATCCTCATTGACTGAGTCTATGAAAGTTAGCCTCAGTTTCATATCAGTTTGCTCCCACTGAAATTTGACAGTAGAGATGGATTCATGAAAACAGTCATGTGGCCTCAAGTATGTCAAATTTAGGACAAATATGATAATTGATCACCCCAGTAATTACATTTCTGCTCCAAGTTAGATCTACTGCTCAAGGAAACTACACAGAGGCAAAGTCCTTCTCTTCCAGGGGACCACATTAGGACCTTATTTCGTAAAAATATGTACAGTACAATGGGGAGAAACAATAATTTTTGACCCAATCGAATTGTGCCATAAATTACAGATGATATTTGTCAATTTAAAAATCAATTTTGTGAGTCAAGAAAGTGTTGAAGTACAAAACTGTGAAAATATGTCATTAGATTTACTTCACTAAAGTAAGCAGCGTGTCAGTGATGTCATAGCTTTCTCTCTGGCTGAAGCAGTGATGCCTGTGTGTTTCGTGCTTACGCAAGCAACAGGTCTTGCTTGTTCTTATGCTTCCTGGATGATGAAAAGACCAGTAGTTGCTGGATAAAACAAATCAGATTACAATAATTGTGCATGCAACATAGCTAAGTTACCTAGCTAGAAAGCTAGCTGGTGTTCATGACACATCATGCAAGACGAGAGATGTAGTTCACTGAGCAGTGTCACATAAACTTAAATGGGACTTTGGGAAACCTAAGACAAACTGTGACTTTTTTGACTTGTAAAACTATTCAACTAACTATTTAAACTGACAAATGGTATAAGTGTAATTTATATCACATTCCAAAGAGGATCAAATATTATCTCTCTCTTGCTGTTGACAACTGAGCATATATTTTTCTGACATAATGTCACATGAGGGACACCAGAAGGGGCAGGACTTTGTGTCCTTATTTCTTCAGTGCAGCTGTAATGTACAATTAAATCTCATTTAACCAGTTACACTTATACAACCTCATCCAATCCAACACAAAAGTCTGGCAATAAATCCCCCTTTTGTGAAGCTTCTTTTCTGACACTGCATCATACCCTTAGAAACTAAATTCAGTGAAGGGCCACTGTATTGAACTGCATTTGACTGTACAGGTGGACAAGTATCTAATAGCATAAACAGTTAATTCAGTGTATATTGCTATTCTACTGTGGCTGGATAATTAAATGGACGGAGCAACCTCTTCCATCTTTGTTTACAAACTGCAGTACTCAACAAGGGAGAAGGCTCAGAGCCATATGATATGAATGACGAAGGAGAAAAAAGACTCGACTTCCAGCAATGCCAATTTTCTGAAGCCATTAAAATTAACATTTAGTGTTTTCAGCCCTGCATTACCAATACATACATTTGAGGGAATTACAAATGGTCACTTACTTGGTGCAGTGAACACGTGGCAGGTTGAACATAACCAGTAAGTAATTCTCTCCTTTTCTTTTCCCTGATAGAAAAAGCAATGTCCAAAGGCCAGAGTATCCTGGTCTCCATGTGAGGATGCTTCCTGTGTCTACTTCATCTACAATCATAACCTTCACGATTCCCTACTCAGATGCAACCGATGCACACAAGACCACACAAACTAAACATTTGTTGGGCACTTGTGTACAGACCTTGTTGTTTCCTGAAAATATAGATTGAATTTTTAAAGCCATGAAATATTACAAAGCACAACCTTATATTTCTGCAGGTGACCCATGAGGATTTGTGTCGGAGCTTACAGCATTACCATTGTAAACTTCTTGTATGATATGTCTTCAAACTACAGCAATATCACATTACATTTAATGCTGACTGCAGTCCTGAAGGTCTGCTTCATTTTATATTCTCCCCACCCATGCAGAAGCATGACAGCAAATCCCAAAACTCACAATTCATGCTTTGTGCCCAGCATAGTGCTCATAAACTAAGCCCTAACTTAACCCAGTTATGCAAATTTAACTATATTTTATCCACACAGTCATGCAGATTGAGGAGGGTTTGAAGTACCTGCTTTGCTGTGGAGAAGGGCGTGGAGATTTTTGAGAGCCAGCTCAGCATGACCTGGCCAGGCTTTGCATGGGGCCTTTAGCTCTAGAACGCCCTGGGCACTAAAGGGTTACAGGTGCAAAAGGTGGTCCTCACCTCTCACAGGGGGAAGAAGAGTTGGGTAGGAGGGGGATGCTGGGATACTATTTTGACTACATGTTCGGGCATAGGGGGGTTGGTGGAGGGGCTTAGAAATGGCAGGACTGTAGGAGCAAAGTTGACTGAGAGAGAAAAGGCAGAAAGAATAGCCAACTGTAGAGTATTGGCCATTTGTAAGCATGGGTAAGAATAAGTTTAATAGATGAGTGGACAGGAGACAAGATAATACAGAAATGGCGAGAGACTGAGAAAGATGTGTGAGAAAGTATGAAAGAACAGGAGTGAGAGAAAGAGAAAGAACAGGCAGAGGGAGCCTGAATTGAGCCATGGGTGAATCAAGCAGAACAAAGGAGGCTGTACTCCAAGGTGCCAGTGAGGCAGTAGATAGGCAGGAGACAAGGAGAAGCAAGAAGGGAAGAGAGGAGGACAGCGGGAGGCAGGAGGGAGACTTACGTGAAGGCGAAGGCCACCAGAGCACCACTAACCACTATAAAGTCAAGGATGTTCCACAAGTCCCGGAAATAAGAGCCCTGGTGCAAGACCAGCCCCAAATCCACCATCTAAAGTAGAAAGAGAGAACCAGATTATGAGATGTGGGTATGGATGTGTAATTTGGCTTCAGTGTGCAATAAAAAAGTGCCTAATCCTCATTTGGGCTGGAGTTCTCAGTTCTTTAGGAGGAAGCCATTGATTCTTGACATTGTCTTACCTTTATCAGCATCTCAAATGTGAATACTCCAGTGAAGACGTAGTCAAAATAGCGTAGGACCTGCACAAAGAGAAAGAGGGAATGATTTGCTGCATCTAGCTAGTGGAAAAGAATGACAAGAAGGATATTTACAGTATGATGACTCTCAAAATCCAGGGTTGAGCAATAATTTTACATTGGGGTGCAACATACTTTAATTTTCTTTATCTTAAAATAATAATCAAATATTAATAATGTTAAACATATATTGTATTATCTGATAGTATTGTTTTATTTGTGCATTATAAGCTGCTAAATTCACAAACAAAATTGAAATGAAGTTATGTCAAACATCCAATCCACATCATGTTTAGCGCATGTGGCAGAAGCAGCACTTTCAATTATACTGTAACTGTTAATCATACCTGCATGAACATGCTGTATAATTCAAGATTATAACTATTCCTTAATAATAGTAAGATATCTAAGTGCTTGATTTATTTTATCTTAGTCTTATGTGATATTATGATTTATTTATCTATTCCATGGTCCAAGTCCCCACATGTAGAGGGCTGGAGTGATACTACAAAGAAAAAAAGCAACCAGCATATTAAATGAAAACAAAAGCAATATGCATTGTAATAACAACAACATTGAATATGCACATAATATTTCATATAACAAAAGCAGGGGTATATAAATTTATGTTAACTCTCTTACATTGTTGCGAGGCGATTCGGGCCAGACAGGGTCTTCAGCAGCCAGGGCAATACTGCTCATGGCAATGACAAGCAGGATACACATCTCAAAATAACGCAGGGTGCAGACATAGTGACACGCCCGCCGAAACCTAGGAGTAGACGAAGACATTTTTATCCTCTTGCATTAGTGCTATGCATACCATTGGATCTGCTTTGTAAGTACAATACACTCTGCATCTCTATGCTGTGTTCGTGTGTGTGTACAGACAAGTGTTGACTTAATAGCAGACCCATTTTTCAATACCGAGAATATTGAGAATGCACTCTTGTTTGTAAGCCTAGGTGGATTCCTATAGTGAGTGGGTGCATGTATTTGTATTTATCCCACTTACGGGTTGGTTGTGGACAGAATGAACATGGAGCTGAAGGGAGGCATGGGCCTGGGTCCTCCTTCCCCTCCCTTCTCATCATCATCATCATCCTTATCCTCCTTTGCTGGCAGAGGCTCCGTATTGGCATTCTTATTGACTGGAGAGAAAAAAAAGGGGCCACAATGAGGTGAAAATAAAAGTTTGTTATTGAAGAAAACAGAGATATGATAATAGAAGAAACACAACACAGAGTCATTCTGCCCTTACCCTGCAGTATGGCATTGGTGGATGGAAAAATTGGCATGTCTACAGCTGTGTAGTCAGGGTGGGGCAGCCTGATGACACTGTTGGTACGGTGATGGGCGATGCTCCCATAGCTATCTAATGTGACCAAACTCCCATGGGTGCCACTGTTAGCAAGATGGAGGGCAGACCCAAAGACAGGGGCCACATTGTGGTTGGCAACTGGGTTAGGGTGAGCGTCGCCGGGTGGGGTAGAGCCAGACACCAGTTTGGTATTCATAAGGTTGTCCATATCCTCACTGTACTGGCTGTCCTGCCTAGAGAGGGTCTTTTGAATGGGCCGTGTGGTAGAGAGGTTGGGGACACTGCATTCCCTAAAAAAGAGTTAGAAGAAGTGATTGGTGATAAAAAAAGAAAGTTGAGATGGAGAGAAAAGAGGAAAGAAGTAAAAGGCAGAGATGATATCCAGAAAAAAAGGATGACAGGGGCACAGATAGAGAAGAGGAAAGACATAAGGAAGATAAACTTTTCAGATCAGAAGACAAATCAGTGAATACCAAATATTTACAGCTGCGTGCAATGGACATACTTCCTTCTGTGCTGGCACATCCTCTTTCCCTCGCCCTCTGTTTGGTTGCCATGGCGACTTCTTCTTGGCCTCCTCTCATTGCCATCAACAGCTCCCTCCTGCTCTCCTCCTTCTCCACCTCCGTCAACCCCTTTGCTCTTATGTCTTCCTGTTTTTCCACCTCCTCCCCCACCATCCTCACCGTCCTCAGCACTTTTTCGATGTGACCTGGGCTTCCTGTGTTCTGACTGTCCTCCCCCTCGGCTGCCACTCCGGATGTGGTGATGGCGCCTGGATGGCCTCTCTTCTGAGCCCGGCCCGGGAATCACTGTAGCATCCAATCGGACATGAGAGGTGTGGTGGTGGTGCTCTCCTTTACGACTCCGCCTGCTCTCTGTAGACTCGCCCCGCTCCAAGGGAGGCTTGACTGGACCCGAGCCTCCTCCACCGCCCCCTCCTACTTGACCACCGTGTTCGTGTAGGCGGGTTTGTCTGTGGAGCTCATCAGCTGGATGGTGTTGGCTGAAGCAGAGGTCTGAATTGTTTGCAGTGGTCTTGTTGGTGTTGTTGTTGCGGTTCTCGTGGGGGTCAACCACCAACGGTCGATCCAGGTGGGTCTTCATGTCTGGGCGGATGTGACGTGAGTAGTTCACCTGCGAGGAGAAGACCGGATAGAGGGGCAGCAAAGATAGAGGGATTAAAGTTACAGAGGGGGTAAAGAGGAGTTACAGTATCAAGTTATAATTCACAAGCCTTGCCATTTTTTTTAAGCCTTTATAACTATATATACATAAACACCAGCTAAGCAACATGCTAACATATGTCATCATCATCATCATCATCATAGCCGTCACTTGTGTACACTGATAGCACAAGTCTAGGGGCTTTGTTGCCTTGTCCTTTACATTGTTTTGCTCCTCCCTCCCTGTCCTTGCCTTCCAGCGTTCGTCAGGGTCCAGCTCGTTATAGAGGGCCTCGCGGCTGGACACCAGAGTCTGCCTCCTCAGCTCTTTGGTGCGTTGTTCCCACACTGACTTGTTGATTCCCTTATGGTTCTTCTGCTGCTCCTTACTGTAAAATGAAGCAGGGTGGAAAGGGAGGAGGGGATTGGCAGCATTAAAGACCTGTTTAAAC
>JAPZEB010000009.1:17761685-17775343 GCA_029783705.1 Chaetodon striatus | reverse complement strand
GTTTGGCATCTTGAAAAAGCACAGCGATCCCAATGTTCCTGTGGTAAATGGAAAAGTATGGGAATAAACAAGAGTGAATATAATTTAAGAATAACAGCTTTAACAGCTTGAGAAAGAGGGTGGGAGGAGAGAAGTAGGAAGGAGGTACCAAGGGCAGGTTAGAGAAAAGAGAGGTCGGAAGATAAGGGAGTCTAAGCAAAGGGGAAAAAGTAACACGAGGAGAGAAGTGCAGAGCAGCAGAGGAGAGGAGAGGAAAGGAGAGGGAAGGAGAGGAGGGTCAGGTAATGCTGATATGCAAGATAAGATAGCATCTGTATGTACCTGTGGTTTGCCTTTGAGTGTGTGTGTGTGTGTGTGTGTGTGTGTGAGGGAGAGACAGAGAGCATGTATCTTACCTACTGCCAGATCTCCCTCTCCTTCCTCTGGGTTTAGCAGCTCAGCTTTGCTCTTATGGTTCTTTGTGGCTCTTCTACGGGAGCCTGTAATAAAAAAAAAAAGCATGCATGTTTAATCTATAATACAAGAGTACAGATATGTTAAATTTATTAGCACAATTTTCTCAATTATAGTGTATAAACAAACACAGTGATTTCATACCATCATAATCATTTTCATTCTCATCATCCGCCAAGATGACCTCTTCTACGAAACACACATGAACAAATATGTTAGTGCAGCATACGTCAAATCAAATGTATTTTTTTGACTTCAGCAATATCTATCAATCTTTTCTTATCATCAATTGATATTCCATTCTTCATTTTAATTAAAACTGGAAACAGTCTCTGGTCTGCACCTGTGCTTGCCACTGTTTTTTTAGCTTCCTTGTTTTTATGTAGATAGTCTTTTCAAGAAGATCAAAGGTCTGTGCTTTCTATCTGCCCCTTCATCCACTCCTTCCAACAAAACCTCCATTCCTCTTATCTTCTCTACATCTTTCCTGCCCTGAGCAGATGGGTCAGAGTAAAAAGACAAGCGAGATAAAGAGAACTAGGGACAAACAGTGGGTCTTCTCTACCTGAGGTTCAAACAAGTGTCTTTAATCCACACCACAGTGGTGTATATCAAGGCTGTTCAAATATATTTAACTATACAAGTGCAGTAGCTGTAATACAACTTTATCTGTTTTACATTCTGAGGAGAGCTACACCTTCATTATATCTCCTCAGAAACTGATAATTTCAGCTTCATGATTGAACTGTTTGATTGTGAATGACTGATTATTGAAAACATACCAGCTTTGCAGATCCATTCCAGATAACCATTTAGTTCCCGCTCAATCTGCTGCTGTCTTCTGAGCTTCAAGAACTCACTCCTGTTTTCCACACGCTCTCTCTCTTTGGCAAACTCCCTGCAGGAACACACATACATGCCATGCGTAGACACTTTTAACACAGATGCTTAGCATTTTTATTGTGACATAAAGGCAACAATATTCAAACACTGTTAATGTACAATATATAGGATTTAAATTACAAATAAACAGCCTTTTATACTATCTTTGGCAGAAGCAGCTTCTCACAAACAGAGACATAATCAAACACACACTTACCCTGACAACACACCCAGCACCAGGTTGAGCATGAAGAAGGAGCCAATGATGATGAGGGGAATGAAGTACATCCAGTTCCATGCACTCCCTGAGGCATCGTTGCTCTGGAAACACACACATGGAGACATCAGACAGAGTAATCGATGTTTTGCTCTGGGAAATTTGCCACAACTCATGATGACCAAAGATTTGATCGTCTGAGATAATAGACATTTTTGCGACTCCAGAAAAAGACCTGTGAAAAACCTGTGAAGACACCAGTATTTCCAGTCACATTTTACAAGAAAAGAAATTTGTCGATGACACTCTATCTGTAGAGTGCTAACTTCGATCTTTAACAATACATCTTCAGATCGTCCCCTCACTTTAAACAAAATGGAACAGGAGCAGCTGCTGTGGCATTGGCAGCACCTACTTTTCTTTATAATAAACTTGCTAAATAAATGTATTTCTTCTGGTCTGCAGCTAGGGCTTGTCTCCCTCCTCTTCATCTCCCTTTTATTTCATGGGGTGCACTTTTCCTATGAGGATGACTGCCTCTTCCTCTATCATCCTCTTGGTCTCCTCAACATTCTGGTCATTGTCACCTCGGTGGTGCGAGTCCATGAATGTTGCTTTTGGGAGACTCTGTGCTTTGAATCTGCGCTGCTGATGAATGGAACTTGAAATTGAAATTGTGGTCTCTGTCATCCAACTTAGTATTGACAATATGCTTAGTATTTTACAAATTAAGAAATTTTATTTTATTATAATGAACACTGATACACGAAAATTAATGAAATGGGTTCTTCTTCTTCAAAAAAGAAGGCAAAACAACAGTGAGGTGGTGGGCAAGTAGTGTAATCGATGTGTAATCAGTGTACACCCGAACACCATGCAACCCTGGTAACACTGACTACCTCTATTCAAAACACACAAAATAAATCAGTGAAACAGGCACAGGTAGAACAGCTACAGCGACATGAATCAGCTGCAGTGGCATATGTTTTGGCCTGTATGTGGTTAAAGAGTAAGTTTGGTCATATTCAGCCTGGACCCCATTTTCCTATGTTTTTATGTATAAATGACTCATGGGAACAACAATTTTTAAAATTTGACTGTTGCAGACAGCAGCAGCAAAACAGGCTGTACTGTAACTCTGAAATCGCTTAAGGCTAAACCCACCAGACCCCATTTAAATCAACTGTAACTTTATGATTGTAAATCACAGTTCATTCAAAGTCAATGGAAACAAAATAAAATTCACAAAAACCATTGCCTTACAATCACCAACTCTGGATTGGTAAAAAAAATAAAAATAAATAAATTTGAATGCACCCAGTTGGATGTGAAAATTACACACAGTAAAATTACACTTTATTTAAATGGAGTCTGGTGGGTTTGGCAATGGCAATTTTAGAGCTGGTTAAACAAAAATGATCTGACTCTCAAAAAAAAAAAAAAAGTCTATCTCTGTAGGGGTCCTTTCCAAAATATTGTCAGACACTTAGAATAAATATCTGAGCCTGTCAATGGCAAAAACAAGCACTTTTAGTGGATGTAAACTGACGATGCACAACTGATTACATTTCAGCCCATTTCTCTGCTGCCTTACAGTCATCATTAAATGTCCAGACAATGTGGCCATTGAAAAAAATGGAGGCCAATGCACTCAAAAGGGCTGTCCACCGCTGTTAGAAATATAAACAACAGCAGGGCTGACATGGTTTTGCTTTAAGTCATCTCAATAAGTAAATGCATATCTGCCACTCTATTTAGCTGCTCAGTGCAGAGTAAATAATGTATAACAAATGCTTTGGTCTCTCCCTCTCCCTCTCTGTCTCTACCATCAGACTGCCAAGACTCCCCGTCCGTTTTCTTTATTTGCTCCTTATTGTTTTTTCTCTCCTTTTGCATGTTTCTTTGGGATCCATTTCTTCTGCTTACCCCCTCCTTGTTTTACTCATTTTGATGTTTCCTCTTTCCTTAATTCCTGTCTTCTTACCTCCCTTCCTTTTTTGTGCAATCTATCCATTCCTCCCCACTTTGACTGATCAGCCTCTTCACTGATTCTTCAATTTACCCTCTCCCACCTCTAGACCCCCTCTTCTCCATCCCCCCTTGCGCTCTCTTTCTCATAGCCTCCCTGTCTCACCTCCCCCCGTCTCCTCCTTCCTCCATCTTTCCTTCTTCCTGCATGTAAGTTGGTATTGCTGCTGTGTACCCAATGTACCGCAGACCCTTTTTTCTACCATTAAACTTTTATCGCTCCCCTCCCCAGCAGCTGCAAGAATAACTTGGGCTGAACAGGCCCTTTTAAATATAGAGCAGCACCGGGAAGGAGGGACACAGGGAGAGAGACACAGAGCGAGAGGGAAAGAGAGGAAGGAGGGGAGGAGAGAGAGATAAGACGGAGAAAATAAAGAAGGAATAAGGAAGGAAAAAGAGCAATGGGGAGGATAAGACGGAGAGGGAGAGGAGAAGGGGAAAGAGACGACTACAGTAACACTCGAAGACCCTCATCTACCTCTGGTTTCCTAGCAACCGTTGCCACTGACAGCAGGGAACTATTCAGTCCTGGGTATGAGTGATGACATTGTTAAAGACCTGGTACCTATTTTATGGGCAGACTCACAGTGTGCACAGGTGAATATCACTGCATGTTTGAACACTTGAAATTTAGTATTTAATCTCAGAAAATAATCTAATCTTACAATGAAAAAACTACTGAGAGGAGTGACGTAAGGCCAAAGTACAGCTGCATTTGATGATATTTTTATTTGTTGTATTTTTCAGATATTAAGTGACAGTTTTATCCTCATAAAATGTCCACTAAATACAACAATAACAGATATACAAATGCAAAACCAGGCACTGTCTCTAAAAATGGGTCTGCGTAGCAAACAAACTGATACTGTATAATTTCCACTCTGAATCTAATTAATTGACTAGGGTGTTTGTCTGCTGGTGCAGCCCATCCATGACAGGGACTGATGGGTTTTGCACTCTGGGTTATCAGTCTCTTCACTTGAATGATCCTCTCTTTTCTCGCCTAAATCTACTGGCACAGAGACCTGCAACTCTCAGCTGACTGACTGGTTACCCAGTAGCCCATTCCCTTAAGACCCCTCAACAGTAACGGGTCTCTTAAATGCCTTTCATTCCTCCTTTACGACATGCAAAGCTTTCTATTCCTGGGCAGGAGGAAGAGAATAATGAGGTGGCCGCTGACGTCCTGTTTATAGTTCAACTTAATTTTCTTGATTTGTCATTCCACACAATCAGACAAATGGCAGTTGAAATGTACATCTTTGCGTATCTGTCTTTTATACACACACCACAAAAGCCATTAAAAGAGGGAGGTGGCGCAGGTTATACCTGGTATTAGCATGCATCTAGGATGATCCAATCACAATTGGACAGCACTAAATACAAGCATTAACTACCACAAAGACACATTGTGATTCAATCACTCAAACCACTTGCCAAGGTGGTCTGGGACACATTTGACTACATATCTTTTGTAGTGTAAATGCTAATGCATCTTGATGTGTCCCCGACAAGGACTCAGTCATCAGTGTAGGACATAGTGGTTGTTTTAATGACAGCGTGCTAATTTAATTACCTACACAAAAATAACTGTTTGGATGTTGAATTCTGCAGACAGCGATATCTCCGGCTGTACCAACACAACCATTAACGTGACTGGCTAGCAAGCAGCTAGCAGGAGTGTGGACATAATACCTGTGCACTGGGCCCTTTACAACGTACGGAAGGCAGTAACGAAATATGAACACAAGTGTAAGTGGCAACGTGTCTTGGCTGTCCACGTCTGCTCAGATCACCAAAAAGCATGCTAGTACCAGGTGTAACCAGGCTCTGAGTGTGTGCATGTGTGCCAAACACTGTTCAGCAGTACTTACATAGTAGAGCAGTTCAGTCCAGCCCTCCATGGTGATACACTGGAAGACGGTGAGGATAGCAAACAGGATGTTGTCAAACTGGGTGATGCCATAGTTTGGTCCCAGCCAGTACTGTCTACACATGGTGCCCTCTGGACACAGCCGTGACGGAGGTTCTGTCCCACATGGAAACTCTTCTCGGATCTCACCTGAACATGGATGAAAGTAGGGAGGTGTTTCAAAACCTCAAAATCTGATTTTACC
This sequence comes from Chaetodon striatus, assembly GCA_029783705.1. Taxonomy (NCBI): domain Eukaryota; kingdom Metazoa; phylum Chordata; class Actinopteri; order Chaetodontiformes; family Chaetodontidae; genus Chaetodon; species Chaetodon striatus. Next base: position 17,769,646 of record JAPZEB010000009.1, on the reverse strand, counting down.
CCTATATGTTTTGGAAATAATTATGTGAAGGAATTGGCCACAAAAAGAAGGTACAGCTAACATAAAGAAGTCATGATACAGCAAAATAGGCTGACCTGCTTAATTAATATAGACATATAAGATTAATTGTAAATGCTCAATAGAACAACCAATAACATGATTTCAACTTTTTGAATTCTTGGTAGGTGTAACTGTTTTCAACTCCAAACACGAAAAGGCTCAAAACATGCAGATATTAGCAATGAATCAGACTACATCTGTGGAAGCTGCATTTCTCATCACACAGGAGTAGAATGGAAGTACTCCAAACAATTTAACGCCAAAGAAGTTATTTAGTTGAACTAAATAGCTTTTCTATTTTTAGCAGTGCAACTATATAAAGTCTACCTCAACCGGAACAGGTCTTCATTGGGGCAAACAGTAAGCAAATCAATTCTGACTGCACTATTATTGGTAAACACAGACTATACACACACTCCTTTACCTGTGTGATTGTCAAAGCAGGTTGTGTGGAATTTGCCCATGTAGAACTCCAGGCCGATGATGGCAAACATGAGGATGGCAAAGAAAAGAAGCAGGCCAATTTGCAGCAGAGGAATCATGGCCTTCATGATGGATTTGAGCACCACCTGTAAGCCTGGATGACAAAGTGTATACAGTATTAAGATTTTTATAGTCACTATTATCCATCATCACTTTTAAATTGTGTGTTTTAACAATTAGAATCAGGTGCAGAAATCAAAAAGGCCTCCTCTCTTATTATTGAGCAGAACCCATTCATGTCCTCCACTACCAGCTGGTCCTGTTAAATGTAAGTGTTGCCGTAAAGATAACCATAGGTATGATAAGACCATCAGCTTATGGCTATATCACATACTTTGCTGCGGTCACTGGAGGAGGCAGCCTAATACCTGGCACACAGTACATTACAGTATACATTGGAGGGATTGAACCTGTGATCACACAATATACTCATTATATGCTACACATTAAATACCCAAGGTTTTTCTCATATGTGTTTTTCTAACAAACAAAGGGTCTCAAAGGCAACATTTTGTTGTAAGTTATATTTCATGTGAACTGTTGTTTTGTGAAAACCCAATCACACTTTTCAAATGTATATCACACCCTGTAATGGAACTCTAATTTGGTTTTCATAGGGAGCTTATGACTTTTATGATGAGTAAGCCTTGGTTTGCCTGTTCAGCCCTGTAGTGGAGTCCATGCTATTAATAACACTGCAGTGGTGCTGGAACACTACTGCCGCTATAACATTTAAAAAAAAAAAAAAAAAAGAGCGGAGAGTGCACAGAAGAACCACTTTTGTTGGAACACTTTGGGTGCATTATGCAGAACAACACAGAAGCTGCATAAAACCTTGACACAAAATGCTTCTCCGTGCTATTTCGATCCTCCAATAAAATCTGAAACTGTCCTGTGCTTAAAGAGATGTAATTTTCTTGGCTACGGAACAACAAAGAATCTGTGAAAAGTCTTAATTTTTCAATGTCTTAGTTCAAATGAAGAGTTTTGACTTACTGGGAATACCGGACACCAGTTTGAGGGGCCTCAACACTCGCACCGCCCTGAGGGTCCGCAAGTCGAATTCTGAACCCACAGTGGACAGGATCCTAAAGGGACAGAGACAAATGCACAAAAGTGTGCACAGGCAATCAATGTTTAAGCTAGTCAAGCTTGTCACTGTCAGTCAGCCTCACTCATACACACTTTAACCACAGCCCCCATGCCAGGTCATTACAAGAAACTGGGGTGAGCGCTGTATGTAAATCCTGTAAGAGCTGAGCTGATCAATAGAGCTGACAAGTGAAGTAGGACAGAGAAGTGTATCAGGACGAGAAAGGGATGGGCTGAAAGGACAGTGTTTTGTAACGGGATGACAGCGGGACTATAAAATGAAAAAGGAGAGATGAAGTGATGGAGGGGAGAGGGAAAATGGGAGGACAAAGAGGGAGGGTAGAAGAGAGAGAAAGTCAGGGCGGCATGGAGAGACAGAGCGAGAGAGAAAGAGGGAGGGAGTGCTGGCAGATGGTGAAAATCAGAGATGCTGACTTGCTTATTTCTACCTATTTTTATTCTCAGTACGTTAAAAATGTTTCTCTTCAAGCCGTCGCCAGACTGCAGAGTAAACGTGCTGTGGGGTGTGTTACAGCACCTGTATTACCGCTCATCATCTGAATAAAGACTTGTAAACACCATGTGTGTGTGTATATGTGTGTACTTCAGATGGTTAAGATGTTCCCTTGTGCCGCCAGACTTCCAGTCAGTCCCCTCGTCTGACGCACACTGTGAATCATCCTCCTTCCCACTTCTCTCTCCTTCTCTCTCTCTCCTTCTCTTTCGGTTTCTCTGACACATTTCCACTTTCCTCTGTTCCACTAAGAGGCTCAGTGACACAGCAGAGCCTTAATCACAGGTTTGAAGTCAGCCTGCTTTGCTTGGAAACCTAAAAAAATGGCGAGAAGGGAAAAGTAACACCGACCCAGGATCTATGGCTGAATGCTGTATTGAATTACCAGGAAGCCCCCCCAGTGGTATGTGCTCCATCGCTAGTGTAGGCTAGGGTCCTTGTAATGACATTGTGTGATATCAAATGCCTCATCAGAGGCTGACTTGTAACTGAGAGGTTCCTGGTTTGGTCACGAGGCAACACTGTACTTCAGCTGTGTGCGTAGCTAAAACATTATGCCAGCTGTGCCCTTTAGCAACTCACTGAACCTTGTATTCTTAGATGATCTTCAGATGTTACACTGAAAGAGATACTAAAATCAGAGCTAAACTGTATATCAGCTGCTAACAAACTGTATCAGTAGCAGCATATATAGCAGCGTAAGATATTGCAGTTCAGAAATGCCAAAGATACATTTGAGGTAAACTAGAAACAGTGTCTCCATTACAATGTCTCAGGGCACTGACAAATTCATTTTTTAAAATGGAATAATGTCCCACTCAGTTCATTAGGCCTATATCTCAGTCAAAATTGTTAATAAAGGATTTTATCAAAAATGTTTTAAAGGGGGACCTACTATGCTCATTTCGGGGCCTTTGTATTGATTGTTGACTCCTATAGAGCAGCTACACACGATTACCCGCGCCGAAAGCTTTATAGATCTTTGGGACGCTGTGTCTCTCGCTGCATCACTTCCTTATATTTCCTGCATCCCACGAAAATGGTATGTTTCATTTACTCATTAATTGAAGCTTTGGCATCGTTTAACACGAGTATCTCACATTGTAACAACATTTATAGGTCAGAAAAGTGGTAAAGCACAATAGTTCCTCTTTAATGTTAGGTTGATGCAAAATATATATAAATATCATAATTATATGGGTTTCAAATGTTTAATAAAGAATTTACACACTGTATGTTGTTGGTCTCAAATATCTGCAGATCTGTTTTTCGTATTTAATCATGAACTACTGCAGTTAATTGAATTTCAATCTCTGACCACATCCCGTTGATTGTCAATCAAGTGTGACTTTGACACAGTCAAGACAAATATTAAGAATACAATTAAAAATACATTTAGCAGAATTGGGTGGAAGCATCAGTTCTCCTATAAATATATATATATATTTCCCACCAGCTTCCCCTTCTTGACAATTGAGTGATTTACACAATGATTTACATAGTACTTCAACTGTACTGCCATTTTAAGGTTTTTTGGGTCAGTAACTTTGTCATTTATTCTGGAACCTGGATGACCATTACTCTGACACATTGTTGTATTTTCAATAAATGCATAGTGCTACTCTTAATATCAACATGATACTGCTGAGCTCTCTGCTTCAAAGGGAGGTTGGAGTGCAGGTTCAGCTACACAACATCAGCCATGTGTCTTAGAAGAGACAGTTGCTAACAAGTGGATAAATTAGACTATAAGGTTTGTCGGGGATATGAAACATCGTCACGCTGAACACAGCCTTAACAGCCTTGTTGTGGCGGCGACGTTTGAGTCATGCAATTGTGGTGTAGTTCCTTTATAGCCTAACATTAGCTTTTTACTTCTTGTGATTGCACTTAAGCTTCAAAAATCATTAAAGTTGCATTCATTTGGGAAGATTGTCTTGCCGAACAAAACGTCTAGTATCATAAACTTCTGTTTGTCACAGAGCTTCTTTTCAATGATAATCCAAAATCAAGTGAAAAAATCGAATTGGCTGGTTGTGGAGGGAACCAGGGCGATGCTAACGTCTGTGCTGGCCTACAAAATAACGTTCCTGCAGCATTCTATAAAGAATGGCAATAACGCACAAGAGGCATGTGATTTAGGAAAGAAAGGCAATACATGCTATGTATTACACAAGGGGAAAGAAATACAATGAATAGAATGGAACAGTAAATATAAGATAATGATAAAAATGATGAACAAGTAACACAGTTCAGAGAGGGAGATCAGTGGAGAACTATACATGTTAAGGTGGTGGCAAGCCAACCGTGTGTGCTCCACGTTCAAAATGTGGTGACATACAGTATTAAGCATAATATTCATGCTATAAATTGAGGGTGTATGGGTGTGAATGTATGTGCAGAGGAACGGTATAATGCTGCTGACAGAATTTTCAGAGAGGAATAACCTGCATATCTTCCTGGAAATACAAAGCCAGTATCTCACTGTGTGTGTGACATAATCACACACTTGCACTACATGTATGTTTCATATGTCTGTGTTGTGTATCTCTGCATTATTGGTGATGCAATGCAGAAGCTACTTAAGAATTACATACTATCTTATATAAGCTATATCTGTGACGTGACTGTGATTATAGCAAAAACACTGATAATGACAATGATGATGATAACGTTGACAAAGATGATGGTGGTAATAATGAAGAATTCAGTCTCTAAATGGCATCCGCCGTCAGAAACAGTGTCAAGCCGATGAGGCAGTTCCTAATTCACACCGTCTCCACGGTTACTGGGCCCTTTCTCATTCATAAGTGTTTCCATGGCAACAGGGACCTTGGCTCATTGATAGAATCTCTGTATCACCTTGGTAACAGGGCCAAGGGAGGAGCCTGATTGATTGTTTTTTTTTTTTCCTCCTCTCTTCTCTATAATGTAAATGTATCACAACTCGCACAGACAAACACACATGTACATGCAGATACAAAAATAGACACACAGATGACAGGAGCACACACAGACACACACATCTGCACAACAAACGGGCGCTGGTTGAAGATCAAACATATTGAGTGAGAATAATTTTATTCACATATGCACACTAGAAAGTAGGTCATTTGGAATAACCAATGGAAAACAATTTCTTCCTTGTCAGGGACAGAGATGCTGCCTACAGTACATCTTCACACTTGAACTGAATACACACACAGGTAAAGACACCTGCACTGAATGCAGAGGAACACAGCTGATTAAGGAGAAAAACATTAAGCAATATTGCTATTACACAATCTCCCCATCGACCCACTCTCATGGGACACCAACACATTATACAAACACAATCTTTTTTGTCCGCTTTCTCCGCCTGCATTCCTGCTGACTTCAGCTAAATTCGGCTAATTATCTCTGTCCACATCACTGACCAAATCGCTTCATCTCTTCTCCAAACTCTCCACTTTCCTTGTCTCCTTGCTTTTCTATATTACCATGACTCAACTATGTCATACTGAATGTGTCTGCATACTTATAAATTTCTCTTATATCAATATTATACTCTACGTATGAAGGTAAAGGTGCTACTAAGATTATCAGTATTCTATTATTCCCTCTAATTAACATCATGTAACATCAAGGAAGAAGAAAGGTGAAGAAAATGTCACACACATAGCTTCATATTAACAGTCCATACAGTACAACTCCTGACAATGACAGAACTGAACGTATTACCTCTAGATGGTCCCATACAGTATTCAGTTATCTAAAAGTGAAAGCTGCTGCGAGCTGCAATAATTTTTTACAATATCCTCAAAACACATTTTAAACTGGGGGATGTCAAGAGAGGATGATTTCACAATCCTTCTAAAGTGATAAAGGAGGGTGAGGGAGACCATGTTTAAGTTAAAGATCAGTCATTATTCTTACTGTCATTCTTCCACTTTGAGCATAGATGTAGCAAATTTCAATTTCAGATGATTACAAGGTCATTGAAAGGACTTTCCGTGCTTCCTTCCCCTCTTTTTTTCCCCCTCATTTCCCTGTGCCAGTTGTATCTAATCAAAGAACCTCAACAAGGGTACAAGAAGGAGGAACTGAGGGGAGGATGCAAGGCAGGACTGGCTGTAAACTAAGGGTAATTGGACTAATAATCAATACTGGGCATAAAAAACAACTAGCTTATTCCCAGAGCCAAATCACTCAGGCAATTTACGACAAGAGATAGGTCAACACACACACATGCACCCACACACACACACACACACACACTTGGGCACGGAATTGAGGGTGCACACAAATCCGCTTACGTCCACCAAGGTTGTGAAGTAAATAGCTAATCTATTCACACATGTTAAGTGCCATTTGTGTGTTTGTCTTCGTATGTGTCGTGCAAGCAAGTGCACTAGGACTGAGTAGGAAATGAAGAGGAATGTTTGAAGTGGAAATGTGTATGTGTGTGTGTGTGTGTGTATTTGCGTGCGTGCATTGGTCAGTGTGTTATCAAAGGTTTCGTCCAGGGGTGGGTAGAAAGGCCAAGTAGCCTTTCATCTTCAAAGAGCTGCACTGCTAAAAACACAACCCCAATTCATAAAGAGCACAACAAAGAATGTGCGTGTAGTGTGTATTTGTGCGTGTGTGTGTGTGTGTGTGCGCATGAGAGAGTGTAAAATGGATTGACTTCAGTCAGTGTACATAATGTATCATGGGAATGTACAGTACGTGTGCTGTAAGTGCTGCAGTATATTCTCTATGGCACATCATGCTGTAGCTTTCTGCTTTACTGCAAAATGGTAACAACTCAGCTGGTTAACACAGAGATAAAGACCAGAGGTGTGATGTATGATGTCGTTTAAATTGCAAAATACATACATTCACATTTTTACTTTTTCTTTATTTTAACTCATTTCTTTTACATCTTGCTTCACTTTTCTCAGGCTGTATCAAGAATGAATCGCTATTCCATAATTTGCATTTACCTATATAGGGCAAGGAAACTGTGAAAGACGGAAAGGTCATGACGTCAGTGACAGCATTCAAATTTTGTATTGGAGCCAGAGTTTAGTGTCAGTTCTACTGAGGTCAATGGGGCTGACACGGCAAATCACACTATATCCCATCATATCTGAAGAGTCTACCAACAGACATATATAGATAACAAGATTTAAAGCTAGCATCCATCTCTTGTCTAGAGGAATGTGGGATTGTTAACAATGATGGATGATCTCCACATCTGAGCTAGGACACTTGGAAAAATATTGTTTGTTGATTATAACGACTCAATCAGGAAGTACTTTGCCGTTACAAATTTCGAGGTGGGTTGTAATTACAGACAGTGGCTTTACTCTCATCTGGACATTAAATGTAAGAAAATGTGCTGCTTGTATGTTGGATCAACATCTGCACTACAACAGCAGCAGTGCCTCTGCCTATAAGAGAACTAATTTTTTAACTGCTGTGTCACGCTTGCTCAGAGGGTTTCAGTGTCTATACAGATTTCCTACTGTAAAAACGCAGAGGGGCGGGGGGGATTATGGGAGACCAGGCATTTGCTGGAAGTTTTAAGGACTGCCTCGCTTCCTTCTGCTCTACCTCTCTTTCCTCTCCTTCCTCCTCTCTGTATCTTGATACTTCCTGCTGTCTCACTGACACTCGTCTTCTCGCTCCTCTTCTCTCTTACAGTCACACTGTTGTGCCACGCTGAGATGAGCTTGGCATCATGATTGCTCTTATTAAAGCATAAGGACATACTGCCAGACCGAGTGCTCACTCACTCACACAGTGTGTGTGTGTGTGTGTGTGTTTGTATGTGAGAGAGAGAGAGAGA
>JAPZEB010000009.1:17748714-17761585 GCA_029783705.1 Chaetodon striatus | reverse complement strand
ACATACTGCCAGACCGAGTTCTCACTCACTCACAGTGTGTGTGTGTGTGTGTGTGTGTTTGTGTGTGAGAGAGAGAGAGAGAGAGAGAGAGAGAGAGAGAGAGAGAGAGAGAAAGAGGTTGGCAGTGGGGGGCAATCACCAGTTTCCCCGGTGCTTTGTCAGCAAAGATGCGCAAGGTTTATGTAACCCATGAAGCTCTCCAAATCACCACATGCATGCACACACACATGCAGTGACCTCAACATATTAATCTGTGCCAGCACTGCCACACAATCATTTTACTTATCACAGTGGCCCATAGCTGTAGTAACACAGTTTCACTAAATGACTTGTCTAATGAGTGAATGACACAGGGAAACAGTATTACTGCTGTCACAATGCAGTGGTTTACTCTATACTTTGCTGTTTTAATACACAGAATCAGCAAAGTGTGAAATTTGCACGGTTGGAAAGACAAAAATAAATTAACCAGTATTTTAAGGGATGTTTTTTTTTTATGTAGGGTTGTGTGAGGTACTTATCCATAGTCAGTGTATTACCTACAGTACATGGTGGTAAGAATGCCCCCAGTTTGGAGATGCAGACAGGAGTACCACCACTGAAACTAAGCAATGCACTGCTCTGGACAAGGGCTGCAGCTAATGTATTTTAGCCACCTAAAAAAATCAATTTCAGTTTAAGTGTAAGCTTTATTTAAAATATTTTCAGACTCACCTTTCTCACAGGGAATTGACACTGTTATCTATGCTCTCTTAAAAGCTACCAGACTCCTTTGACAAAAACAGTAATCTTACCTCACAGAACAAGGGCATTTAGTTAGTTTGTGTTATTGTGGGACTTTGGTGAATCCAAACTGACCTTTCAAAACACCAAAGTCACAATAACACATACAAATTAACCAATCGAAGCAGCAGAAGACCCACAACTCCCGTGTTCTGCGAAGAGTCTAGTGACTTAGAAGATAGCATAAATTACGATTTCAGTTCTCCATTCAACACGGGCGTCTGACAGCGAGGTAAAGCAGTGAAAATATTATAAATGCAGTATACACTTAAACTGATATTGATATTTTTAGGTGGCTAAAATATGTTTTGCGACTGCCAATGTCTGCTGTAGCAGATTGCTTACATGTAGCTTCCATGGTCTGCTTCTCCAAACTGACAGTGAGCCAACAGCCATCTGATGTAGGTAATTCACTCACTTTGGTCGTACAACCTGTCATACAACCCCACCTTTGAAAAAATCTGAGCTATCTCTTTAAGTATGTTGTTAACATGGGCATCAAAAACCAATTCTAATACTTACTTCAACAATTACATATTCTCTTCACTAACCGATCACTTACGCAATCAAAGTCATGTAAATCACATTAATCATTTAACAAAAAACTGCAGCCATACACCAGCATATCATCACACAGTCTGCGATACTCACATGAGAAAGAAAGTGTCTTGAAAGAAGAAATGTCATTTGACCATCATATGGGCGGAAGGATCAACAGACAGACAAGTGTTGGGAAAACAGAACCATCTGGCACTGACAAGTCACTGCACCTTTTCTACATCACCCAAAGATAAAATGTAAACTTGTTGCATGTGTGTAAACACAGTCATTCTGCTCCTCTTCCCTCTTTCTATTTCTGTCAATCCAACTCATTATCTATTTACTCTATTTAGTCTTTCTCTATGATATATGATCTAACCAGTGATTGTAACTAATCATGTTAATCCTATCATGGGTCCAAAGCACCCTCACTGACACCTATTTTATCACAATCCTCAGGCTGTACCCCATTTGTTCCCTTTACCCCTGTTCACCTTCTTGTTGAGCATTCACATTAAATATGGCAGTCCAACACAAAGCCTAACTCTATGAGGTAACAGTTTACCTCGTTCCCAAGTATTTGTTTTAACATGGCACTTGACATCAAAAGGAATCAACATTTTCACTCAAATGGACTCCTATATTATGTTGGAGTTATTGTACTGCAAACCTTGGCTTCATTTTGGAATGAGGAGTTTTCCCTCCCTTGCTTGTTTTCCTATTTTCCTTTACTTTCTGCACTCTTCATTAGCCTTTTTTCAATTTGTTACCATTGCTTCTCTGTCTCTATTTAGCTATCAACACCTGTGAATTTTTGTACATTCTTTCTTCATACCTTCTATTCAGTGTCTATTCCCTCTGTGACCCCCCACTCCCTCTGTCTCTGTGTGTGTTGTGGTGACATTTGTTCACTACCCAGGCTGCTGGCTGCCTGCAGCTCTGCTCTGTGATCTGACTGCTGCCTTCCCCAGAATGGGGCCATTCATTAGGGCGAAGGAGCAGGGATAGGACACTCACACACACACACACATACACATGTACAGACACACACTAAAACACATGACAAACTACTTCATTTTCTCCAGTTTCAGTTGAATAAGAAAAGCGAAAACCACATCTTATTCTGACATCCTGTTTTCATAACTGTGTGCCTTTTTGAGTGCTCATGCAGGTACTTGCTGTGCATGTACGTGTGTGTTTGTAATATGTGTGTGCTCGGCTTATCTATTTGCGTGCCACTCACCCTGTGAGCACCACCACAAAGTCCATGACGTTCCATCCATTCCTCAGGTAGGAGTTCTTGTGGAGGGCGAAACCAAGTGCCAGGATCTTTATTCCAGACTCAAAACAGAAGATTCCTATGAAGTACGGCTCTGTATCATCCTGAGGGGAGAGAAAGACAAGAAAGGAAGAAGTAGAAAGGTTAAGAGGGATGGAAAAAGACAGAGACAAAGTAAGACACCTATCAGTAGCTAGATGAGTCTGTGTTTTTTTCATACACGTTTCAACTTTTTGTGGGCACTAACTCAAGTGAAATTTTTAACTTCATAACAGTACATTTAATTGCAACATTTGCATATTTACTCGTGAATCTACAGCATGTCTTTATTAAAATTAAGTGTATATACTGTATGGTCCTCTGGTATCTGTATGACTGTATGTTTCTAATGTGTTGTCATGCACAAAACATTTGGATCAATGCCTTTTTTCAAGGTGAACAGAAACCCTGTTTTAATTACCTCTTAATGCATCTTCTCAAGAAAAATCAATCAGTACTCCGAACACATACTGACATATTGTATCATGTCTGTTTAACTTACCAGGCGCTCAGACAGTGGCGTCTTGTCCCCATCAGGCAAATGTTGTTCCAGAGCCAAGACGATGCAGTTGGCAATGATGGTGGCTAGAATCATCCACTCAAATGGAGTGAGGAAGGTCAGTCAAGGAACAAACACTTCTCGAGACATAAATAAAAACAGTTTATATTCCAATAAATATACGAAATTAAAAAATACAACTTGACATTTTAAGTGCTTTTTTGTACATAGTCACGGCATAATATGCTTCATTTTTATCACCTTCCAACAAGAGGTGCTATAATTACAATATATTACTCTTACGTAAATATTATAAGGTCACGTGTCCTCACAAACTTGTTTGCTATGTTTGCATCATATCAATATGACTTGTTTGAAAAGGCCTGCTGGCAGTCAGGGCTTTAATTAAGCAGGAGTCATTATTGTAAACAATCTCGCATCCAGTAAATTCAAATATGCATCTATTTATATTTAAAAAAAGTTACACAGATCATCTGTAATATAGGTTCATTATGTACTATTAAATTTGGATTTTCTGAGTGATTGTTAATTGATGCGTCTTAAATTAGTACATCAATACATCTTTGTGGGTGCAGGACTATGGTCAAACTTAAAGTTGCATGCACAGTAATATAAACAATTCAGCTGTTTCAATGGCAGTTTTGTCAACCTTACAAATCACCTGATTGATATGCAAATATATGCAGCAAAATACCACAAAAATATGATCAGAATAAAGACACCATGGAGAGTTTCTTGCATCTATTCTTTAGTTTTTGCAGTGAAAAGAGTGTGTTCACGGAAACCAAAAGGTACATACAACAACAACTGAAATCCTGCATGTGCAAAAGCACCCAAAATTGTTGAAAATATTTGCACACTAAAATCAAATTAAAACAGCCTTTAAACTGAGGATTATTATACAGTATAATTTCCAAGCTCTAAAACATATAGTAAATTAAATGATATTTCCCTAACAGTTAAGAGAATATCACCTCTCTTGTGTTAAAGGTTGAATTTAGGATCAAATGTGTGCAGTTTGAATGCACTGAATGTGAGTGAGTCAGACAGACAGCAGGCCTATAGCTCAAACGGACCAATGTCTGGCCTCTCACTGCTATTGCCGCCTGCTTACACACACACACACACACACACACACACACACACACACACACACACACACACACACACACACAGACCCACAAGCCATCATTATGAGTCAGTTAAATATGCTAAGTGTATGTTCTGGTAACACACCACCCCCACAGACAAACAAAACAAACAAACACACACACACACACACACACACACACACACACACACACACAAACAGACACAGGCTATGTTAAAGTGTTAGTGTGTAATAGCATGCCTGGACACTGAATGAGATTTATTGTGACATCAGCGTTTGGCTCTATGTGCATAACGTCTAAGGGCTAGCTCAGTGAGGGACAATGAGAGACAGAAAGACAAATAAAAAGAAAGAGGGAGTGTGTCATACATCTAATTGTGTTTGTCACAATCTCTTTCTCTCTCTCTCTCTCTGTCTCTCGCTCGCTCGCTTGCTCGCTCTCTCTCTCTCTCTCTCTCTCTCTCTCTAACACACACAAACACACACACCCACACACTCTGGTGGTGTCTTCTTAAATCAATCCCCCTGTCTCGTTAAGGTCACAAGATGAATAGTCACATTTACAAGAGAAGAGAAAGCGAGTGGAGAGAAAGTGACCAAGAGATAGAATGTGAGAGCAAATGTGCGAGGAGATGAATGAGTGAGCAAGAGGAAGGATGGGGAAGGAAAAAAGGCAAGTACAGAAAGACGAAAAAATCAGGAAAAAGGAGTTTGAAGTCCATAATTAAAATTATAATTATGTGTACATGTCATGGATGTCTACAGCTATTCTATTCTACTGTACTCAGTTCTAGTCTTTCTCCTCTTCTTCACCTTTTTCCTCCTTCCTCCTTGCTTGCTACCTTTGGGAGCAGTCATTCCCAAGGTAGTGTGGAGGAGGGGAAAAATTGAACCGCGAAGAGCCGAAGAGGAAGAACCGGCTATTTATGGAAACATACATCATCGTATTTGTGCATGTGTGAAACATGTCTGTTACATGCCTGTGTGTATGTGTATGGGTGTATTTGTGTAGACCTCAGTGTGCATGTGTATGCTTGTTTTCCTCAGCCATGATCAAGGAAACTAAAAAGCTGCTCTAGCCAGTTTCAAACCCACAATGTGTGTGTGTGTGTGTGTGTGGTTTGTGATCGTCTGTTTGACCGCTCTTCACTCACACGCACACATTACTAGAACACCCAGGGCACCACTCAATTAGCCTCCCTGCCCCCCAGCAATGCGTGTGTATAAATGTGAGTGTGTGTACATGTACATATGTATATGCATGTGTGTATGTGTTGGGCTGTGAGAAGGCAGGGTGTAGTTAACTGAAAAAGGGGAAGAGAGACGAGGAGAGAGAGAGAGAGAAATAGAGGAGCAAAGACACGGGGAGAGAGAAGGAGAGAGACTGATATAGAAACACGAGGACAAAGGGACAAATGTGTGTGTATGGTGTGTATCAGAAATGCTCCCCATGAGAGATGACTGTTCGATGTGTATGAAGACCATATGGCACATATCGACCTGCATTATGTCTCAAAACGTCACATGATTTGATCCCTCTTTAAGGTCTTTACACACTGGGGGCATGACGAATAAACATGAAAATACTCACCTAGGTATATTTCACATCAAAACTATTCATACTGGCAGCAATGCAAATTTGTGACACTTGTGTCGGGCAGTGTGTCTGAGGTAAACTGTTACATTGCCTAAGCTGTAAGCTATTTTTTTAGTTTCCTTTTAGCAAAATGCTCTGATTCCCTTTTCCCATCGACATGGAACAGGTTTCGCTCTGGTTCCCACACCTAATTTTGAACCATGCAAAGCATTTCGACCAAAAATAAATTGGTTGGGAACCCAAAAAAGTAGCAGGTTTTCCTTGACCTGAAGTGTGAACCATGATGACATCAGTGGGCAGAGAGGAGAGAAGATAGAGAAGGCAACAACAAATACTCTAAGTGAGAAATCAGTGGGAAAAATACAGTTAAGAGTTGGTCCATGCTTTTTTGGATTAAAATAAATACCTTTAATAACAGAACAAAGTGTGCAGGTAATCAGTGTGACCTGCCATCTTGCTATTTACTTCTGTTGTGCAGTGTGCAACACCCTCTCTTGTTGATACATCCTTGATTACAATGGCTCCATTCAAAACGGTTGGAAATGCTGGCTTGTTCATTAGATGGCACCAGAAGTTTCCTCGGATCCTGAACGGAACCAGTCCAAGAACCAGAGCTAATTTGGTAGAATGGTATGAGGAGGTATGAACGAATTAAGGTTCCCTCTAGTAAACAGTTACGCAGTTTATACATTTAGGGATTTTATTGTAAAAACCTAAAAGGATGGAAGGAGTGGATCTGGCGTTCCTTTGTCAAGGTTGAAAGCAGATATAAAGTTTGCTGTCTTGGCTCAGACTCTGGAGCCTGTATGTTCATGCTTTATAATCCTCATAAAGTGCAGGCACAATGTGATTGGTTGATGCCTTTCGTTGCATTGCAAAAGCTCAGAAAATCCTTCTTCCAAATACAAATTGTGTTGCTTTTTCACTGGGTAATATTCATATTCTGTGTTAAAGTACGCATCAAAAACAACAGCTCTAACACAATGTATAGATGTGCCAATTAATCGCATGAAAAAAACGCCCCTGGTGTGTAAAGTCCTTTACACTGGCAGTGTGTGTGCATCTGTATGGGTGTATGAAATATTCAAAGAGGCACAAGTATCATTAATGATGCTCCCTGCAACACATGCACATACAGTATATACAAATTCAGAGTATGGATAAATGACTCACACTCACTGCTATAAACCATTCAATAATGAATCTCCTCTTCCTGCTTCCTTAATAGCTATATATAGCAATATGACAGTTAAAAGCAAGAGAAGAATCAGGGGTGATGGAGGAAGGGAGGGAAAGAGAGAGATGAGGATATCTTGCTCCCTCAACATTCTCTCACCCTTCATCTTTCGAATGTTTTCTTTGTCCTCGGTCTCTCTCTCTCTCTCTTTTTTTGCCTCCCCTGTGATTCTCGCTCCGCCCTAAGTTCTGCATATGCTTGCTTTTTATTATCTGTCTAGGTGTGCGTCTGTGTGCGTGTGTGTGTATACACACTGTAATGGGGACAGTAGTAGGTCGTAGACGGAGATGTCTCGCCAAGAAAAAGGGAAGTGAGGCCTTCAAAGTACACCACTGGAGCCAAATGACGCACGCACACATACGCACAGTTTCTGGCCTTTTCTTCACCTTGTCCATCACTGCTTCATACAGTCCTCATGGTCACCCTCTCTCCTACCTTCTCCCCTCCTCGGTAAAGCCCCTGCCTGTTCCTCGCTGATATATTTCTCTCTCTAGCTGCCCTGTTAAGCCTCCCCTCTCTTTCTTCCATATCTCTCTGCTTTTATATCCCCATCTCCTTTTACATTCTTCTCTCTTTCTCATTTTTCCTCCTCTGTGCTCTACTTGTTTTTCTGGCTCCCTCACTGTTTTGCATCTCTCCTTCCCATCTCTCCTCAGTCCACCTTTCTCTCACTGAGTCCGCCCATCAATCATCCCTATCTCTATCATGCCATCTCCATTCAATATCGAATGAGATGCCGCGTCAGCAAGCACACGAGGACACAGACAGCAAGAGGCACAGTATGAGAAGGGATGTAAAAAAAAAAAAAAGGTTTGATAGGAGGAAATATATGGAGGGCTAAATGAAAGAGAGAGGAGAGTATGAAAGATAGAAATAGAGATAGAAAGAAAGAAACTGTCCTGTGGGCACAGACATGATTGAAAAGAGCGAGTGGTGAGGAATAAAAGCAAGAGAAGGGGGGAGGACGTAGCATAGGGAGGAAAACAACAGTGAGGAAGAGAGAAGGGCAGAGACGAAGAGCATAGGAGTGCTGAATGGGGGATAAAGCGAGAGAATGACAGGGGTGTGTGAGGGTATTGCGGTATTTTCTTCTTCTGAGCGGTGTGTATGCTCTGTCAAAAGTAGGTTAGTAGCAGAACGCACACACATATATAAAGGGAGGGGGGAACGAATGGAAGAGAGTGGGTGGGAGACATTATACTGTCACATACAGTATGTATGTGTGCATGTATGTGTGCCACTAACACATGGCGGCACCATATGAAACCACTGCAGCTATATATTGACACGCTTCACACATTTCCGCATCACCACATGAGCATATGTGCTTTTTATAATACCTCACACGACTTACAATCGGAAGTGCTTAAATGTGCCAGCACCGTGGCAAGTCCACACATGTATGAAAACACACCCATATGCAGACACACACAACACTGCAACAGAACCCTCTTGTCAAAATGTCCACCTCTTAATAGCCTCCACAGCTCTGCCTCTCTTCACCCCATCCATGCACGTGCCATATTGCCATTAATACACACATATTCATACGTACACTGTGCGCACACGGACCAACACTAGACCACTTTCTTACACTCCACTTGTCTGCCAATAGAGTCCAGACCAGCTGCTACCCTTTGGGAAGGTGCCAGCTTCCCTATTAATAAAACCAAGCCTGATAGTACGGGCCTTTCTCACTCTGACACTCACTATCTACTGAGTTTATTTCTGATAAACCACACTTATTTGTTTATTGTGATACATTCACTAGATGTGTTTGTAGAGTAAAAAAGGCTCAGTAATGGTACTAATTTTATTATCAAAAATCTATGTTTTAATAAGTTAACGTCAGAGCGACAAAAGTCATGAATGACAATAACAAGGACGAAATAATCCACTTGCCTAAAATACCCTCTACCTTTCTATATCTGTTTCTATTTGTGTGTGTTTGTGTGTGGTATGAAGATATTAGGAAAATATGTGATAACATTACTGAATTTTGCAATAAAGACATTATTTGCAATAAACAGATATCAAAGTGTACTCAGTTCTGTCTTTCTGCTGCTTTGAGTATACTGCTAAAATACGACAAATTACTTGTTGAAAAAACAATTAATTAACAATCTGGAATGCTTTGCTCAGCCTGCTGGCCCCGCAACCCAGCTCCGGATAAGCGGTTGAAAATGGATGGATGGACAGATAGATGGATGGATAAAAGAAATCTTTTCGAACACTCTTTTATTGAACAAATTAAACATTAAACTGAACACAAAAGGCACATATAATACCAATATATTTAACTCAGAAAATCCCTGAGTGCAATATCACAGTCTTTTGTGATGGGTTTATCATGCTTGCTGACACTGCAATGACAATAAAAAAAAGAATACATTTTGCAGCCCAGTACTGAGGAAGGTACTGTAGGTATACTAAAAAGGCTGCAAGCACAACATCCAAATCACAGGAGCTGCAATTTTCTAATAAAGGTAATATACGTCACAACATGTCATTATTAATGAAGCACTGAGGTGCTAACGAGATGGCCAGACCTAAAAATCATACTCCAGACGTAAGGGCACATGCTTGTTTGCTACAGACCCCAGCAAAAACCACATTGTCCCTTTTTTTCATAGAAAATGAAATCCAAAAACTACCATTAGCACTGAGATCACAAGGCATATCACAATCGCAATATCCATCAAATAATTGCAGTATGACTTTGCATATTGTGCAGCCCTATATACATTAAAAACTCTTGTTAACAAACATCAAATATAATTTATTAAAGTACTTGCGCACGTTAATGTTTTGTGCTGTTTTTAAGAAGAATACAAAAAGAAGAGGAAAATAGGACAAAGTTAAACTCATAACTTAACAGCCTCTCCTTTTCTCTGTCAGTTTCTTTATATCTCTCGCTCCTTCCCCTCCCTTCCTCTTCCTCTCTCCCTCTCTGTCCTGTTACATTATGCAGCAGAGCGCTGGCAGAACAGCTCAAATGATTACTTCATTTTCTTGTCACTTTTCCCTCAGAAGCACTGATTTGATAAAATGAATGGGATTAAGCACTGTGGTTGAGACCTATCTAATTATTTTGATAATCAGCAGCCATAGAAGATAAGAGACACGGTTGAAGTGCCTCATTTTATTCCTGCATCATATATTTAAAATAGAATCTCACGAATCACAGTTTAAGTTTCTCTGTGTGTATTTCAAACGTTGCCTTGCATTTTCCCATTTAGCAACATTTTCATTTGTAAAATATGAATAGATATACGTTATTGTCTTTCCAAGCTCTAGTCGGGAATCAAATATGGAGTCATTTTGAGGAGCAATTACTATATAATTTTGCATATCTTATTCCAGAATGAGGGTATGCAGTAAATCACTTTGCTTGTGTCTCCGTAATGGGGAGGCCCTCCTCAGCAAGAAAATGGCCTCTGCCGAGAAGTGTTGTCACATGGGACAATACTCTAAAACAAAAAATGATTTTTGCTGCAGCATTCAACCCTGTGACCAAAAGCATAACAACAACTGGGATCAAAATACTGTCCAACATGAAACCCAACCAAACACAAACCTGTGCCTTAGTGCTGCACAAAAA
Source organism: Chaetodon striatus (assembly GCA_029783705.1). NCBI lineage: Eukaryota > Metazoa > Chordata > Actinopteri > Chaetodontiformes > Chaetodontidae > Chaetodon > Chaetodon striatus. Next base: position 17,750,878 of record JAPZEB010000009.1, on the reverse strand, counting down.
TGTAATGATTCTACATTTATCCCACTTTGGCACCATGTCTGACTGTGTTGCCAAACAAATGGGAGTGCCCGAAGGCCAGTTTAGCCCTGCTTGGCCTCTCTCAGTCTGATTTAGCATCAATCAGTGTGTATAGTCTTTACAGTCGCCCACTTCTTCTGCCTGTTTATTCCATACGGCATATGTTGTGTCTCTATCTCACCCCTGCCACTGCCTCTCCCTCACCACCCACATATAGCCGAGTTGTCACTTTGTACAAGATGCTGACGGTGGTGTGTTTGCGTGTGTGTGTATGTGTGTGTGCCGTGGCCTGTGTGTAGAGTATCACATTAGCATGTGACATTCTATTTTTCCATGAGCTGTATGTTCAGCAAGGTGGTGCAGGTGTGTTAGTATGAACATGCGTTTGTATGCCCAACGGTGCTCGCTGATTTAACTGTGTGCACTCGCCTGTTTTTCACTGCCAAAGTGTAAGTGTGTATATGTGTGTGTGTGTGTGTGTGTGTGTGTGTGTGTGCCAGCACGCCCTGCAGGTATAGCGCAGGTTTCCAGCAGGGTTTGTCTAGTAACAGCCGCAGCACGTGACTAAAGAACACGGGCATGAAAAAATCGATCCATCACAGACTCTCTCCCTCTCTCTATTTTTCTCTCTCTCCACGTATCCGAATCCCAAAAATAGCTCTGCCCCACGTCACTGCACCCCCCTTTCTCTTACACACACAGACATATGCATTCTCAAAGACACACACACACAAGTCCAAACTAGCCAGCAACTGAGACTGAATTATTCAACAGAGCCAGAATGCACAGCTAAGAGAAAGGGGAAGGGGAAAAACGCAGAGGGAAAGGACAGAGACAGAGAAACAAAGAAAAATGAAAGAGACAGATATGATCTTCTTTTCAATGTGCATACAGTAAACATGAACAGATACACACTAGATCTATTGCCAGCAGATCAAGCTGTAAATACAAGATTTCACTAATAGGTCTTACATATCATTTGACCATTAAAGACTAACAGAGGTGATTCCTGGCACCGTTACAATCCTTGTCAGGTTTTCTGTACTATAAGTAAGCAAACAACCGCTGTCAATATTTCTATTGTGATTTATGCCTTACACAGCAGCATGTTTCCATATTGATTTTGCTTCCATTTCTCAATTGCCATATATGTTACAAGGGCACCCATCTGCAGTATATCAAAAAACAGCTAGCAAGATGCATTCATCAGATTTTCAAGGATCAATTTACAATCTGAAAACAGTACAGCTTGTCATTTTCACTTGCTGTTGGTAAACCGTTCCTCCTCAGCACTTCATTGCACTTGTAATTGCTCTCTACATCTTTTTACAGCTATTCATTTGGCAACATGTTAGCCATAAAACAGGTTAAGCCAATTGAATATAAGTGCTATGTGGATCTGTGATTGTCTTCGAGACTTTCTGCTTGCCAGTTGTCCAAAATACTTACTGTGCAATTTTGAGAATGTGAATGAAATATCAATTCACTTGTCAACGGGAAGACAGAGAGAGACAGAGAGACAGAGACAAAGAGAAACAGAAGGAGAGAGAGGGAAATGTTGATTCCTCACTACCTCGAATGACCTCAGTGTTCCTCCACTTCTATGTAAGAACACTGTGGGAGGACAGACAGATATATTTCAGTAAAACACACGCACATGCACACACCCAGACAAGGTAAAAGCAAAATGACAGAGTGTAGATATAGTACCAAAGATGTTGCTGTCTACATGTAAAGTGGCTATTTTAAGTTATTTTCTTAAAAGCATGATTTGAAATGACTAGATTGCTTTTTTTTCAGAAGGCAACCCTACAAATAAATACATACAGCACATAATGAGAAAAAAAAAAGTGCTGTCCGGGTGGGGAAAAATAAAAAAAAAACCCCACCGCATCTAAATAGATTAGGCTTTCTTATAAGCTCAATTTTGTTTCTACCTCTGAGTGTGCACTTGTGCGTGTGTTTGTGTGTGTGTGTGTCTGTGTGCTCATGCAAACCCCAGTGCCGAGTCTGCCCGTAGGGAGTCAGGATACAGATCAATTCACACATTTATTACCAGACAGTCAAAGGTATGAGGTAGGCAGATTGAGCCCAGAGGGCACACACACATACAAACACACACACACCTTTGCATACACGCACACAC
>JAPZEB010000009.1:17716303-17729950 GCA_029783705.1 Chaetodon striatus | reverse complement strand
GGTTAGTTGTGTGTGTGTGTGTGTGTGTGTGTGTGTGTGTGTGGGTGTGTGGGTGTGTGTGTGTGTGTGTGTTGGAGGGGGAGGGGGTGAGTGTGAGTTAGTTGTATTGTGGATGCTAACTGACCGAGACCAACAGCAGGCTCACAGAAGGAGAACTAATAATCCTAGTATGTATGCAGTGAATGTGTTTGGATGTCCATGTTGCATGTGTGGGCCCATGCTCTCATGTATGGAAAGCACAATTTGTCTGTGTGTGTGTGTGAGTGTGTGTGAGTGATTTACCAAAGTGCTACACACAAAAAAAAAACACCCACATAAGAAGTTTTCACTCTGCTGAAATAAGCATAATGCATTTTTAAACATCAAGAATTATTAACCTACTCATAAGTAGGGTAACGCAGCTGGTCCTGCACAAGCAAAATATTCTTCCCTCACCAGTTTTTCGAGCTCCTCCTGACTCCTAGACATTTACCCTTCTTAGATCTAATCTACAGAATTTAAACATTAGTTTTAAGCTCCACTGATTTCCTGTGAGGGTAAAGGAGATGTCTTACTTTCCTTGTATACTGATATTTCACTGAGAAAGGGTTTGCCTGGAAACAAAGCAAAAGAGGGTGCAGCAGAGAGTGAGAGAGGTAACCTGTCCTTAGTGGTAAATAGGCCAGTGTTTTTTTTCTGGGGGAATCTCTTGTGAGGATGAAGTCACTACTTTATCTGCTCTCAGAGCAGAGCTTCTCTCTCTCTCGTTTTTTCATACTCCATTTCTTTTCCAACCATTCAGATTTTTCAAATAGGTTCCCAATCTCCCACAGTCCACAATGTGGGCGCGTAACAAACACAGACAAGAAAGATTATTAAAGGGGAACTACGCCAACTTTCAAAATTGATACATGTTATTCCTCTGGTCTAAGACAGTCAAGAAATATTAGCAGACATGAACAATTCTCTCACAAATCCAAAAACTAGAGTGCTAAAACTCAGGTTTGTCATGCCATAGGGTATAAAGTCTGGAGCTGCGCCATAGACAATGAATTGAGAAAGATGTTACAGATGACAGTGAGAGCACCCAGGGGAATGTTCTAAGTATATGGGTACATTTTCTGTTTTGGACCTGATAACTTTATAGGGGGTAAGTAAGCCCATTTTCAACATTCATACATGTAATTCCTATGGTCTATGACAGTCTAAAAATATTAGAAAACATTAACAACTCTCTCCATATTCCAAAAACTAGAGTGCTGAATCTCAGTAGCATTGTTCGGCTGGATGTCTGAGGCTTCAGCCCCAAAGATCAGCCCCGGATTTTATTGTGCAGGCTAAATATATATTTAAAAAATAAGAATAGTCCTACTAATGGAAAAAAAATCCTGGATCTAATAACCTTATCATTACAGTCATACATTAAGGCCCTCAAAAATAATATGATATTGATTGAAAACCCAAGTTTTGGGTCCTCTTTGTCATTTAAGTAGCACCTTTGTGTGTGAGCTCACACAGGTAGAGCTGTACAGCTCAACAAAAACCACAATGTTCTGAAAAAAATCTGTTCCTAGATTTGTCGCTCAAATACACAACTTACCTTATTCCATTATTTCATTTGTGTCTGACTATGATGCAGGCTGTTACTCAAGTATAATACATAGTCAAAATTAAGTTAACTGAAAAAACAAGAGTTATAAAAGTTGTAAATCTAAGCCAAATCCAAGTGCTTGTAATCAAACATCCCCCGCACCATAATGCATTCTTATAATCAGACCTGCAACAAGAGAGTCGCTTCTCTTTTTCCACCTGCAGTCACACACATGGCGGTAGACAAATCTAAAACACCACTTCCTTTTTGAATGTTTTACTTTGAAAGGTCTCACCAGATGTTGGCACAGGTGGAGTGGACAGCTGACCTGGGTGTGTTTACAATAATAAGTGTTCGCTGCCCTCCAGTGGTCAGAGGGAAGAATCGCAACATCTGCAGTCTTTCCTCCGTGTTGCCACTCTTGCCTTTGTGTGTGCACATCTTACAGCTATGAGAACAAGACAGCAAGAAGGGTTGCATTTAGTGACCTACTTTTAAGGCTGAGCTCTGCATGCAGGCCTGGAGGCGCGCACCTAAAGATAATACAGAAACACTTATAGCCAACTGATGCAAGCTGTTTGGCAAAAATATTATTCATAGTTATCGGCAACAACTGAAATTTGTCACCACTGCCTATTATTTCCTGCTTCTCTAGCCAATATGAGACCGTGAGTGAGGCCGCTTGTTAACAAATGTTAACAAATGTATATCAAAGGGGATTCATAAAAAAACCCAAAACATGCAGGTCATGATAGAGAAAGAGTTATAAATATAGAATATAATCTATAGGAAAACAATATATCCCAACATTATAGGTAATCTCAGAGGAATGTGGAAGAGTGGGCTGTCACCTGTACTGTGCTCTGTATGCCACAGGACATACCATAATTTAGGTGAAAATATCTTTTAAACATTAATTAACTAATTGATTAACAATTTTTATTTAACGTATACCCTCCACTTGGGCTACGTTTAGATGAGGAAACACTTTGAAAAGCTTAACTTTTCAGTCACAACTTGGGCAAAGAAAGCCTTCCATGATACTACGCTCCCCACAATGCATTGCGTTTTCAAAATGGCGTCTCACGTACCCGCTTGACTCCTGTCAACAAGACCAAAACGCAGCTAAAGGTAAACAGGACCGTGTAGCGAGGTTGACTTGTAGTATAACAGTCAGGAGGATGAAACTGTTGCTCGCAGTATTAAGACGAATCCATAAACCACCAGATATTTACGTCATTCATCGCCGCTGTCTGAGCTCCAGCGCCAGCAGCGGCCTGTCACCTCTCCGGGATGAGGCTCTCATCGTCGGGTCAAGCCCTGAGCTCGTGCAGAGACTCGGCTCACAGGTGGAGGTGAGGACGGGCTTCATCACCGAGGAGGAGGAGAGAGCGTTTATGCGAGAGCTGGAGCTCGGCCTGAAGAAGAAACGATACGAATTCGACCACTGGGACGATGTAAGTTGTTTTCATAAGTACGTGGCTGATAGTTTGAGAGGTGCTTTCACTCCTGTTAATGTATAAAAAGTGTGTGTAGTTGCAACGCACACCTACTACAGACTTTACGATCATTTACAGTTACCTATACGAGTATTTAAAGGGGACCTAAGCCCATTTTCAAAAATTCTACATGTCGTTCCTATGGTCTATGATAGTCCATAAATAATAGTAAACACGAACAACTCTCCTCTAATTCCAAAAACTAGAGTGCTGAAACTCAGTGACGTTGATAGGCCTGGGCACACTCAGAAACAGCTCTGCACTCAGGATTCCAGTTAAATAGGCGATGATCTAGTGCTTGTAAAGGTTTCTCAGCAACCTCAGAGCCAAGCTGCCGCCATGCTCTTCAAAGCTGGCTCAAAAAAGGCACAAGAGTAGCGCCCGGCCTTGCATGTTCCAGGCGGTTAAGGCTTCAGCTCTGAGTGCTTAAACAATAGCCCTGGATCTAAATATGTAGGCTATATATTTCAAAAATAAGAATAGTCCTACTAATAGAAAAATATCCCCAGACCTAATAACCTTGTTATTACGTTTTTACATTAAACCCCTCAAAAATAATACGATATTGACTTACAGAGGTCCAACAGAATAACATAATAAACAGAAAGCTCATTTGGGTATGTAAAAGAAAACAAACTGTCTGTGGGTCCATAAAATCAGGCTCCCATTCACTGTCAATGGAGCAGCTCCAGGCCTTATGCTTGATGACATCACAAGTTTAAGACCTACTCTCTGGTTTCTGGTTTTGAGAGAAAGTCTCTCTATTGATTGATAGGTACATGGACATGGGAATAACATATTTGAATTCTTGATTTTGGGTGGTGTTCCCCTTTAAAGGACCAATTCCCAACTTTACAGCCTTATCTCTACACCACCCACAGATGTACCTTCTCTTACACCTGTCAGTAACATATATGCTAACATATAGGAAGGCATTTTATGGCAGAATCATACACCTGTTGATGCAAGAAAATAATTTCATGTCCCTGTTTCCAGATGACGTACAGTACAACTGCAGGCATCAGTTTACTTACTCAAGACTTTATTTGTCTTTTGTCAACATTTCCTCCTTCAGGCCATTCACGGGTACAGAGAGACTGAGCGTTTAAGGTGGGGGGCAGCATGTGAGGAGGTCTTGAATCGTGTCCGATCTGTAGCGTTTCCCGAGGGCAGTCCACTCCTCGGGCCTGTGCACGTTCTAGATCTGGACAAGAAGGGCTACATCAAGCCTCACATTGACAGTGTCAAGGTAGGCTTCTTTTTTTAAAATCCTCCGCATTAAGACAAAGACAATCACAAATGTTAGTTTGCAACTTGGGACAGGATCGTCAACACTGTAACCACTGGAACAACTCTTTGTGTGGTCTGTGCTGCTATCCCAGCTGTGCTCTTCCTGTCGTCTCTGTCTCTTTAAGTTCTGCGGTAGCACAATTGCTGGGTTGAGTCTCCTGTCAGACAGTATTATGCGCCTAGTGAAGGAGGACGCCACCAACGAATGGCTGGACCTGCTGCTGCCCCGACTCTCCCTCTACATATTGAGGTTCAGTATATGCTGCACAAATTTCATCATGCAGTGTGCTGTAGTTGTATTATAATGTACACAGTGCAATAATATGTTCATTCCTGTTCTCTTTACACCCATGCAGGGACGAGGCCAGATATAACTTCACTCACGAGATCCTTAAAGATGAGGAGTCTGTTTTCAACGGACAGAAAGTACCGCGGCTGCGTCGCATCTAGGTCATCTGCCGGAACCTTCCGGGTTAGCTTGCACTTCCACTCAGCTTGGATATGAACAGAACATAACCTGAATTTAGAGGATTGTTTCAATGATCAAGATATTAAAGCAGGACTGTGGAACTTTGGTCTGGCAGTGAGAGTAATTACACAAAGACTGTCGACATGTGCTGATGACGTATGCCTGCAGGTGAGCTCGCTGCATATCCCCCATCCCCAAGAGTGTTCTCTTCAAGTCATTTTTTTTTTCAACTTTAATTCTCCCACCTAACAGTTTCTTTTTTATCTGGAGCATCCACCTCAGAAACTTCTCCTGAATACTTCTTGGGATTTTCTGCCATAGCTGCTGCTCCGTGTTGGTCTCTCCCCCATTTCTGCTCCCTGTAGCTCATAAATGGCTTTGCTTCTGGTGCGTCATTGCAGGACAGTTTCCACACCACAACTCCAGTACGCTGAGTAATAAACAGAGCTTTCTGTGGCCGTGACAGGCTTACACCTCTTCCTAACATACATTGAGCGAGCAAACTCTGGCAGATGGAGCGTGAAAAAAATGGCCAGATATACTACAAGGGGCAACAACATTTGGGGAGCCTACTGAGCCACGATCAAAGCCGAAGGAACAGCTTGCACTCACTCTGAAAATAGGTTGAAGGTGTGCGAAGCATTGCAAAAACTGAGCCAGGGTGAGCACTTTTCAAGTAAGCGACACATTGCTTGGCCTGCTCACTGATGCATGGAGCAGGTTAAGACATCCTGATTGGGGAAAAAAAAACTGAAACAGCTCATTTGGCAAAGGCTTGAATGTAAGAGATGTTCTTTAAAAGTAAAAGTGCTGCACAGCAGCTTTAAAGCAGATATCTTTAAAGGTATTCTATGCAGGATTGTTTGCAAACCCGCTCGCCAACCCCAGATCCATTCTCATTTGGCGTTTTGCCTCGCTATATTTGTGTTGTTTGGCACTGTGTCTCTTGGATGCCTGCTGCTTACAATCTGGCACCTGGTCGCCACCTTTTCATAAAACCCCAACCTCACCTGAGCGCCCATAAACGTCTCAAACACAGAAAATAAGAAGAAAATGCAGGCGGAGGGCACCGTCTCTGCAGAAAAATACACCACAACGTACTTCTCGTGCAGGGGTCAGTAACCTTCACTATAAAAAGAGCCATTTTTGACCAAAAATAATTAAAAAACTTTATCTGGAGCTGCAAAACATTAAGCCTTATATTAAGCCTATAATGAAGGCAACACAGCCTATTAAATCTAAATGAGCATTCATCAATATGTTTCACCACCAGGTGGCACTGCATTTGTGATTATTTGGAACTGTGAGAAGTTATTGATAATAGCAAATTTATCTCTTCATGCAGAATTAAATTCAGTTTTCTTTCAAAACCTTTCCTTTTTTGGATTTAGAATCCATAACTAGCCAAGCTAGGGAGACTTAAGACTACTGTAGCCAACGCTGTTGAATGGTAAAAACTATGAATATGAAGCATGTGGCTTTACAGCTGCAGATTACCTACCCCTGTTCTAGTGGATCTAGTCTATGCATGTTCCTGCCAAGGATGTCTTTAATATTTTTTTGGTTAGTATATTGTTATTATATACATCTATGATGAAGTGTCAGTGATATTTATTGCACTTGTGACGCTCCATATTGTGATATTGAGAAATATTGATAGGGTTGTCAGGTCACACCTGTAAGAGAGAAGAGTACTGGTGTGTCCAAAAAAACCTGAATACTGGCTGTGACATGTGTTACACAGTGTTCATATTTTCAGAATGAGCACATTATTATCAGAGTTTGTTCACTGGAGCATCTTTAAAGTTTTGTAATGGCTGATTGAAATAAACAGCAGGTTCTGACACAATTTCCCACAACAACTACGCCGTCTTGGCTGTAGGTTCATTTCATGAACCATCCACTGATGCAAAGGATGCCAGCTTTAAATTGAACTGTGTTTTTATGTATTACCATCACTTTGGTGTGTTGTTTTACTTCTGTATAATACAGAGACTCTTGAGAATCATTTCCAAATAAAATTAAAGTGAACTTAGATTTCTTCATCCTGTTCTTTGTGGGCATACGGGAGCTCTTTTCATTTTTCCTCTACACTCTCAATGGGCTCAGATATGGATCTCAAGCTGCAGGAAAAGGTTCAGCTTGCTGTTCATTCAAAATTCAAAGTAAAATTGTTATGAACCGGTCAATAACAAGGCATTTTCAAAGTACTTAAATCAAATGAATATGAGCCAACTGAAATCCACATATATATTTTTAAATGCATAAAGTCTAAGTCCAAACTCCATTGTGACCAGTAGATGGTAGCAGCTCATCTTCTCCATGAATCAAAAGGCAGAGGCATGTTGTAGGAGGAGTCTCAAATGACCCCACACACCTATACCCCATTCATCACACCAAAGTGAAGAGGGAACAAGCTGAAAACAAAACGAAGTATACAAATGATTGATGTACTTGTTGGACAAGACCGCCTACAGGCAGGCAAACACTCTCCGGTGATGTCCACACTTACTTCAGCACTCCAACACATCGGTAAGGACTTTAATGTTACCTGTTTATTCTATTGAGAGTCCTAATTTGTATTGATATCATATCTAAGTTTGTGTTATAACTTGTTCACCTGCTTTTATTGGAGCACATAAATGTAAGGTATTTATGCTGATCAGATTTATGTATCTATGGTAATGCAGTGAGGAATTTATTTAAATCATGAAACCAATTCTAGGTGTGATTTTCTTTCAAGAGCCAGCACAGATATAGAAGATGGGGTCAGAGATTAAAGCAGGGCCAATGCGTGTCCTGGTGACTGGTGGATCTGGGTTGGTGGGCAAAGCCATTGAGCACGTGGTGCAGGAGGAAGGTGGGAAACTGGAGGGAGAAGAATGGATCTTCCTCTCTTCCAAGGATGTTGACCTGGTGTAAGTTGCTTCAACCGTACACCTCTACCTGATTGTGCCTACAAAGAAATCCGTATATATGTGATTTTAAATCACTTTCAGAGATGCTGGGCAGACCAGGGCTGTGTTTGAGAAGTATCGTCCCACTCATGTCATCCACCTGGCTGCAAAAGTCGGAGGACTGTATCTACACATGAGGGAGAACCTGCACTTTTTGGTAAGATCATAAATAAGTCACCACAGTTGTCAAATTGTAAACTGCTGCAGAAAAATCTATGCTAACCCTAGATGCTGTAAAAGAGGGGTTTATGGGAAATCTGTCTGACACCTTCACAGAGGGACAACATCAAAATCAATGATAATGTGCTACAAACAGCCCACGAGATGGGCGTCACCAAGGTCGTGTCTTGCCTGTCCAGTTGTATTTTCCCTGACAATACCACATACCCCATCAATGAGACCATGGTAAGATTCTTATTAAATTATCAAGTTGTTTCAAGGTTAATTTCAGGGATTTATGTGGGGTTATTAGGTGGACTTTCAATGCTTAGAATAGTTCTTAAAAAAGTGAAATTGTCTTATAAATAGAAAAATAATACCACAAAAGTAAGGGGAATCCAAATTCTCAGACCCTGACAGTAATTATCAAGGTACAATGTTGCTACAAAACCATGAAATTAAATGCAATTACTATTACTTTGCCTACTTTATCTTTCCTGTCATGCCCCACTCTCATAGATACACAACGGACCACCTCATGACTCCAACTTTGGATACTCACATGCTAAAAGGATGATTGATGTTCAGAACAGGTAAGCAGGTGTGCAGTGCAAACAAGGGTGTGGTGTAGACACAGGGATGAATCTGACATGCATTCATTCTCAACAAAAGGCCGAGGAGGGAGCACCCGTGCAGGCAGGTAGTCTGTGTTTTGCCTTTTGTAGCTTTTATTTAACTTGTGCCTGTGACTTTAGGCCTAAATACAACCCATTACTGACTCAATGCCACAAAGGAAATGGGCTCTAGGAGGGATCAAGTTTCTTGTTAAAAGTTCTGTGAAGACTTTAACCCTGTGTTTGTTACTGTTGGAGGTGGGTAGTTAAAGAGGAAAACATGTCATTGCCTACACATATATGAGCTACTAAGGGGGGAAAACCAACATAAATACCTGCAGAAGTGTCCATCTCTGTGACTGGATGTCTGATTACTTTGCATGTGTCTGTGTGTTAACAGGGCATACTTTCAGCAGTATGGGCGACGTTACACAGCAGTCATCCCGACTAATGTGTTTGGACCCTATGACAACTTCAGCATAGAAAACGGTCACGTGCTGTCAGCACTCATTAACAAGACATACAAGGCCAAAAGTGATTATCTCAGATACACTAATCCAATTTGACACACACACACACAGACTGTGAGCAGTGAATAACACACAGAGACACAAACATTAACCAGGTAACAGAGTCTATATTCTTGTGTCTCTCTTACAGAGGAAGGAACTCCTGTGAATGTGTGTGGCTCCGGAGCTCCGAGGAGACAGTTTATCTACTCTCTGGTATGAATATCAATATATGTTGCTCAAAGATCTTACTGTACTGTGTCTATCTTGGCCTGATTATAACAAGATAAAATAAGAAATATATATATAAAACATACGATTGTCTGTTTACTTGCAGGATTTAGGTCGTCTCATCATTTGGGTCCTGAGAGAATATGAAGAAATTGACCCCATTATCCTCTCTGGTGAGTTCAGTGATGCGCTCACCCTTAGTGAGCTTTATAATGTGCTTCTGGGGTACTGTCTGACTGTGTAAAATGCCAACGAAAATGGGGAAGTTATTGTCTTAAAACATAGAGGTGTGAGAAGATACTGTGGATTTCTTATCAGTGGGTGAAGAGGATGAAATCTCAATCAAAGAGGCCGTGGACATGATTGCAGAGGCTCTGGACTTCAAAGGCAAAATACAAGTATCCTTTCAACATTCCCTGATGATCCTACATTCTGTTCCCATACACCAGTTTATCATATTAAGGTGTGTATGCATCTATAGTTTTACTGCAAGATGCTGGGATACACAGCACATGCTGCAGTTAACTGTTAAAGGGACAGTTTACCCTAAAATCAATAATACATTTTTTCCATCCAGACTGTTTTGGTAATACTAATTACTTAACATAATCAGTTTCACGTAGGAACTATTTTCTTTCTACTGAACTACACCCACAAATCGTATCCCTCTGCAGAAGGAATCGTGCATCTACTCATGGTTGAGAGGCTTATGCTCGTGACAGCACGAGATGCAAACATTAATGGCATCCTCCTCGGCTGAGCTGTAATGTGAGCTAGCTCAGTGTGGCTAGTGGTAAGCTAACAGTAGATGCATGCTTCCTTCTGCTCTGTGATATGGTTGGTGGGTGTAATTTGGGAGAAAGAAATATCTCCTACATAAAACTGCGATTATCTTGAGTAACGGGGTCAAGATTCCTTTTTCAAATGTATCTTTTGGCGCTTTAAGCACGACAAACCGAGTCCCATCTAGTTTCATTACATTTGTAAGAAGGAAGACACCACTATGGCTTATAGTAACACCTGGCAACTCACACCAAAATAATCTAGGTAGGTAAATAACGCTACAGGTAAGAGGAAAAATGTGTATTTGTGTTTCTGGGGGTGAACTGTCCCTTTAAACTTATTTCCTACTTGAGCTGCTTAAGGAGTTGCTGGCCTGAAAGCAAAGCATGTGATTGAATACTGCCAAAATTATGCGCAATATTCTCTTTTTTTTTTTTGAGAAATGAAACTTTGGTCTTGAGCGACCACTTTGAGGGAGGCTGTATTTAAATTAATTGTTATTTTGGTATCAATTCAAATGACACTATGCAGCATGTAGCCTATTAGGCTCAAAACAGTGTTAAATTCTGCTCTTTCCTTGACCCCGAACTTCAGTTTGACACCACACTGTCAGACGGTCAGATGAAGAAGACAGCTAGCAATGCCAAGCTAAGACGCTACCTCGCTGACTTCACCTTTACACCCCTTAAAGAAGGTCAGAGCTCACCATATTGTGCTTCTTTACTCTCATCCTACCAATATATTTAATTATAAAAAAGCACAGTGCTGCTGTTGTTTTAGCACTTTTAATGTGCCAAAGTCTAAACTGCAGGGTAGAAAACTTAAAGTTTCCTATATAATCCTTTTAGTGAATAGTGCTGCGCACATGACAGCACAGAGGCAGCTTTTGCCTGGACACATGATATGTCTGTGCTTCTCAGCATACAAATGAGAGCTTTGAATGAATATTTGCATGCACTCCCAGCCTGCTGAAGGTAACTTGTTTTTGGTTTTTCTGCCTTTCTAGCTATAAAGCTGACCTGTGACTGGTTTGTGGCCAACTATGACGCTGCCCGGACATGAAGTGACTGAACACTGAGCTAAAATTTAGCGCTATTCTTTGGGTCTGCTGTCAAGCATGTAATCACTGTGGAATACTGGTTTATACAGTGCCACATTAAACAATCAATATTCTCTCGCGTACTGGAGCTGCCTTGTCTTTCAATCTCTGAGGAATTTCACATTAAGGTATTCTTAGAGGGGTCATGTTAGCTACACCTGTCATCAACATTAAATAAAACTTTAAATACATCATTATTCGGATGATTTAGACAGAGTCTGAGAACCTAATAATCAAATAACAACAGTAACAAAGGACTCATCATCCCAAACAGTCCCATAGTAATGCCTCACTCCCTCATATGCAAATAAGGAATCTCTCAAAAAACAAAGCACAAACAAATGGCCATGAACTGAACATCACCCCTCCAAAAGTTTCTGCAATTCTACACAAGAACGGATGCACTGTATACTGCAGGCTTTACTTTCATTCAGTACACCTCTAGTGCAAATAAAACAAGGAACTAGTTTTAATTTCTTCGCACTCCTCAAGGACACAGATGATTTTTTTTGTTGCAATTAAAATAAAAAATGTATTTGCAAAGCAAAGTCAATGCAAATTTACTTCATCTTTGCAGTTTACTAAATACGATTCAAAGCATGTTTATTAAAGGCTTTTTCTGTCCTAAATTTTTATATAGTAGTGTTTGTTTAATAATTATAAAAACTTCAAGTTTGATGATAACAATGGGGACAAAGTCTAATTGTTGTTTTTCTAAATCATAAAAACAGAGTATATGAGTTTATTGAAGCTCAGGGGTGGTGAGAAAAGATATGTGGCTGAATTCTTATACCTTTTTGTCAACATTTACTTGCTGCAGTTGAGCTAGTTTGGAATAGTCAAGGCAATATGAAATTTCTATCGCATGACTATTTGTCCCTGTGTTGTGTGAGGTACAGTGTTTAGTTTTTGCATTGTCTGTTTGTTTCTGTTTTTGAGTGTATTGGTTGTGTTGTATGTAATCATGGCCTACATATACTGAGATTCACCTCTAAATGCAAATAAGCAACAAAGAAAATTATGAGTAATTAGCAATAATAATGACAAAGACAAAAAAAAGAAAAAAAAAACGAGAGAAAAAATGCCCCCGCTTTAAAAAAACAAACAAAAAGAAACAAACGTGTATGAGTGATGGGGTACAAAAAGTAAAGCCTTACACAGCAGCAGATTTTACATTTTATTGAAAAAGGTTCTACTTAAGAAAAACAAGTTAATTTTTTTTTTATTCACTGAGTCTAAGTTAAACTGTTCACACACAGAGAAACCGCACATCTTACAATCATAGAGATTGAGATGTTTTTCACTCAACATTAACAAAGTTTCTATTATGTAATGTGAGACTTCAGGGTATGAAAAACAAATCCCAGATGCCTAACAAAAATACTTCTTGATAAATGCCACCTTTGTTTCAGCTCCTGATCCTGTGGCATGTCACAACACATCCAGTTCTAAAACGGACACAAAACCTCTCTTCCAGGGGATCGTGGTTTTCTGACTGAAGAGGTTCATTTCAGCTCTTCACTCACTTCTCTTCCATCGGTTATTCAGTGAGATAAAAGTGCATTTTGTCATTTACGTTCTTGCGCTCCGGATTAAGCCGCTTCAGGATCTGTGCCAGCACGTTGACAGTCTGCTCACTGCTCAGACCTGTGCGCTTGGTCTGGAACTTCTTCAGCAGGTCCTTGGTGGTCATTGGTTTACGGATCAGGTAGCGCCGGACCGCCTCCTCTGTTAGTTGCACATCACTGTGAAGTAGATGAATATAAAGAACAGAGTTTTTACCCTGTTTACAAAGACCCACTCACAGAATAACTGAATAACTTTATATTTCTTAGAGGCATCAAAGACGACTGGGAACAAAGTACCTTGAGCTCGGAGTGGATTTGCCTGATGCCGGCTGGGGTGTACTCTTCCCAGAGGGAACAGGGCTCTGACTGCTGGGCTCCATCTTCAGCCGTTTGGCAGCTGGTGAGTCAGTGCTTGGACCCTGAGTCTGTCTTTTACCTGCAGGAAAGACAGATTTAGATGGAAGGCAATAACAAAAAAAAAAAGCACCACAAGTTTCATTGCTGATGGCCACTTTTCACAAAAATACATAAATATGTCATGTGTCTTATTTAATTAAAATTAAATGGTGTATGACCAAACACCTTGCTCTAGCTTGCTGGCAGCAGCTCGGAGAGTATTGCTGGTGGAGGCAGAGTCTATGGATGGTGTCCCGGGGCGACTGCCTGTCCTGGAGCTGCCTGCAGAGCCACGTCCTCCACGTTTAGGAGGCGTGCGCTTCTTCTGTGAGAGGGAAAGAAATACAAACGTATGTATGATGAGAAGAAAAAGAAAAACACTACAAAAATGTATATATAGATCCATTCACAAGAATAGCCTACGAAATGCGCACACACACACACACACACACACACACACACACACACACACACACACACACACACACACACACACAAAACAC